>CM060876.1:21923475-22288774 GCA_030737845.1 Acorus calamus
AAAAAAATATAAAATTATATTTTTGATGTATATTTTATTTTATGTAATAATATATATTTTAATAAAAGAGTATATAGTTTTTTTTAAAAAATAAAAAATAGTGTAAACTATGGATGAGATTGCATGCCGAGTTGAATATATCATTTTCCGGTAATACACATTAAGTATGTAACCACACCTAATTGGAAACACATGCGTGCATGCACGTGTGCTCTTCACGTGCAACGCACTTTTTAGAAGTGATGACGTGGAAAAGACAGTTAATTTAGACATTGTTAAAAAAAAAAAAATTTCATATGGCAATCTCGTGAATATAGGAAAAACAGACCCCTTGAAACTGAAGATCAGGCCTCGCTCGCAATCATCGAAGAAGATTGAAAAGGATAGAAACCCAGAATTCGAGCGTCTGATCTCGATTTCATTAAAAATCGATAAAGGAACCCCCTCTTTCGTCGTCTACGTGATGTTTTTTGATTTTCGTTACTCCTGATCCTTATCCATCTGGATTTCCTCTCCTTTCAATGCGGATCGGGACACGTTGGGTCCGCATGTGATACGCCGATCCGGTCTGATGTTTCGATTCGACGAGAAAAGCTACGGAAACGCCTCTTCGTTTGGTTCTCGACCGACGGCTGAGATTTCCACCCGGATCTTCGCTTCTTCCATGGCTGACGCTCTCTCAGTCATCCCCGCTGCCGTTCTGCGGAACCTCTCCGACAAACTCTACGAGAAGAGGAAAAACGCCGCTCTGGAGGTCCTTCAATATTTTCACTTCGGCGCTCTCTTTTTTTTTTTTTTTTTTTATTTTTGGGTTCTGGAAAATTAGGGTTTTTTTTTTGGATTTTGTGAAACAGTTGGAGGGGATTGTGAAGCAGCTCGCGCTAGCGGAGAGCACGAGAAGATTACATCGGTGATCCATCTTCTGACCACGGAATTCACGTACTCCCCGCAGGCGAACCACCGGAAGGTTCAATTTTTTTTTCGATTTTAATGTGCAAACTGTCATTTCTGTTATTTTAAGTGAGTGAATAATTTGGGGAGACAGTTTGGATGCGAGAGACAATATACGTGTTTCCTTTCTTTAGCAGGGAGGGTTAATAGGACTGGCCGCTGCGACGGTTGGCTTGACTACGGAAGCTGCACAACACCTTGAGGTATGGGAATGGAGAGACAGCATATGTGAAATTGTCAAATGGGTCACAGATTTATGGATACTTTGTACATGATGGAAGTGCAAAACCTTTTTTTTTAAAAGAAAGGGTGTCCTTTGGAACTGCAAAACTTTTAATGTGTTACTAGCTACGTGGCATTCAAAACTTTGAATGATAGGAACCGCAATGAGGTTTCTAGTCCTCAGTCCTCACAAATCCAAAAGAAGTGTTTCTACACACATTTAACTACCTGCTGCTGAACTTTGAACCATATGGAGAATATAAGGGAAGAAAGTGATTGTATGTCTAACCATTCCAGCAATGGAATATTAGCATTGTCATTAAAAAAATATGCTAATTTGAAAGTGCGATTCGATCCATTCTTGGTTGGTTTCTGTTTACATCAGGCTTATTCAACTACAAATATACTTTCCCTCTAGACCTTGAAGATGTAAACAGATCGATCTTTCAAATTGCAGAGTGCTTACCCATGTGTTGATAGCACTGTTTTTCAGCAAATAAATTTCCATTCTTAGTGTTCCACATTGTCCAATATACTGATTGAAGTAGGAGAGCTGTATTCTTTGCAATTTCACTCTCTTGCCCCTTTCTTCTCGTCTTGTGGACACAAACCAGCTTATCTCTGAACTCTGATTGACTGAAAGGAGGGAGCCATTTCTTGAGGCATCCCCAACTTGGCCCTGTTTTGCTGAAGGGACAGGGTATGGAGAGGTGCTTCGCATCTTTATTCCTACATGGTTTACAAATTATAGTTCCACCTGGTTGGGTCATTGGTTTTGAAATGTTAAATTCCAATGCAACCTATTTGTGATATCACTTTAGCAATAACTTAATGTCTTTCCTGGATGTTGAACTCAAATACAGATGTCGTCTATTTGTTTACAGAGATTATATATGCTTCTTCCTTATCCTTGGATCTCATCTATCAACAAGTTTCATTTTGATCACTAATGAGATATGTCCTTGAAACTTAGGTTAAGCCAACTGTGAGAATTTACTTATTTTGTCGGAATCAAAGCTGCCTCATAGGTGCAGTCATATGAGTCCACGTCGGTGAATTACATTAAGTCTGGTTGGGTCATTGGTTTTGAAAGGTCAACTTAAAGAAATATATTTTTGTTGTGTACAATTGCAATTCTATAGAATTGGTATAAAGTTTGTGATATCACTTTAGCAGCAACTTGATGTCTTTCATGTGTTTTCAACTTAAATATAGATGCTGTCTATTGTTTATAGTGGATTTGCTTCTTACTTTTTGATTAACGACATTCTTGTATCTCATCTATCAGCAAATTGTGCCACCTGTGCTCAATTCTTTTCTTGACCAAGATAGCAGGGTTCGTTATTATGCTTGTGAAGCACTGTATAACATAGCCAAGGTGAGATCTTGTCTGTGGAACTTTAGTTTTACTAGTTTGTGTGTCCTGACTCCTGAGTGATGCTAAGTGTGATCACCTTGGATTTTGAATCCGTGCAACACCCAAATAAATATGTTTATGGTCCATCAAACTGTTCTACTTAAAGTCTACTAAGTTTAAATCTTACACGTCATGGATTGGAGACTTCTAGCCAATGCACCAGACCCACATATCTTTCAACCGCATGTTTAAAATGAGATGATTTGATGTATGAACTAGAATTGCTCAATTAATGATGTTCAAAAGTACAAATTCTGGGAAATATTCTACGTAAATTGGCATGTATGAATCAAACATATGATGGTTTTGGTGTACGGTGATGTATAAAGCTATTGGATTGGTCATTTGATTGTCTCTTCAATGTTTGTGCAGGTTGTAAGAGGAGATTTTATTGTATTCTTCAACCAGATATTTGATGCACTTTGTAAGCTCTCAGCCGACTCTGATGCCAATGTACAGAGTGCGGCTCATCTTTTGGACAGGCTAGTAAAAGTAAGTAATCTCAGTTCATGGTTGTTTAAACTCTGCTTGTGCCATTGTTTATTGTAACTTTGTCAAACACTTGTTCAGGACATTGTAACTGAGAGCGATCAGTTCAGGTGTGGCATCTAACCATCAATCTTCTTCCTTTTTGGTCTAAAGATGAAAAGTTATGTGAGAGTTTTTTTTTTGGTTCCATAATGGTTCATTTACTTATGATCTCCCCAGCATTGAAGAATTCATACCACTGTTGAGAGAGCGCATGAATGTTTTAAATCCTTATGTTCGTCAATTTTTGGTGGGATGGATCACCGTATTGGATAGTGTTCCTGATATTGATATGCTTGGCTTTCTTCCAGATTTTCTTGATGGTAATGTACTTTGCAATGCTAACCATCTCAAATTGATTGTAGTTCTACTTCCTTACCTAATTTTTCTTTATATTTATTTTTTGATCTGTAGGCTTGTTCAACATGTTGAGCGATTCCAGCCATGAGATACGACAACAAGCTGATTCTGCTCTTTCCGAATTTCTATTGGAGATTAAGAATTCTCCAGTAAGTCTTGTATTCATTGATTGGGGAGGGTCTTTACTATTAACTAAATGATACTGTGTTGATTATTCCCGTTTCTTGTTTGCTGGTGTCAGATATTTGATTTTATTTTGAAATTTTTATCCAAATGATTTTTCATTTTGAAAATTAAAGGATTTCGGGGTGCAATATGAAGACTTATTAGGAGTCACTTGTTAATCAAGAATTCTGTCCAAATGGTAGATTTCAATTTTTTGGGCATGCATCAACAATAAGATACAAATTAATGCAGTAATAATATATCCTAGAAAGTTAACTTCATTGACATGACTCTCTTTTCAGTTTTATCCTTGTCCTTATATTTTTAGAAGCATTGTCCTTCCCATATATTTGTTGGCATTCTAATGTTGTATTTCCGTAATTCAACGATATCCTGTCCATATCTACTTGGCTATGGCCTATTGTCAAAAAAAAAAAACTATATCTAGATAGTTGAGGAAATTACCAATCAATTAATTTACCAATATAAATGAAGTATAACATAAACTTGTCACTATTTCATCTGTTTTCATTTTCTGACTTATTACTCATGTAAAGTCCGTAGATTATGGTCGCATGGCTGAAATTCTGGTACAGAGGGCGCTTCTCCTGATGAATTTACTCGGCTGACGGCTATCACATGGGTAATTGGTGTTTATTATTCACTTTTGACAACATGTTTGTTGTTTTTTGTTGATTGATGCATAATTTTCTTACAGAATTTTCTGGGGAAAATATGAACATTTGCTATGCATCTTATATGATTGTGCAGATAAATGAATTTGTTAAACTTGGTGGAGACCAGCTTGTGCCATACTATGCTGATATCTTAGGGGCCATACTGCCTTGTATATCTGATAAAGAGGAAAAGATAAGAGTGGTATGTTGATTGTTCTTTTTCTATTTCTCATGGTTTCGGTAAACTGAATTTCTGTTCACGGTCTGTTGCTATCCATGCTGCCTAATTAGGTTGCTCGTGAAACTAATGAAGAGCTTCGTTCTATCCGTGCTGATCCTGCTGAGGGTTTTGACATCGGCTCTATGCTTTCCATTGCAAGGAGGTGAATTTTTTGTCATCTGGGAAAACAGACAGGTTTAAAGGTTACTAATGCCTCCATAATTTATGGGTTAGCATGATTCTTGTGCCCTTAATGGAGGAACAAGAAAAAGCTCTAGAGAAAGTGTTCTTTTTTTTGTTATATATTATTTCATGGAGGAATGTTTGTCCTGAATATATTGAATATTTATAGTATGATTGGATTGTCACCATTTATTAATTTCTGTACCAGACAATTATCCAGTGAATGGGAGGCTACTAGAATTGAGGCATTGCACTGGATTGCAATGTTGTTGACAAGACATCGATCTGAGGTACTTACTCCCCCCCCCCCCCCCCCCCACCCAAGATTAGTCATACATTGCCAAAGCATGCATTTGGATCGATCTCTGTTTGAAGTAAGATCCTTTTTTTTATATGCCTGTTAATGATTTTTTTTGGTGATAAGAATCCCCAACAAGATTTGGGGAATCCCTGAGTGCATGGAATAGCCCATAAAGCATGTGCACTAGGTATGCGCAGGGGATTTCGAACGCGAGACCTATGGGGATCAGAAGAGCCACCCCATGTGGGTCCTGTTAGATGATGTTATGAACTGTTTGTAAAAGGATGCAGAAAGAGATGGAGTTTGTGAGCCACCCCTTGTGGGTCATGTTAGATGGTGATATGAATTTTTTTGTGAAAGGATGTAGAAAAAATGTGTGTAAAACTTAGTGACATCTCTTTGAAAGCTAACCTATTATTAAGTTAATCTTTATCTCAGAATTCTTCATGGAAGAACCTCACTAGTGATGCTACTTTAAGAAAATGATCAAAATACTTCTTTCTTATGAGGAGCTCATCAAGAAAACAGGGTGATCATACGGAGTTAGCATCAAGAGAGAACTCTGAAGGTGGTGTGAGTGTCAATGGTAGTTGAGGTGATTAGGTTTGCAGGCTGTTGAGATGAGGAGGTGGAAGTCGGGTAATATTTGGAAGGTGGAGAGAAGGGCGGGAATGACTTTAGGTACTTACAATGTGGGCATTCGAACGGAAATGCCGACTTCTGATTGTCTACATGCATTGTAAGGGGATAAGTACTTTCGAAGAAATGAGTGGAGGGATTTGTAGGAATGCATCTCTTTGAAAACTGGTCCTTAGGACTCGCAGGCATTGAAGGGATCTCTGGTTCATAAAAAGGCGCTTTGTGGTGTCCTCTTGGGCTGGATTTAATATGACTATGGAAATCAAGGAGGCTCTCCTAAAGAGGAAAGATTTAATCTGACATTGGTGTTGTGCTTACCACATATGCTCCGACATTGTCAGGAAACATGAAGTCCCAGAGATCAAGGAACTCGTACTTGAATATTGAGAAGTGAGTCATACTTTCCCTCTTGGGATCATCAGCTATTTATAGCTTATCGGGATCTGTGAAGGCCACTACAGGGCTTATTCTCTATCTAACATGTGACATAGGTGAAGTCATGCATCCGACTCCCTCATTTAGTCATGTATTCTTGTTTTTGAAGGACGTCTCCTTCCACAAGACTTAAAGACTTACTTTTCTTCCCCCTCCTTTCGAACTGATTGCCAAATCATGCTTTGTCAAAACCACAAATGTAAAGGAAGCCCAATATGCTTTGTGGAAAATCTGTCTGTCTTGAAACTAACAAGCTTTCTTGCTTATCTCCCTTTTTTCCATCTCTTTGTCCTTTTTTTCTTGGAGGTTGGGCCTTAGTGTCTCCTTTTATGTAGGAGCCTACCAACCCATTAACAATTCTACAGGTCGTGACTCCCATCTTTCTACAAAATAAGGTATTGATGGAGGATGGGTCATGCTGTGGTTTTCTCTTTTATAGGGTTTCTTTTCTTCTTCTAATAAAAGGTAGGAGCTCATACTGAAAAGTAAATGATGCTCCCTCCTCTTACAAGTAATGGAGGTGAGGGATCTCCAAAAAGCTAAAAACTGAAAAGAGAAGTAGAAGAACAAGCAGAAAAAAGCCATACAAAGAAAAGGTCTAGCTGCTCCATACATAAAAGGACACAATGAAAAGAAACCACTCAAAACCCCCAAAAGAAATTCCTCTCTCGACTCCAAACTGCCCACCTGGCTCATATCAGCTTCTTTTAATTAGAGGATTTCCATGCCCCAAAATAAATAGATTGTCAGAGTAGTTGTCTTAATAGTTTGTCAATTTCTGTATGGAGTATGTGCAGGGATGTTCTGGATGATCAGAGTGTGCAAAGACATGACTATGCAGGTCGCGCAATTTGGGATGTTCTGAGTATTTATAGTGAAAGGATTTACTAGGCTGAGGTTCAATGATGCAGGGTGGTGGAGTGGATAACAGTAAGCAGTAGATCTACTTTCATGTGATGCTCTGAAGGGCAAGTAATTATAGTGGGCCATTATTTTCAATTGATTTACAATTCTGAATGGTGTTTTGTTTTATTTAAAGCACTTAGACTTCAAAGGATAGGTACTATATGAAAATTCCTGGGTTTGAAGGATCAATTGGCCATGCAGGCTGAACAGTGATATATGTTTACTGTTTGATAAATATTATTCATGATGTTTTGGTTTTTTTTCCCTTTAGATTACTTATCTGTTGACATGCTCAGTTCTTCTAGTTTTTACATTTTTGTATTTTTTACGATGTTTCCCTGTATTTGGTGAAATTTTTATGCATTTCTGTCATTGTGGGAAGAATGTAAAAATTTCCATTTGGCACAGGTTATCTCCTTTTTGGATGATATCTTTGATACCTTGCTTAAAGCACTCTCAGATCCTTCAGATGAGGTAACTCCCTTCAATCCTATCTGTTCCTTTCATTCAATCCATTTGGCAAGTTTTTTTTAATGTAATTTTCAATATATATATACAAGACATAAAAAACCGTGTGTATGCATGGATGGTCATGGTAGTACAACTACATGCCATGTTGGATGTAATGGCTTTCCCTTTGTTAAGTTGCTCTTGTGGTCACATTTGTATGGGAAAACAAATTTTACATGTTTCTAAGTGGGTGGTCATTTATTGCATCTAAATTATTGTCTTTGTAAGTAAGGTATTTGTTAGCAAAACCTTTCTAATAATTGATAGAGAGAGATGCTTTTGTAATATTGGAAACTGCTATATCAAAAGAATTTAGTGGTTTTGCCCTTCATAGAAGCCTGTTTTAGTTAAATCTTCATTTGAGAGGCACTGAGAACTGCCATTCTTAATTGATCACCTTCTTGGCAGGTTGTTCTGTTGGTGCTTGAGGTTCATGCATGCATTGCAAAAGAGACACCACATTTCCGCAGACTTGTTGTGTTTCTAATGCAGAAATTTCAAACTGATCTTTCACTTCTTGAAAAGTGAGCATTTGTTTTCTTAGCATATGAATTAGTTATTAAAACATCATGTATATCCTTTAGCTAAAAATGCATTTTTTTCAAGGCGTGGAACTTTGATAGTGCGGAGACTTTGTGTTATTTTGGATGCGGAACGCGTTTACCGGGAATTTTCTGCAATACTTGAGGGTGAAACAGATTTGGATTTTGCATCTACCATGGTCCAGGTATAATTTGTAAGATACACAATGAAGAAAAACCTTCAGATTAAGCGGGAATGTGGTTTTTTAATTGACCTATCTATGTGTATATGTTTTTTTTTTCAGGCCCTGAATTTGATTTTACTGACCTCATCTGAATTGGCGGATCTGCGATCACTTTTAAAGAAGTCATTGGTGGATGCTGCTGGTGGAAAATTGTTTCTCTCTTTATATTCATCATGGTGCCATTCTCCTATGGCAACAATAAGTCTCTGTTTACTTGCTCAGGTATCTCGATTTTGTTTCTTTCCATCTGGTGCGTCTCCCATTAGATTTCTCTAAATTCCTCATGGTTATTTGTATCAATTTGGACAGGCATACTACCATGCAAGTTCTGTAATCCAATCATTGAATGAGGAAGACATTACTGTGAAATTCTTTGTACAGCTTGACAAGCTGATCCGCCTTTTGGAGACACCAATATTTGTTTATCTAAGATTACAGGTGTGTACTTTCAAATGTTTTTACATTAGTAAAATTAAATTGTTGATTTAATTTAACTCCATTTTAAGTGGGTTAGGCTGGACGTATATGAAGCTCTCATTGTTTAAAAAATCCAGCCAGTTGGTCATGACATTCTTTACAGACATAATAGAAATTGACTATTTGATGCATATCTATTGGTTTAATTGTGGAGTTAGTTTCATTATAGCTGAATGGTCTCCCCTTTAACAACTTTCTTTAGCTCTTATCTTGGTTGTTGTGTCCAAAATGTGCATTCAGAATTGTGCAAATTACCTGTGTCCACGTAGGACCTAGAGGTGGCAGGGTGAATAGGTCTATTTAACTTTTTATCCAACTCAGGATATAACTGGACCACAACAAATCTAATTAGAACTTGACAATACTTTGCGAAAAGATTAGATCTATGGTAAGCTATGCAATTCTATTCAACAATGAGAGTAAACAACAAATAAAAATTATGCACCGCACACACGATTTTTATGTAGAAATCCCAAAGGGGAAAACCATAAACCTCATGTAAAGAAACAATCCATTATGAACAGTGGTGCAGACCTATAATGAAGACCTATGACTCAGAACACTATTCAATTTGCTAACTCTGATATAGACCATTTAACACCCATGACTTCTGCAACCAGTCACTGTATGGGAATTATCAATATACTTTGAATGAGTGGGTGCATATCGAACCCTTTCATATAGCAGTCCAGGACTGCCTTATGAAGACACCTCCCTCCCTCCCTCCCTCCCTCTCTCTCTCTCTCTCTCTCTCTCTCTCTCTGTCTCTCTCTCTCTCTCTCTCTCTCTCTCTCACACACACACACACACACACACACACACACAAATAGAAGATAGGATCCAACCTCGTCAATTTTATTAAAGATGGAATGCCCGAAAAAATTAAAAGACAACAAAAATAAAAGGAAATACCCATTGGTATTTTCACACTTTAGAGGAGCAATTCCAACTATCTCGACAAAAGAAACATCCTACTACTCAGTTACAAATTGGTTCTCTATGTGCATTACACGACTTGCCCTGGAGCAAAATCGCCCAAATCTTTGACTATGTTCACCACCATCTCCCATATATATTTTCATATATGGACGAGCACCTTTGAATATCACCTCGTTCCTTGCCTGTCATACCACCCACACCACCACCAGAACATATGAATGAGAGATTTTTTGCTTTGACACTTCTGTCACCTTTCTTCATCATGTTTCTACGAGCCAAAATCTGCCCTCATCCCCGTAGACCTACCCATAAAATATCACACCTCCCTGGCCACCAGACACTCCACCATGATACATCCTCACGTGGGGCCAACTTCATACTGTAAGACTTGGTTAGCAGCCTTCTTTGGTACACTAGTCACATGAGAGCTTTCACCTTCAAAAGCACCCATCTCTTAAAATATGGGATGAGTTGGTGGTATGGTTATTGGTGGATGAACCTTGGTTTCATCTGAATTGTATGAGTTTCAAATCTAGGTTGGGGATACAAAATTTTCAATGGAGTAACCTCTTGCGTTAAAAATATTAGAGAAAATAGTTTTTTTAGTAATAAAATATCTAAATAGTTTTAGCGCCATTTGGTTTTGAAATTATACTCTTATTATTCGTTCTCTCTTAGCACTAAAAAAACACAATAAAAGTCATCATTAATCAAGTTTAGAAGAGCTTTTTTTATAAAGATTTACAAAACATCCTTGGTAAAACTGTTATCTTTTATATTTATATCTATAGGCCATCTGAATGGTGGGATAGTTGTTCCAACGACCATACTTTCAACTGTTACAAAAATTGTTTTAACTAAGGCCATTCAAACTTCATATTCTACTATTCCCCATTCAAAATGGCAACTTTTTTCTGGTCATTTGAATCCTGTATTATCCTGTTACAATTTTCGATCCGAATCATGATCCTGGTCGAATGGGAATTTCATTTGTTCACATGTCCAAAATAAAAAATGAAATTTTTTCGAGGGTCAAAACTAGCATAATGTAAAAGACTAATTTACCTAAGATTCTAAGTGATGTCCCATTGGCCATTATCTAGGTAAAAAGATTTGTTTTAGCCCTTTACCAATTCATGGGAAAATATGCAACAGAAGGTCATTAAGTTTTCAAATTGCATGATTCAATAAAAAAGAATATACTTATATACATTGATTCAGTGACCAAGTGATATCTATTTTTCCTTTAGAATTTCCAACTCAAACAATGCATTGGGACTCAAAATTTCCGCCTCTGGCAATTTAGTGATAAACCCTCACAAATAATTAGGAAGTAAACATCAATCACAAAATTTAATGTCCTAAATGTTAAATCCATTTTATATTCAACAATTCTCACTCTGAATTTAGAACAAACCCCACTCTAGTAGTCTTCTATTCTTTTGTTCACATCACTGATCACTTAGTAACAAATCTGTGAAGAGCATAGAGTATAGAAGAAAGAATGAAATAATTTCATCATATATCATACTCCCATCAATGAGGATTGTAATAAAACACTATTATCCACAGCTGACGTCCTCGGGTTTATATATTCCAGGTAATGCATTCTATATAACTTCTCTAAGCATAGTAACAAAGTAATTTGAATCTTCGATAGTTCGCCAGAATATTAAAAAAACAATTAAAGATAAAGTGATAAACTGAGTGAAGTATAGTAATTTATTGAATAACCATAAGGTCCTGGGTTCAAATACCAACATCTACCTTTATAATTCTATGAATCAATTATGTGTTTAGACATGAATGTTACTTAGAAGTTTTGCAAGTCAAATTTCCCTTCCCCAGAAACTCCACCATGTTTTGAATAAAGTATAACCGTAATTCACCTCTGGAAGTTCATTCATTCATGTGGTATTTGTGCTTGAGCAAGATTCTGACAAATTCTAATAGAGATATATGGGCAAACGGTGACTTTCTTAATTATGATATAATATGATTTGTTTGGCAGTAAACATGAAACAACAGAGCATCTATTTACTAATTGCCCTTTCAGATTGAGCATCTGGGGTAAATTTCAGAGGGTCTGGGATAATCCTGTGTGGCGCAGGTCAATCAATCCAATTGTGTTGGGCTAACCAAATCATAGAATATTGCGACAAGAGCAATGAAAGCAAGGTCATATCCATGATGCCCAAGTAGTTTGTTGGGCAATCTGTTTTCTTGGAGTGGTAGTTATTTAATAGGAAAGAGTGTTATGTAGAAACACATGGGTATTTGTGGTGTTTATTTCAAAGATTGGTGTAAACATATCCTCAGGGCTGAATATATTTGCATCCATTGGGAGGACTCTCTTGTGGCTGAATGAGGTGTTTGCTGAGTATGATATGTAGGATGGGGGCATTTCTTGTGTCCCTATTTTGCTATTCCTGTTCTTCGCATTTTGTACTAGTATGCATTACCTAATGCTTACCATTTTAATATAAATTGGACACCTTTATCCCAAAAAGGAGAAAAGTAAAATGGTTTATTTACTGCTTTATTCAAGCTTTTCTGTTTCATTGTTTCTTTCCTTTTTTCTGAATTGGCCTTTCTGAATAACTTGAATTAGGTAGCTTTTTCCCACTTCTGGCATCTCTCAGAAGGTTCTTCTAGATTGCACTTTCCAGTGTATCTTTTCTATATGGATCCTTTAGGAACTTGATCATATGATATTGTACCTTATCCATAGACCAATACAAAATTTTGATCATGTTAGTATTATCCCTCAAAACCTTTTTTTTTTTTTGAAGAAAAATTTAAAAACCTT
Organism: Acorus calamus; assembly: GCA_030737845.1. Taxonomy (NCBI): domain Eukaryota; kingdom Viridiplantae; phylum Streptophyta; class Magnoliopsida; order Acorales; family Acoraceae; genus Acorus; species Acorus calamus. The sequence goes on from CM060876.1 coordinate 21,935,981, forward strand.
AAGATGATAAAGTGAGGAAGACTGCTTTAAGTTAAATATACTGCCTCTAATACGAGGCCTCATTCGTAGTGCTAGTTTCATTTGGGGAGTTTATGCCTTTCCCATCATACATAATTTTGTTTATTATTAATCTTGAGACATTTGGTTTCTTATTTGATGCACAGCATATAATAGATAATAAACTCTTGGATGTGCAGCTTCTTGAACCGGAAGGTATCCGTGGTTGTTGAAGGCTTTGAATGGTCTTTTGATGTTATTACCTCAGGTAATTATCCATCATTACTTGTCTTTTAGTGCAGCTATTTTTTTTCTGCTTTAAATCTCATCTAAATTAAGTTTGTACTGAGGAAGATGGAAAACAATATCCTAATCTTGCTGAAAAGTTGGTTTTGCGGTGAAGATATGTGTGTTTTTCCTTTCATTTTTTCCTCCTCTGGAAATGTAAAAGTTTTTTTTGTTTTAATCAAGTTATAATATGTTAATCATTTATCACATTACATACTTGATATAGTTTGTATTGTTTACCTGGTCAAATTGAGACTCTTATGTTGTTGCTGCTCGTGAACCTTTTGAACAGTGGTGTTACGACTACTTAAACAATCACTTTCCTCTGTGTAATGTAGTTTGATTATGATAATATGCAGTAAGAGTGGGACTTATGCCCATAGCTCAATGGTTAACAAAATTTGCAACCATCAGATCTCGTGTTCCAAAAAAAAGAAAAAAAATTATAAGAGCACATCGCCTGCCACCTGCTCTGCTTAATATGATGTCCTTATTTTCCTTTCCCTATGTTCCCATTTTTCTTGCTAATATTAAACCCTTGAGGTGAATAGTGTAATATGGCATTACTGTTTACAATTCTAAAATTGAAACAGAAAATTTTTTTTACCTAGAATAATGTTTTGAGCTCAGGGTTCTCTATATGTTGTATATTCATGTGTGTGTATAATCTCAATTGTTATTTATTTGTGTGCAGCAAAGTGACGCATTTAAGATACTAGAAACTCGATTAAGAACGGTACCCTTGTACACTTTTGGCAACGAACAGTTCAGGCAAACTTCATCAGGTAATCTATACATGCAGAACCTGCATATTTCTGGCGGCTTACAGATCACCGAGGATGGTGACAAAAACTCAGATGCTGGGAATTTCTACAATGGGATAAACTTCACTTCAAAACTGCAGCAATTTGAAGAAATGCAGAGACAACATCGTGATCATTTAAAATCACAGTCACAGTCCCGCATGTTTACTTCCTCGACCATGTCTCAGGTTTGTCTGTGGTACTCTTTATTTTCTGTAATGGCAGTGTCTTTTCACCATCGTTGGTTAAAACTATATTGATCCACTCGCCAGGGAAGAAGCGAAACATATTTCCCATTTGGGTTTATATTTTTGGATCCTAAGGCCTAGTTTGGTAAATGGATAAATATTTATGATAAGTTAGTCTAGTTTATAAGGATAAAAAGACTATTATTTTTATCCATATTTACATTTGGTAATGCATTTTGTTATCCCTATTTTTTTGTGTTCTTATCCTTAACTTTGCATTTGGATCACATGATGAAAAATACGTGATAAATTAAAAAAAAAAATTTAAAAATACTAAGCCTACCATTTTTATTAAAGGGGCATTAATATTGTTGGTTTTGGTTTTATGAAGTTTTTGGTTTTTGTTTTTTTGGGAAGGGTAGTTATAAATGTTACCCATGTTTTACAAAATAAGGTTAGAAAAAGGGGATAAAATGTATTCCACCTTTTACCTAGAACAAATCCCCATTTTTGTCCATGCTTTATCCCTTTTTTTCTTATATTATATGGGATAACATGTGATTTAACTCAATTATTTTCTTATCCCAACCCCTTATCCCAATGCCAAACTAGGCCTAACAATGCATCGAAAACCTGACTGTTAATTTATGAACAGGAGATTCAAAGACATGAGGAGCCCTCTCGGCAACCTTCGCCAGTGCCACCAGACCTCACTCGTCCGTCTTCAAGATCACGGAGGGCTCCAGGACAGTTGCCACTTTGATCATGCCCTTTTTTCCCTCCGGTTCTGCTTCAAGTTGTACATTATAATTGGTTTATTTGTAGTTGGTATTTAAAGGTCATTGAGAAACAGTGATTTGTGGTAACCTTTGAGTGCTCTCTCTGAGCCATTATAATCTCTGTTAATTTGAGGGGCAGCTCATGTGGCTTTTGTATTTTTTCCCTTGAAGACCATATGAGCTAGAGGGGTTGTTTGGGATGGGGAAGTTGTGTTACATTGTGGAGAACCCCAGTAGAGTAACTGTAGGAGTTATATTGTACATTTGTATTCTTGTCATTGTGGTGCAATAATCATCTGATTCTTGGTGTATTATTTACTCTCACTTTTTTCTCACTAAAGATGTCAATTGGAAATAAATATCTTCATTGAGTTCAGCTTTTAGTTGCCATTGGTTCACTCTGATTTGAATGTCTTGCATGAGATGCCTGAGTAGAGAACGTGCTTGGCCATTCACTTTTATGTTAAAACTCTTTGGCCCATTTCTTGCCAGATGAGACATGGTTGCACTTAAATTTGCTTGCATAATCTTAGTGACCTTACCTATGAGTGTCTTTTTCAATATTTTTTGGGATAGTGAATGTGAACTTCTGTTTATTCTAGCTATGCTTCCAGACATAGGAGGAAAGGAACATTTGAAGAATAGGTTTGGTGAGGGACTAGATTTCTGTTGTGTAGTCTTGGTAGAGTTGGCAGTTTATTGAATCCCCTGCCAAGCCTGACTTCTCCCAGGCAAGTTTTAGTGTCAGGTTCCAAAACTTATTCCCCATGATGTGTGATTTTGTATTGTGCAGACCATATTGGTTTGCTTGAATATTTTGCTGAAATCCAATCCTTCCGTAAGCTTTTCTGCCACGAATTAACTCCCAGGACCTGATAACTAGTGTTGCCTTTTTCCAATCCACCAGTTTTTTTTTTTATCTCCAATTCCCCAATGAGTAGTGGTTTGCATACATCCTGCTAGCACACATTGTGCCTGAAAGTTCAGGGCCTACCCACAGAAACTGTCCTATGATCCATTTTGCTTGATTTAGAGTTGGAAAGTTCAGTCCTTTTTACAGTCCCACAAGTAGTCTGCCCATAGTTTCATTTGAGGCATGTACTTTTATTAAAAGTTAAATTAAATATATATTCTATTAAATTAGATTATATCATTTATAACAAATGTGAAATTTTTAATGGGTATATATCTTGTTAGAGGAGTGAGTGTAACGCGCTTGAGTTGGAAAGTAGCAGTCCAATACATTATAGCCCATTGATGTGCTTTAGAGAGAGAATTATATTTCCAACATTGAATCCTCTACCTTAATTTATCTAACATAGGCAAACATTAATAGTGCTTAAGGCTGCCTGAGATCATGGGAATCCCGAGATAGCTGATGTGATTAGATACAACAGGAATAGTGTGGATGCTGATGAATTGATTTCTATGCCCCAGCAGTGGCTTTTTGATGGAATAACTGGATTTCATTGTTGGTTATCTTCAATACCCCACAATTCCCAAAGTCCTTCAATATCTTTTGCTGAAAATAGCAGTTTGTGATTTTGCATCACTGATGAACAAGACCTGATTTATGTAAATGCATCATATTTATATTTGTTTTCTCTATTATGAGTGAAATAGAGCGCTGGTATATTCAGTACATTTTGTAACCCCTTCTATAGCCCTATACACTGTGAAAACGCAATGCATATTCCGTTATTGCAGAGCCGAGATGTTAAAGGGTTTGACAGTATAGGTCCAGAGATTCAACAGCTTAGTTAACAAAATTAGATGGTTCACTACTTTATAAATGCCATGGGTATTGATGGTCATTGCTACCCACCTTGCATATAACGCATGTACTCATTGGGGAAGCATTTGCAAAATTTCTCATTGTTCTTTAGAATCTGAAGTAGGCCATGCAAAAAAAAAAAATTACAAGGAATGTCTGGAGGGGCTTGAATTCTGGATTTGTGGGAGAGGAAACTTTGGTTGGATTTACATTCTTAAAAAAAATTTGATTCTTTTTTTTTAGTATAGCTGGTGGTGTCCATACGTCCCTCGAAAATAGAACACATTATCATATGCATGTGTTTTTTTTATTTGTAAACTATGTGCATAAGCTTTAATTTAGATATAATTAGTTAGGGTTTATTTGCCATAGATTTTATCTATGTATTTAAAAATAAAATTTTCAGACTATTAAGATAGGTTGATAGAAATTTTAGAGTTGTCAAATTGTTAATAGATCTTGGGTTTTTAGAGTTGGTTAAAAGACTGAAATTTGGGTTTTTTTTTTGTCATAGATCTTATTTATGGATTTAAAAATAAATTTGATAGTCTCTTAGGATTACGTGGTTAGAAATCTTTTGAGTTGTTAAACTGTTAGGCCCGTTTGGTTCGTGGTAATTTGGGATGGAATTTAATTCCATGTGAAATTACTAGGAATGTGCATAAAATCAAGTGTTTGGTTGGTGGTAATCTTGATAGTAATTGTGGGCCCCACTGGAATTAAAATCCATCTATGTGGGAAAATAGGGTGGAATCTGATTCTCACCATTTGTAGTGGTAATCTCACATTCCACCTGGAATCTTAAATTAGATTACTATTGTGTCATTTACAAATGAATGAAATTACTATATATATCCCTTCTAAAATATGTAGTTTTTTTTATTATTTAATTAAAAAATCTGTTATAATTCTTATATGTGATGTAAAAAATCTTAATTGTTATTAATTTAGATATTTAATGTATGTTTTTAAATTTAGTTTTGATTTTTATATGTGATGGAGTTAGATATTATTTTAATTAGTTTTTAAGAGAGTTTATAAATATTCAACTGATAAGATTATTATTATTATATGTTTAATTATATAATTGGTTATTTTATTTATTTGTATTAATTAAATATTTATAAAAGTATTTATAAAAAAATAATAATTTTTTCTAATATTGTGATATGGATAAGAAATAAATTTTACAAGTATATATAATAGTAAGGGTATTTTAAATATTTAAATCAAATTCCTTTTCATTTTCCATGTATGAACCAAACAATGGAAAATGATTCCAAAGAAAATTTCACTGACGAACCAAACAGTCTGATGGAATCAAGATTCATGGTAAACTGATTCCTGGTAAAATAATTCCACAAAAAAAAATGACACGAACCAAACGGGCCAATATATTGTTTGTTAAAATCATGAGATTTAGATTAAATATTATCTTAATTCAATAAACTTAAATACCTATAAATTTTCTTAATTATATATTCATTTTTTTATAATTATTTCTCTGAGTTCGAAAGAGGTAATTGTTGACTCTTTTAGCTTTTATTTATGGTTTTGTTAAAATAATAATAGTTTTCAAATTTGCTATATCTCTCTTTTATTCTCTACATCAAGGTATAATCAACGACTAAAATTATTTTATGGGATTTTAGTATTATTAAAATTTTAATGGAATATTGTATTTTTTTATATAGAAAAATTATAAGCTAGTAGCTATTCCAATCGTAATAAAAATAGACATCGTCTCTGTCTGGGGGTGAAAGGATTCAAGGTTTTCACTTTAAATCGTGATCAAGATCAATTTTGTTTTGAACTTTTGTTATTTATTTCGACTTATCCTTAATATAATAGATTGATTTTGTTTTCGTTATGTACTTTTCTGGTTAAGAGTTGCCCCATATTTTATTAAAATTATTTTTATTGATACTTTTAAATGGCTTGCAAATTTTTTTCTCCAGATAATAGAAGTGAGGTGATCGAAGGAATGATTCTAAATTAAGGACATTTTTTCAGGTAAATTGGAACCATATCGTATATAAAAAATTTACTTCATGATTGCTTTGTTTCTATTTTAAATATGAATTGGATTTTTATTTTAGTTTTTGAATTTTTTTGGAACGTGCTGGAGTTTCAATTCCTCATTTTTGTGAGCAGTAATTATGTAAATTAATTCCTTTTGATTAGAGTAAGAATGATTAAACCTCTTATTTGATATGCATGTTCGGATGTTCCTGTTTTTGTGTAATTTCTTGTGGGTAGTGTATTGTAGCTAGGCCATTTAACGGGTCGAGACCAAACCCGATCCAGACCTGATTACACGCATAATTTATCCGACTCGTTTTGGACTCGACCTGATTTAGATCCGACCCGTGAACTTTAACATAAAATCGAGTAAGGTCCGAGTCCACCCTGACCCGATCCTATGAATCTGAGGCACAATTGTTCATATAAAAGCTCATATGATTATTAGTCTATTAGTTGACCTATAAATTTTTATCTCATTTATCAAATTCTAACCCATAACATTCTGTAGGAAACTTAATAATGCAAATGTGCTTGAGTAAATTTAGTTAACTTATTTAAGTATTTTTGACAATTAATTTTTGAATTTGTATAATTTAGTTGGTTTGTTGCGTGATCTATTTTGGGTGTTGTTGTAACTTGTAAGACTTTAGAAAATAGATTTGGTTTTTATGTGTTTGTGTTAATTTATTTTAAATCTTTTTAGTGTTTATGTTAACATATTTTTTATGTTATATGTTATGTAAAAATTATTTTGCAAAGATGTTCTTTTATTAGTCATTCACTGGTCTGGGTTTGATCCAGGTCCAGATTTGTAAGGACCCGTCGGGGTCTTGGGTTAGACCCAGATTTGGTGAATCCTGACATGGGTCGGGTCTCAGTTCAGCATGGTCCAGCCCGCATTGTAGTATCTTCAAAAGCATGTTTTTTTTAACACTTCCACACTCCCAGTCCAAGGGGTGCAATTATTATTTAGCGCGCTGATACACTCAGTCTATTTTGCAGTCATTTCTCAGAATATATTTCATTTCATATAACAATATAATATACTATTATATCTCAGTATATATTTCATTTCATATAACAATATTTACTTCGATGTCAGAGTATACATATATATATTTTTTAAAAAGTGTGAATTGCAAATGAAACTGCATGCGGGACTGGACATTTATTTTCCATCATTATTTGTTGAAAAATGTTATACAGTCTATTTTTCAACTCCAATTTCAGTTCACACATGTTTTAATTTTTTTAAACTTCATACAATGAGATATATATATATATATATATATATATATATATATATATATATATATATATATATATATATATATATATATATATATAGTCGAGCGATTATATGCGACGGAACGATCGTGCGATAGCGACGTGGGCCGTTCGATCGCGGGTCCATCGCATCCAACGGTCGATGTGAATCGCACCCGACCGTCCGATGCGATGGACCCGTGATCGACGGCTCACGTCGCTGCCGCACCCGCCGTTCATATATATATATATATAGAGGGGTGATTACGTGCGGCGAACGGCGGGTGCGGCGTCGATCACGGGTCTATCGCATCGGACGGTCGGGTGCGATTCACGTCGACCGTTGGATGCGATGGACCTGCGATCGGACGATCCACGTCGCGGCCGTACCCGTCATTCGCCGTACCCGCCGTTCGCCGCACCTAATTGAAAAATTTACGATTTTCCAAAACTAGGAGAGCAAACTTTCTACCTAATCAATTTTAAGATTTAAATTCTTACAGAATCAGTTCTATAATCGCGTAATCAAATACATCATTGGTTGTTATTTATTTCAATGTGTTATAAAAATAAAAATATTAGAAAATAAAAAGTAAATCAAAAGGGTTCACAATTCTACTCAAACGATGCAAATGTGATTGCTTGTATAAAAGTATTAGATTAGATGTCCTTATTTCAAGAGTTGTTGAACGTTGACCGTTGATTAAATGGCCCCTCCGAATCGTATTTCTTTGACGCCGAAAGATTAGATTCATTTCTTCAAAAAGATTCCATTTATACGAGAATTAAATCGGTTCCCCATACACCGGACCCAAGATTGAATTTACTACGTCGACGTGGGTCCTACGTCTTTCGAAGCGCCCGACACGTGTCGGTGAAACCGAGGTTAGAACGCTGTCCTTCCGCATCAACAAATCGGAACTTATCAAACTTTCGCAAGACACGATGCGTGCATTTCCAAGAAAATCTGACGAGTGCCGGTTTGGATTGATATGGTCACACCTCATGTGTTTTCAACCACGATAAAAGATTTTTTTGGGGGAGATAACAAGAATTATAATAAAAAATGCATTGGAATGTAATAATTGATTCCAATGAATGATTAATTTTATTTAATAACAAATTAACAGTTTGGTTATGGAGTGATAATATGCATAGTTAGATACTCATGCATGCTGAGAATACATGTTTGCTAGGTAAGGTAATATATTGTTGTAATATTCATAATAATCACATTCAGATATGAAAAAGATGGAGTTTTAGATAAACTCTTATAATTGACCCTATTATAAAAAAAATCATTTTATTTTTTTATAATTGACCTTTAACAAAAATAATTCGTTTGGTCAATAAAATTATTCTTTTGGCTAATAGAATTATTATTTTTAGTTAAGGTCAATTATAAAATAAATAAAAATGAAGATCATAGTGTAAGGGTGAAGTTTTCATATATTTTGATTCCGATGGTGGTTTGGTCGATTTGGCTGAAATCATTCAATTTCTCTGAGATAGCAACCTCTATGCTGAGAATATTTGAGACTCAGTGATGCATTTTGTTATGGATTGGAATATCTATTGTACGAGGGCACAATAAGTGGCTTTGGTGGATGAGAGATTCATTACTTATAAGTAATTTCTTCATGATTTTTTTTAACTCGGTCGCACTCGATTTATTTTCCCTATACATTGAGTGTGATTTTGTGAGTTTTACTTTGGTGCGTTTTCATTTGGAATTTCATCCTGTTTTACATAAAATGAGGGTTACAAGCTTACCATTATCGTTAAAATAAAAAATAAATTAAAATCTAACAAAATAAAAAAATATATAGCAAAAATTGAAAAGTTAATACATGTATTTGAAAAATAAAAAAATAAACTATAAATAAAAACAACAAATTAAAAAGAATATAGTATGATTTTTTATATAAATCAAAATTAATTAAAGGACATACTTTTTTTTAAAAAAGTGATTACTTTTTTGAAGAAGTATATAAATAAAAAAAAAAGTGAATACTTAAGCCCAATGGGTGAGAATACCAACAGCCCACAGACACTTCGCGTGCCACCAAACCCCGCACCGAACATCAGTCCATCCACCAACCCCTCATCCTCGATTGACGACCGGCTATTACCGGTCAAAAACTGGTGTTGAAAGATTTTGTGTATAACAATAGCCAATCAGGGTCCAACAACTCCACACTCCCATCCTTCAAACACGACGACTTTCACGGGCGAAAAGATCACAATTATTTTAACGGAAATTAATTCGGGATCCTGTAGTCACCTATCTATTATATTTAGGTCCCTTAAACTTTTTAGGTTTTTAGTTCTTAATGTGGTGAAAATTTATTTTTAGATCATTTCAGTTAAAAACTGCTAGTTTGTCCAATAGAGTATGTTTAAAAACACGTATAAAAAATAAGATTTTAAAATAAAGTGGCTTAAATAGACTTAATTCATGAAAAGCTGATTTGTTTCGCTTTTTAAAAATCAACGTTTTTTGTACTAAAAATTTAAAGTAACTTTTTAATTAAACCAACTTTTTAGAATACGTTTGACAACACTTTTTAACTTTCCGTTTAATTAAAAGCAGAATTGTTTTAATTAAGCGATACCAAACGAGGATGAAAGTAACTGAATATGTCATGCCCAATGATCTCTCCTAAACTATGAATAACATTTTTATGTAGAATGTTAAGTATTTCATATAATATTTAATACTCTCATGTACACTGTTAATTTTTTTTTACTGTAATCTCATTTTAATTATCGAACATATATGCCTTGATATTTGGATGTCAAAAATGTTTCATTTAGGAATATAATATTTGGAGTATATGTGATTGTGTGTGAAAAGGAAATAAAGAGAGGGCATAAACAAAAAGAAAACAAATAGATAAAATGAAAGAGAAAGATATAAAATATAATCTCAAGTGAATAGAAGGATCCATAAAAATATTTTCATTAACTTAGAGATAAAAAAGCAAACTGCTCTTTGGTTGAATGACAAACGTCTCCACCTCTGTAAAAGAGTTTAAAGAGATTAAATTGTGAGAGCTATCATTCATCAAAAAAAAAATTAGGGATAAAAAAATCTAAAAAATATCAGGGATCTAAAAATAATAAAAGGAATGACTCGAAGGATCCTATAATAAATTTCCAGTTGTTTTGTTAAGTATCATATCTTAAATATTTTTAAATAAATATGTTATTATTTAACAATTATCACAACCAACCATAAAAAATATATTAAATATATATAATAACAATAAATAATAACCACTAATGGATGTGAGAATCCTGAAATCACACCCTCCCTTATAAAAAAAAAAAAACTCCCTTTGCAGGCCCTCCAATCCTCCTCCACGCCTTCACCTTCTCTTGCTCTGTCTCGATTGTTTCTGTTTTGTTTCTGTGAAGAGATCATTCATGGCTTCGTTGACGGATCTGATCAATTTGAACCTCTCCGATTCCACTGAGAAGATCATTCGCCGAATACATCTGGTTCGTCTCCACCTCTCTCTCTCACTCTGTAATTTTTTTTTTTGGTCATCAGATCTGTTCATTGAAGGTTTGTTTTTTTTTATTTGTTATTATTTTAAGCTTCATCTGGGCTTCTATTTTGAGTTGGATATGGTCACCACGTCTGGTGTGGTTATTGAGTTACGGATATGGTCACCGTCTGTGGATTACGTCGTGTTTGGGGGCTTGGAGGAGGTGGAGGAAGAGTGGTGGAGCGGAAAGTGGAGATCTTGATCTCTGTTTCTTGATGTGTTGTAGTAGCCGCTCTGTTCGCTTTTTGGTTTTTGATGTTTTTGTGTTCATTTTTTCTGGGTTTATTTTTTGAGTTTTGTTTTTGGGGTTTAAGTTTACTAAAAGTTGTGCCTTTTTCTTTCCCTTAGATTCTTCTTTTCTGCACTTCATTTATTGTTTCATAATATATTTCCCTCACGAAATCTATATATATTTTCCAGATATTTTTTCGGTGGGTAATTTTTTTTGGTGGGTATTTTCAGTTATATTTGACATATAGATTGTTTTTGTTTTTCTTGCTTTTTAAATTTGTAAATCTCTGATTATAATATCACACTCAATAAGTTATATTTTTTTATGTGTTCTTATTGGAACAGGATTGGTGGATCAGGCCTTGACATCAGGAGCAAAGCAAGGGTAAATTTTTTATTTTTATTTTTACAAAATTCTCACGCTTAAATCTTAATTGAGTCTATGTTTATGTGATTTTTACTTTGGTTTTCGTTTTCTGATCTTTTCCATCCTTTCAGACTCTCCCTGGACCAGTCAGTGATCCGTCGCAGCTCCCAAAATGGAACTATGATGGTTCGAGTACCGGCCAAGCGCCTGGAGAAGACAGTGAAGTCATCATCTAGTGAGTTTCTGTCTTCATTTTCTTGAGTTTGTATGTATATTTGTGTTGATTGTGCTTTCTTTGAAGAAGTACTGATACTTCCTCATTATGAACAGTCCTCAAGCTATTTTCAAGGACCCATTCAGGAGGGGAAACAATATTCTTGTAAGTCCTTTCCTTCTCATTCATATCTTTGTTTGGTAAATCAAACTCATGTATTGCTATTACCTAGATTTGGTTTATCTTTTTATGTGAATTTAAAGGTACTTTCTTGATTCATATAGGTTATGTGTGATGCTTACACACCACAAGGGGAGCCAATCCCCACGAACAAGAGGTACAATGCTGCAAAAGTCTTCAGCCACCCTGATGTTGCTGCTGAGGTACCCTGGTATGTTCACTCTCTTATCTCTTCCTTTTCTTTCTTGGATTTGGATAAAAAAAATTGACCAATAGATTATTTATCTTACTTTCGCGGATTAATCTTTCTTCTTTATAAAAATGAATAGGTATGGCATAGAGCAAGAGTATACCCTTCTGCAGAAAGAGGTCAAATGGCCTCTTGGGTGGCCTATTGGAGGTTTCCCTGGTCCTCAGGTATACAAGTGTTATCCATTTTTAGTACTTTTTTGGTTGGAATTCTTTTCTTCTTATTTGGATTCCCTTTCACGCGGTTCTTCAATCTATCCATCTTTATTGACATTATCTCTAGGATCTTATATTCCTGGAACTTACGTAACTATACACATGGGTCTATTATACTTTTGTTTGTGTGCTTTGATATTACCTTTGGATTCAGCTTTGGTATGTATTAAGGAATTATTGATCTAATATGGATCTAAATAGCAAATAATGAATTCTGGATAGAATTAGTATTTGCACCACCATGTATCTTTTTTGTTTTCATTGAAAAAGTCCTTTTAGAGTAAGAGAAAATTCCCTTGGCAGTTCATATCCATGTGATATTGACACATTTGTGGCTGGACATAGAAGAGTGCAATTTGTCAATTTGGCTATCCATAGAGCAAAAATTTCCTTAAACACCATCATAAGATTGTGGTGTCTATTTATTTCTTTGCTTTCATTTTTAGAATTACAATTGCCAAATCCAGTCACCAGTTCTAAAAGAGCAGTGGAGGGTTATGTTTTGTTTCATCATTAAAAAGATTTTTTTTTTTTACCCTCTTCTCAGATGCCTACCTCTTGTTGCCTGTGAAAATTTAGCCTTTCGAAATTGAATTTCACTCCTTTTTTTTACATTTTTATTTCATAGTGGTGAAATTCAATTTCTTTGAGACCAATCTACTACTGATTAAAATGACCTGTAGTGTGAATAGTCCACTTCATGATGCTGACTTCAACATTACCTGACTTCTACCCATCTCTTTCAGGGACCCTACTATTGCGGGGTCGGTGCTGACAAAGCATGGGGTCGTGACATTGTAGATTCCCATTACAAGGCCTGTCTTTATGCCGGCGTCAACATCAGTGGCATCAATGGAGAAGTCATGCCCGGCCAGGTAACTGATATGCGTTCCTCCTCTGATTTTTCTTCCGAATCAGATTGTCACATTTCTTGTCCCATATATGGTTTTATATATTCTGAATCTTAATTTTTTGTGCAGTGGGAATTCCAAGTCGGCCCCTCTGTTGGAATCTCCGCTGGTGATGAGCTGTGGATTGCTCGTTACATCCTTGAGGTAATCCTTACTCCACATACTTGTTATCTTCTTATAGTAGGTCTCATTTGGAATCAATTGTCAAACAATTCTGTTTTTGCAAAATCAGTTTTTAGATAATCAGTTCCACATGTTATTAAATTTTAGTTTATGGTTTTGGATTTTTTATTTGTATTTGTTAAAAGTCTACAAGACAGCTGGTTGAAAGCAACTTTTATGAAAAAGCTGTTTTTTGAAAAATGGTTAACTCTTACCATGCGGTTACCTTTTCGCTGGATTAGATGTGATGATTTCAGAAAGAAACGGATATTTCCATTTGTCAGGGAGATGGATACTTGGACTTTTATTGACAGACATTTGAATTTAATTTTAAATGAGTGAACTGCAACAGCCTAACTGTTTTCCTTGTATATGGAAAACAGAGAATTACAGAGATTGCTGGTGTTGTTGTCACTTTCGATCCAAAGCCTATTCAGGTAAGATTGTCTTATCAAAATTTCTTTCTTTCGATATGTTCACTCCACTTAGCCTCTCCATTTACTTGAATTGGCAATGATAATTGAATTCTGTTAATAGGGAGACTGGAATGGAGCTGGCGCCCACACGAACTACAGGTATACAAATACAAATTTGAGGAACTTCCAATTATGTTTAATATCAACGGTTTCTGAACTGTACCTCTTTCTATCAGTACCAAGTCGATGAGGGCTGATGGGGGCTATGAAGTCATCAAGAAGGCAATAGAAAAACTTGGCCTGAGGCACAAGGAACATATCTCTGCTTATGGAGAAGGCAATGAGCGTCGTCTCACTGGGCGACATGAAACTGCTGACATCAACACATTCCTTTGGGTAAGTCAGTTCCTAGATGTGATTTGTGTTTCAATTCAATATAAGCCTTTTCATCTTATCTTCGCATGACATGACTCTCAGGGAGTTGCAAACCGTGGAGCTTCCATTCGGGTTGGCCGAGATACTGAGAAAGCTGGCAAAGGTGAGGAAGAATTCTTCATTCAATGCCTTTTTAAACAAATCTGTTTTTAGGATGGATACATATTGGAACGTTTGGAAGCTCGTTTGTGCTAAATTTTGCTATTTAAGAAAGTGAAAAGCGCAAACGTGTTTTTAAACGGTTCCAAAAAAGCATGCTTAATTAAATGTTTGTTTAAGAATTTAGTACAAAAAATATGCTTCCGATAAAACAAAGAAAGTGAACTTTCTAGGAATTGAGTTTTATTAAGTTACAAACATGTTTAAAATTACTTATTTCTTTCACCTGTCATATTGTTAGGGTACTTTGAGGACCGGAGGCCAGCTTCCAACATGGATCCTTATGTGGTCACTTCCATGATCGCGGAAACGACCATCCTGTGGAAGCCATGATAATCTGCTGGAATCCAAGTCTTTGGTGTTGGATCATTTCATGGGGCACTGTTTCTTTCTTTTATCTGTTTGGGGATTTGAATAGGGGGAAGATTGAGTTATTTTCCTTCCTAGTTTATTTTACAGGTCTTTATCTTCCTCTGCATCCTATAATGATGCAGGCAGTGGTGGTATTATGTTCGGTTGATTGCACCGATTGGCTTTTGGCTTTTCTCTTTGTATTCTCAACAGTGACATTAATAATTTGATGGCCCCCGTAGAACAAGGAGCTTGATTTTTATTTAGGGCTGTCCTTGAATGGGTTGATTTTATATTTAGAAAGTTGTCGTTACTTGTGAAATAAATAATTATAAATAAAGAAAAAAAAAGGATCTGACAAGATGAGGGACAACTGGCACTGGTTGATTGTGGTCCCACTGCAACTTCTGGGTGTGTTCTTGAGTGGACTAGGAGGAAATCTAACTTATTAGGTAACTGACAGAGACAGCATGTGATTTTATGGTATACAAGATTCTATAGTATCCAACAACCATATCATATTGCTTCCATCTGGAAGTATGCAATTTTAAAATATTCAAATATTAAAAGAGCAGAAGTATCCTATGTTTGGATTTTTTTTAAAAAATAAGGGGTTTTTTTTTAAATAACCGTAAACTTGATTCTTCATTTTTTTTATATTTTAATTTTAGTCTTCAGATTTAAATAATATGTTACTGTTTAGTCTCTGGGAGAGATCTATTCTTAAATTATTTGATTTTTTTTTTAATCCATGTGAGGGACTAAAAATGAACATATCTTTTAAATCTTGAGATTAAAATCAAAATATGAAAAAGTGAGGGATTGATACTTTAATAGATATGTTTTACAAGGACTGAAAATTAAAAAATTCAAATTATTTTATGTAATGATGATACATGTGTGTGTATGTATATATGAAAATTATTACGTGCGGCAAACGGCGGGTGCGGCCACGACGTGGGTCGTTCGATCGCGGGTCCATCGCATCCGACGGTCGATGTAAATCGCATCCGACTGTCCGATGCGATGGACCCGTGATCGACGGCCCGTGATCGCTGCAGCGAATGGCGGGTGCGGCAGCGATCACGGGCCGTCAATCACGGGTCCATCGCATCGGACGGTCGGGTGCGATTCACATCGACTGTCGGATGCGATAGACCCGTGATCGAATGGCTCACGTCACGGCTGCACCCGCCGTTCGCCGCACCTAATCGCAAGCGTGTGTGTATATATATATATAAATTTTTTGTAAGGAGTTTAAAGAAATAAAATTGTGAGTGACCTATTCTTGTGAACTTCTCCACAGAAAATGAATCAAGTCTTTTTGTTTAGGTTCATTTTTGCTATTGAAATTTTTCTTATTGTTCTATTAAAAAAGTAAAAACCTTATAAAAAAATTATTTTTAAGTCCCTGTAAACATGTCTATTTAAGGATCGGTTCCTCATTTCTTCATATTTCTTTTTTAGTCCCCATATTCAACCGCTTATTTGGTATTTAGTGCATTCGTCAAATGTCCATCCATACACCGTTAATCTGTGAAATATGATTTATTTTTAAGTCATTGTAAACTATGTTATTTAGTGATTAGTCCATCATTTTTTTATATTTTACAGTGACTAATAACTAAATAACATAGTTTACAAGGACTGATCACTAAATAACATAGTTTATAGAGACTTAAAAATAAAATTACATTTCACAAATTAACGATGTATGAACGGACGTTTGACGGAAAGACTAAAAATCAAACAGGCGGTTGAATATGGGGACTAAAAAAGAATATGAAGACGTGAATGACCGATCCCTAAATATGCATGTTTCACGGACACCCCACCTTTGTTAAAGGTGAGAGTTTCAAGCCTTGCTTTAAACAAGGAGATAAAAAGTGGATGGAAGCCCTGTTGGGCTTTGGTGTTTCATTGGCCATGGCCCAGTTTGATAGTCCAGTTGGGTTTGATTTCCTGGGCAGTAGCCCAGTGTGTTGTGTAAGGCCTCATATAGGTCTGTCGTTGTAACTTGCAGAGAGACTTGTAAGCTCCTTTGGAGCCTTTAATACCAAAAAAAAAAAAAAAAAAAAAAAAAAACTGTACTAAGTAGTGTCATGATGTTATAAAAAAATAATTTGCAAAACTGTTTATATATGGTCTTATATTCTTTTTGAGATCGGATCTAGTCAGTTCGGTAAGTATCGAATTGGACATCTTTTTAATTGAACCGCACAACATATAAATCGAACTGTACAATCAATTGTTGAGTATATATTTCACTCTCATATTGAATACTGACGATACTTAGGAATTCATATTTTCTCTAATAGCTGATTGGATCCAATAAGAGAGTGAAATATATACTTAATAATTGATTGTGCAGTTTAATTTATACATTGTGTAGTTCGATTAAAGAAGTGTTCAGTTCAATACTAATTAAACTGACCGGATCAAGTCCTGATTGGATCTGGCATCATTCTTTCCTCATTCAGCAAACCAAGCAAACAAAAAATTCACATGACATGTAACTAAATGTCTTTGAAGTAACAAATTTAATGCATGAATCACTGAATAGAAATTCAAACCCATTTTATATTTGTATATCATGTGCTTGTACACTATGGTCATAAGGTTTCAACTTGTACACTTATATTTGTGCATAAAATGGTGTATTTATGCACAAAATAGAAAGAAAAATGAAAGAAATTAAGGGAATTTGGATCGAATGAAAAAAGGGTGAAAAATAAAAAAAATTTCATTTGATCAACTTTTATGGTGTGATGGAAAAAAATTTCGTCACTTTTTCTCAAATTCTCACCTATGGAGAAGGGGAATTTTTTTTTCACTTTTCTTAATAAAAAAAATAAGGAAGGGAAAATGATGGAAATTTTTTTCGTTCTCTTGTTTGACACAAACACTGAATTTTTGAGTGGTCAAAGGGAAAATTTTCACTTTCCCTCACTTTTTCTTTGACACTTAGGGTGTGTTTAGTTACGCGATTACAAAACTGATTCTACATAAATTTGAATTTTAAAACTGATTCTTAAATAAGCTCGACCCTCTAACTTTTGGAAGTCACGGTTTTTTAACACAATTTGCTTGAAACATATATGCAAGAAGTTGCTACAATAACACTGTTTGATTGTACGATTGTAGAAACAGCTTTCTACATATGTAAAAACTGTTCCATCGCAGCCTAAATTATTATTGTGCATTCTCATTGAGTATCTGATCAAGGTTCAGTCATGGATGAAGCCTTAATTTCCACTTACAGTACTTTTTCTGTTTTGTGTCTTCTCTTCTTACTGTGGCCCTCAATTGATCTTTGTACGTCATCTCGAATCTTTAGTTCTACCTTTAACATTAAATAGAATTTTAACATACACACCACACCTTGCTTAGCGAGATGATTGGAATGCACCCGCATCTAATAGTTATCCCGGGTTCGAATCCGGTTACTTTCATGTATTCGTCCTAGTGAACCTTTCAATCAAAAAAAAAAAAAACACTCTACATACATGTAAGATAAATTTAAATCCTTTCTCTACCATTGCATTACAGAAACACAGCCTAATGTTGAGGAAATCGATTTTGGATTATGTCGGGAATGAACCAACCGATGTTATGTGGATCTCTGGAGGAACCGTTAGAGAGATATCGATTTTGGATTATGTCGGGAATGAACCAACCGATGTTATGTGGATCTCTGGAGGAACCGTTAGAGAGATTGGAAAGATCGCTCAAGACATAAAGTTTGGTGTCTGTCATAAACCTTCTGACGTTCAAGTTAAGAATTTCATTTTTTTTCTTGTGAAAGAAAGAAATATTAACTTTGAATGCGAAAAAACAATCTATTTCTCAAAAATAAATAAATAAATCTCATTGATTATGAAAGTACAAAAAGAAAAACAAGGAAAAACTTTTGTTTCCCTCGGCCACCCCAATCTCTATCTATACACGAATATAAGAAATAAGGTTGTCACATCCCAGATGTGATGGTGTGGGCTGGCAAGGAGGTGGTTTAAAATTAAAAACGAAGAACTTAAAAAAAAATAAAAAACAACAAAAAGAGCTTGAAATTATAGGATTGGCACGGGTTTGGTTAATACCTAATTCAAATCTGCTAATAAAATCCAGTCATAAACACATCTTAAACTCATGACGGGTTTCATTATTGCATCCCAACAGGTTTTTAAATAATTCAAACCCTTCCCAACATGTTTTCAAAGAACTCAAACTTGTTTCATCCATTTCATTGAGAACGTAATAAAATTAAGAATCTCATAATTTTAAATATTTTTTTATTCTTTTTTAGATATAACTAAATAATTATATTATGCAATATTACTTAATGCATGCTTAAGTATTTTATCAATTGTAGTAATAATAATAATATATGATGAGTTAATTTTACTTATGTATCATATTAATTTTGATGATATAAGTGATTTAAATGGGGTATAACGGAGTGGAGTGGGTTTTGCCATTGAATTACAAGCATGTCTCATATCTTCATCGGGTTGGGACGGATCGGGTTTGGGTTTGATATTGTGGTGATAAAACCCGTCCCAATAAGATTGAGTCAGGCGGGTTTTCCATTTGTCTCATATGAGTGTCATCCCTAAGGATTTGGGATAGATAGTCTCACTAACCAATTGGTCATACCACCACCTTATTAATCCCACTGATCACATACATTTGTAATCTTCAACCCGCCTTTAGATAGATACAAATTTTTTGAATTTCTAATCCCACCACCCTATTTGCTCCATCAAGGTTCCACACCACCACCACCACCTTCTCCTCCTCCACCTCTCCTTATGCTGTCGCCGCACACCACCACCACAACCACCCCCTCCTCCTTCCACCGTGGTTGTCACCAAACCATCACCACCTCCGCCACACACCACTAGCACCGCCGCCTCCTCCGCCTCTCTTTCCTCCACCGTTGCCACATAGCACCACCAACACCTCCACTCATTGTCGCCACCAACCATCACCACCACCACCTCCTTCACCTGTTTTTAATTTGGGTGGTGGGAATGAGTTTTGTTTTGATGTTGGTTGGTGGAGAGAGTTTGGGTGATATATTCAACTATTTTCAAACAAAAATTAGATAATTTTGTTGTAATTTTTGTCAGTGGGTTTAATAACCTGGTTGGTGGGAATAATTATAACCCCCGGTAGGATACCTCAAGAAGATTGGGAGGGGGGAGGTTGTACAATGTCAATGACATTCAAATTCAGAACAATTACATTACATAACATTTAACGAATATTACTTTAAGAAGATTTTTTTTTTGGTTGGATACTTTAAGAAGATCAGACTTTGTATATAATCGATTTTTAGAAGATCATTGGTTGGTAATGTGTGGGCCGGGATAATGATCAACCCCATGGGTGATGGACTGTGTGCTTGGGTTGTTTGATTAAAGTAAAATGATACATTCAATTCTGTTTTCAGCCGCCAATCATTTTTATATTTATAAAAATATATATGTATCCAATGAACTGCATACTATTATAAAATGTGAAACATATACTTAAATAAATCAGCACATATTTTTTTTTTAAAAAAAAAATTAAATTTTCATATAGTACACTAGCAGAGTATATAGGATAGTATACACTATTACACTCTAATAGTGGAGTGTATATGCGATTGTAGAATCACCTCTAGACTGTAAAATTGACTAAGGGTGCGTTTAGTTATGCGATTACAAAACTGATTATGTAAGAATCTGGATTTTAAAATTAAGAATCTGGATTTTAAAATTGATTATGTAAGAAACTCACCCCCCTCCCCCCCCCCCCCCAACCAGCTTTTGAAGATCATAGATTTTTTATATTATTTACCGTATGCAGAAAGCTTCTACAGTAAAGTGTATCACCACAAAAAAAAAACATTTCTATTACACGGTAAATGCTAAACATGTGATGGAAATATGAACACCAATTCAAAGTTGTCACGAATAATGATGATATAGAGAATTCTGCATATATAATTCATTGTAGAAGCCTCATTTTGGATGATTCAGCTTCAAATCCTTCGAGTAAAACCGTGATGAATGATCCATATCTTCACCTTCTTGGGACAGCAACATATACTTAAGCGGGGAAAATCACAGGTCCAGCCGTTGTCTGTATCCCTCGTCGGTATTTTTTTTTTTTTAAAAAAAAAATCAACAACCAATTAAAATATATGTTATTATAAAAAATGAAATATATATTGAAATATTTAACATATTTTTTTATTAAAAAAATAAAAATTTTAGACATCAAACCTTCGGATATTCAATTATAATAGATCATAATCTACATAATAATGCCTTCTAACCCCTGCCATACGGTGAATGGAACATTACGACTTCCATATGTCGATTAAGTAGTTTTTAGTAACATGGACTTTAATAAAATCCAGGTTGTTAAGGGCTGTTAATCTCATAGAGGGCCCTCGAAAATTTATTTGGTCATCCCATGCTTTAAGCCCATCGATGCTCATGACAGTGGATTACTGTGACACGTGTTATAAGAGTTATTTTTTAATTAATCATTGAATTACGTTTGTTGTTGATAACAGAAGTTGTTTTTGTTGGAATAAATACAGTTTTTAAGTTATTTTTTTTGTTGTATTCATAAATATAATTTTTCAATTAAGTGAGCTTGTTTAACAATCTATTTATGGTTTTTAGCTTTAAAAAAAGCTAAAAGCAACTCAAAATGGGTTGTCAAACGGGGTCTTAATTAACAGTTATCAGAAATCTCAAATCTACTTAGAACCAAAAATTTAAAATCTAAATTCAAAACTTGGAAGTCTTTTATTTTTTAGAAATTGAAACAGTGGCAAACAAATTCCACATACAAGTGGTATCTTCTAAAGAAAATGATTTTTTTTAATAAATGACTTCTAAAGAAAATGTTAAAGAAGTCATCCTGCATTACATTTGAGTTCATAACATTTTTTGAATATTTTTAAAGATGTATATTTGTTTAATAAAATATATATATTTAAAAAAATGAAATATACTTGTATTTTTCAATCCATGTATACTACACATACATATACATGCATATATATTATTTATACACATACGTCCATTATTATATAGTTGTCTAGATTGTTAAATGAGGGACTAGTCTGGTTTGCCACCCCTGCAGTCGTTGTCATATGCATCCAACAGCTTTAATTTGTTGTTTGATCTTCACGCGATGACTTAAAAACGGACTTAAAACGGAGTCTTTAATTTGCCCATTGTCGATTTTCTTTTTTCACTTCAAGTAGATGCTACGTCTGTATTTAATATTGTATCTTATGATTCACATCAGGATTACATGGATCATGGACGTGGACCTTGTGCTAGCATCAAATATTAGAATGTCATTTTCAATTCCCATGTTCATTAGCTCATTTATATCAAACATATGACAACCTCGTTTGGGAGAGCAGGAGGAGTCGGTCCCCCAGCTGCTTATATATTTAGTGCAATATAAACTCCACCAATACATTACATTAAAAATCAATTTTTTTATTTTTTCGAAAAATAAAAATACATACTATATATATATATTTCAATTATTATAATACTATGTATTTAATTAGGAGAGTATATACTTAAAAAAATCAAATCAGTTGAGGGCTATAGACAAGAAATTTTTTTCATATCAATATGTACTGATGAAAACAAATAATATATGTTTTGATGGAAGACATGTGCAACAAAGAGTTAAAAATATTTTATCATTGATATAATTTTTATTAATGCATTTTATAGATACATTTCGTCCATTTAAAACACTAATCGATGATAATCTCATACGTATGTATTGATATAAATTTTTTCCTCAGACGCACAAAAGGACGATGGATTAATAAGGACTATGTGGTTAAGATGTCAAGGCAACTGAAAGCGACTAGAAAAAAATTAACCTTATTTTATCTCTAACCGAATTTCTCAATGTTGTTTTCATTAAAGCTAATTAAAGATGTGGCATTAATTTAGAGTTATGAGGAAATTGACTCATCCAATCTCTGAGAAAGGAGAAAAGAGAGATTGTTTTCTAAGTTAGCAAAAGGGTAGAGAAGATGATGGTGACGGTGATAAGCTTGAAAGAAAAAAATTTGCATGTGAGCTGGAATGAAGGTCAACCATGAGTATCAGCATAATATGCTGGTAGTACATGAACTTTAAAATAAAAATCAAACTTTGATTAATCGACGAGCATCTTTCATCTCCGTGAAAGAAATTAAAGATCAATCAAATTTTAAAGAACATCCTTCTTCAAAAACATAATAATAATAATAATAATAATAATAATAATAATAATTTTATAAGAATCCCAAGCCCCAAGATAAATATACATCTCACTTCCTTTTTGTTATGGGCGCTAGCAACTTCTCCCGAGTGTCTTTTACTCTATAAAAAAAAAGATAATGTTAAATACAATATCTTTTCTAATGCTAATTTCAATCCACGCATTTTAATTTTTTTTAAATAATATATTTTATCTAACTATATACATGTTTTTTTTTAAATGAAACATACATTCTAATGAATTGAATGAATATATTTATAGAATATGTAAAAATTTATATCAAAATATGTATTCGTTAATATAAGTATATAATGTTAACGAAATATATAAGACTGAAACTAGGACTGAAAAATAAACTGTGTAACAATTAAAACAAAATAAAAAAAGTTCTTATATCTATTATTCAAGATAAATGATTATGTCTTTATTTTTTTTATAAAAATATATATTTATTATTAAAAATATAATTATAAAATAAATTGAATATATCTTGCTCATTGTACAACTGTCTAAATTAGAATGTGCCCACGGAGGCTTGGACTTCGAGAACGTGCATTACTATTATGTACCGTAGAAGTCACGTATGCCGACAATTAAAACACCATCCATGATTACGTCTCACATTTTCTAGTTGTTCACGTAAACTGTAACATTCCGAAAATACCCCTATACCTGTCATTCTTCGCCGCGTCTAAGGAAGCAATGAATGGCAAAGTAGCATTTCGTGTCATCTCGTCTTTTCCATGTCATCTCGTCTTTTCCATGCTTTTATAATTCTCCCCGATTTTTCCTTGCTGACGTAAGCCTGTCGGCTTCCGCCCAGAAGCGGCGAAGAAATTCAATGGTTTGAAAAGACGGTCTACGAGGATCGTCATTGATCGTACGGTCGTTCGTGATGGTCCCCGCAGCCAACATCATGGGTCATACGATCATTGCCGTTAAACTAACGCTTTGTTTAGGGATCTTTTGGACAGTAAAGATCAGGTTTTTCGGATCGCAAATCTAGGTTTTCACGGAAATAATAATAATAATAATAAATCCGACGTATATAGTAAATATCTTATATTATGTATATAATATATACCGTGAGGGTAAGTTTTTGGAGCCGTCGGTTCGTTTTCACAACTGCTTGTTTTGATGGTTGTTTCTAGTAAAATAAAAGGAAGGGTGCCTCTATCAAAGACATTCCGACTAACAAATCAGTGTCAATTCAATTTCGGACAGGAGTTAAAGGATAGATCATGTAACTTCTTGTTCATTTATGTTCTTCTTTTGAGTATGTTTGGATAAAGACACGAGTATACTTATTCTAGGAATAGATAGTTTTATCAATTGAATATATAATTTTTAAAATTTTTAGTTTTAAGTCCCTGTAAACTATAAGATTTAACTATAGATCTCTCACTTCTTCATATTTAGGTTTTAGTCCTTATATTTAAATGATAATTTAGATATAGGTCCCTCTTAGAGACTAAAAAACAAACTAAATAATTTAGAAATAGGTCCCTCTCAGGGACTAAAAAAAATATCATTTAAATGTAGGGACTAAAACTTAAATATAAAGAAGTGAGGGATCAATAGCTAAATTCTATAGTTTACGGGGACTTAAAACTAAAAATCCTATGATTTTTTTATAATTTTTTTTATTCTTATTGGACAACGTCATAATAAAAATTAAATTGTATAGTTGATAAAAAATGAAATGTGAATAATGTGTAAAAAATTGAAATTTGACATGTGGACTCATTGATATATAAAAGATGATGACATATGATTTGATGTGATGACATGTGATTTGACAGATCGATCCACCTTATACCGATGAAAGAATAACACAATTCCAAGAGGGGACATTGAATACAAATATCAGTTTATTCTGGTATAACTTATTCTCTCTATCCAAATACTTTTTTATTTTTATTTTTATTTTCTCTCTCTATTTCCATCTATTCCTTCCCTATTTCCTCTACACAAACGCCCTCTTTATCTTCTCAGTCCCATGTAAACGTCGACCCCATCAAATCCATCAGCTAGAGTAACCGTTTTGAAGCGAGCAGAGTGTTATATGTTTTGAAGGATCGTTTGAATTCAAACGGGTATACTCAGGCCCCGTTTGGTTCAAGAATAAGACTTAGAATAAGTGAGAATTAGGGTCCGTTTGGATGCACGATTTGGGAAGATTTTGTTTTTTGAAAAGCTAAAATCTCAAAATCGTGCAGCCAAACGGGTTGGATTCCGACGGAATTAAAAGCTGGATTCTTTTTAATTTCTCTCTCGAAATCCGTGTTTTAAAAAGCTCAAAAACTGTGATTTTCGGGCGGAATCGATTTTTTGAATTGAAAAGCAACTTTCTCTGCCAAACATTAAATCTCTTTCAAATATTGATTCCTAAATTAAAAAAAAAGCTTCCCAAAAAAATCAAGGTCTAAAATCATATTAAAAAACAGCTTTATTCCAAAATCTACTTTTCAATATGTGTTTCCAAACGGAGCCTTAGTCGGAATAGTCTCACAATGGATGTTTAAAAGTCTAGAATAAATGAGAATATATATGTTAGAATTAACTGATATAATGTGGTATATAGTCAACCCTTATAATTAAGTTATTCCAAGTTATTCAACCCAAAAAAAATATGTTGACAGATTACCAAATCAAATGTCATTACTTTTTATAAATCAACTGTCATCATTTTTTTTTATCTTTTATAAATATTTATCTACACTTTATTTGTATTTTATCTAAACAACAAACATTAATAAAAAAATTATTTTATTGTCATGTATGTTAGAATAATCATAAATTTCATAATAACTTAATTTTCGCGGGCTTTAATGTCATTCAATCCTGACGCAATGCTGATATTCACCCGGCCGGGCCCTGTTCAAAGTAGATGAAATGGGTGACACATGGCATCATCGGATTCGCTCATATCAGATGGGCCCTACACCTATAAAAATATATTATAACAAGTACATCATAATTGAAGCATACATAGGTGTCATAGGTTTCTCCGTTTCTGAATCATTGGGGATATATAGTACCAAAACGATTTTCTAGAATGTTGGTTCTATTAATCTTTTCTATTCGAAGGTGCATAATGTAAACCATTTCCCCTAATTAATAGCTATACACATCGACATGTCAAAGAAGTCATATAATAAAGGGAACATGTTACGTGTAGCCTTGTTTGTGTGTATCATCTACCTCTAAATAAGGTTGTTAGGTGAATTATTAATTAGTTTGTTCAAAGTGACCCCTCATCACGACATCACCCCATCCCAAAAGAGTTTCATGTACTAAAACAAACGCTAGTTGGGGTTTCTTGACATTAATGGAGTCCGAATTTCGTGAAAACAAAGAATGTTTGGACGTAGATATGATTTAGTTGGACAAACAGTGCTTGGATTTTATTATGCACAGTGAGCTTTGATTGGAATCATTGATGTCAAACAAAGAAGGGAATATATTTTACAATAAATATAATATTTGATAAATTTTAAATGTTTATATAAAGAGTGATGATATATTTAGCCCATTTTGTAATCCTATATACAAAAAAAAATGGTTATTCAGTCATCTATACTTTTGATATTTGGTGACAAAAAATGCATGCCCATTTTATTTTTTTCAAATTAAAACCCGTGAGACATTTGAAGAGCTTAAGTGCATGAGTTATAAAATAGAGCTCTGGATGTTAAATGTTTTTGAATTAAGGGTTTTTTATTTTTAGGTCACTGTAAACTATATGATTTAGTGATCGATCATTTACTTTTTATATGTAAGTTTAATCTCTAGATTTAAAGGATATATTTCTTATTAGTCCCTCGAATGTGTCTATCCCTAAATTATTTAGTTTTATTTTTAGTTACTGGAAGGAATTATAAAAACATATCCTTTAAATCTGGGGACATAAACAGAAATATGAAAAGTGAATGATCAATCACTAAATCATATAGTTTATAAGGATTTAAAAATGAAAAAACCCTTGAATTAACGTGTTAACCTACATGTTTTAACGTGTAGACGTTTCATCTCCAACCTTTTTCTCTGTATATAAAGAATGTGTTTCTCCTATTGATTTATTCATCTGAAGCACCTATTCCATGTCCTAGAGTTCCTCACTAAGTTTCATTTCCACCATAAAATGTGACATTGCTGCCAGAGGTAATGAGTTAGTTGCATACTTGGGGCATTGCCACATCAACAAGAAAGTGTTCGTTCTCAAGAGATTAAACCATCTGTTCCTTTTTCACTCATTAAACTCTTGTCATTCTAATCTTTGATCCCACACATTTGAAAAGATTATAGTATGTTCATTCTGGTTTCTCTGTAGCTTGCACTTTAGAAAAACAAAACTAAGCGGTTGTATCTCTCGGTGATAGGAGCTGTAAAAACATTTGCGTGAGGGAGACACTATTCAATGAGGACAGAGCCTAGCTCGTTTCTATATTTCTGGATATGTAATCCATCTCTAACTTCTTACTATATTTTGCATATTGATATTATTTGATGCATGTGATATTCTGTTTATAATTGAGTTTTTGATCATCTTGTATTTACAGTGTTTATATGCAAAAATTTGTGTGTAGCCTATATTTTTATATGCCATGTACTACATATATACTGCGAAGTCTGCGATAATGTAATGTAACATATATTGCACTATCGCAGTGTAATAAATATTAAAAATAATTTTTTTTCATTTTTTAAAATAAAAACACTAATGTATTTCAATATATACATCACTTTTATAATAATATGCATTTTAATGGACGAATGTATATTTCTTTTAAAAATTAAAAAAAAAATGTTGACAAGACTAGACACAATACTGAACATATCATTTTCTTTGTATAAACTTCTTACAATTATAACATGACCCATGTAAATGTTTCATTGTGATTCATGACAGGACTGGCTTTAAATTTGAAACCTGAACCCATTAAGGAGAAGACTAGCTTGAAATCCAACCCAACCTAAATCCAACCCGTTCATGCATCAAGTTGGGTTGGGCACGAGTTGGGAGGAGGAGTATGAAAATTAAAGAATCCATTTTTGTCCAGTTGTCCCAATAAGATCATGGTGATACATTATTTGAATAACCATTATCATTCCCAAAGCTAAAATAACTATTAACAATCCCAAAAATAATCACTGTGGATGTGGATGGTATGTCATTTATTTATGGTAAGAGATGACTCCAAACTAATGGTCAGGAACGGCATGAAACTATTTGCCCCCATTAGAAACGAGATAGATTTTATTTTAGGGTATAGATTTATCAAAGCATAAATGAGTATAAATAAGGATAAAATGATTTTGTGTTTGATTGTATTTTGAATTATTCTCGTTGGTAAACGTAAGAATAAATGTTTTGTTGTTTGGGTAAAATGTGAATAGAGTATAGATAAAAATTTATAAAAGATAAAAAAGTAATGATAGTTGATTTGACATGTGATTTATAAGAGATGATGACAGTTGATTTGACAGTGGGCTCACATATTCTTTTGATGAAATAACCTAGGATAAATTTTCTTCTAGGGTTGATTGAATCAATATACCACTTTATCAGGGTTATTATGGCATAATTTATCTGGGGTTATCCGTGGTAAATAAACACTTCAAAATACTTATCCAGGTTATCCGGGGGTTATACCAATTCTAAACGGGGGCTTTATGTTATTAAGACTATCACATAACTAAAATATAATAATATAAATACCACAAAGATTTATTTGATGTAAAAAAAACAAGAATAAAAGGACTGTCACGTGCACAGTGTGCACATGTTTTGATTTTGTAAAAAATAATAATCTATTACAGTTGTTTAAAGAATTTATTTAACTTCATGATCTATCACATTGATTCATTGAATTAAAAACATAAAAAATTATTAAAGAGTTATATAAATCAATAGATGACTATTTAGGTATATAGATTGTTTTCTCGAACAATCTTCAACAAATTGTAAGTAACTACACTCAACAAAAAAATAGAAGTGAAATGACTAGAGTTCACAGTAATTCCGATTGCAATTTACATTTTAAACCGGGGCCCTTTGATGTATTAAGTATTATTTAGGGTGGTAAGTGCAACAAAAATGAACAATAACGTAATAAATTTAAATACGAACACAAATACATGATCAACACTTGATAAACAATGATTAAAACTGAAAAAACAAAAAAAAAGTTGAAGAGCTGCTGCTCCACCCAAACAGTATCTCCTTTCAAAACTCACACAGACCCTCAAAAATAAAAAATAAAAAATAAAAAATAAGAAAACTTAACAGTAAAGCTTCTCTCACTTTGTGCTTCTTCGTTGCTTTTCAATTTTAAAATCTCTCTCTCTCTCTCTCTCTCTCTCTCTCTGTTTCTCTTTTTCAAACAGTGACAGACGAAGACAGGGAGATCGACCCATCGCAGTCGCTTCAAAGCAAATGAATTGAAGAATCCTAAGGAGACCTCAAACCCTAACCAATAAATCTTTTTTTTTTCCCCTTTCTTTTGTTGTCTTCATGTGAGTGAGTGCTCAACTGCTCACCAGATCCAGAATGGCTGATCTTTCCGGGGGTTACTCAACCTCCGGCGGCGGGGGCGGCGGAGGGGGCAATGTGCGCTCGGAGACGGTGCCGGGGGAGTCACCGGCGTCAGTGTCGGCTGGGCCGCCGCTGATGATGTCGGGATCTTTCAAGGGGGAGGGAAGGTCGGCGGCGGGGTCCTCGTCGCGGAGGAGGGGGTCGGTGCGACCGAGCTTGGACGCCGACGAGTTCATAAACCTCCTCCACGGGTCGGATCCGGTGAAGGTGGAGCTCAACCGGCTGGAGAATGAAGTGCGAGGTGAGCTTGTGTGGGACTGTGATTCGATTTGATCCGACGGTGGTGGTTTTTTTTATCTGATCGGGAGTACATCTACGACCGTTGATCTGTTTAGAGAAAAGATTAATTTTTTTTTATTTTTTGCAGACAAAGATCGGGAATTGGGGGAAGCGCAAGCGGAAATTAAGGCGTTGAGATTTTCGGAACGGTTGAGAGAGAAGGCAGTTGAAGAGGTGGGTTTCTTTTCTTCTTCTTCTTCTGTTATTTATTTATTTGGAGGTGTAACTGTAGACATCGTACATAACTTCATTGAATTCAAATTTCATATTCATGTTGTGTCATTTTGTTGCTACTCTTTTTTCCCATTCATTTATTAATTTGGTTAAAAGACCAAGTTTTAATGGAAAAAATGTGGAAGTTGAGTCATGAAGGTTTGGGGAATTTTTTAGACTATTTTTTAATTTTTCTCTTCATTTTAGAACACAAAAGTTGACACTATTTGTTTATTTTGTTTTTTGGTCCATTCCATGGAATCATTATTTTGGCTTGTTTTAGGTGCCAAATGAAGGTTACTGGTTTTCATATTATTTGTTCTCCCTTTTTTGGTGGCTTTCAGTTGTCAGAAGAATTGACAAAGGTTGAGGGGAAGCTCAAGTTGACAGAGTCGCATCTTGAGAACAGAGTACAATTCTTTTAACTATCTTTTGTAAGTCAATATTCATGCATTTTTTATGAGCATGACCGATTGTGATAAAACTATTTGTAGAATCTTGAGATTAAGAGGTTAAATGATGAGAAGAAAGCATCCATGGCTGCCCAATTCGCGGCAGAAGCAACACTTAGAAGGGTTCATGCAGCTCAAAAGGATGATGATATGCCACCAATTGAGGCCATTCTTGCCCCGCTGGAAGCTGAGCTCAAGCTTGCTCGACAGGAGGTGCCATTTCCTGACCACTTTTTTGCACCCTTGAGGCGTAATGCATTGGTCATTGACTGAAATACTGTAAAACTTAAATCTGCTTTTATTTTTTTTCAGATAGCTAAGCTGCAGGATGACAACAAGGCATTGGATCGCCTCACAAAATCAAAGGAAGCAGCCTTGCTTGAAGCAGAAAGGACAGTTCAGATGGCGTTGGCAAAAGCTTCAATGGTGGATGATCTACAAAATAGGAACCAAGAATTGATGAAGCAGATTGAGATCTGCCAGGTACGCTGACATCAAATGTTAGTCATCTCTGGTCTGATTACGCTCTGAGTTGGGAATTTGATTTAAAACGTGGTTTTTATTTTTTTTGCTGTTGCCGATATGAATTAGGAAGAAAACAAGATCCTTGACAAAATGCAGCGCCAAAAGGTTGCAGAGGTCGAGAAACTTAGCCAAACTGTAAGGGAGCTTGAAGAGGCTGTCCTTGCAGGCGGTGCTGCTGCAAATGCTGTGAGGGATTACCAGCGAAAATTTCAGGAAATGAATGTAATTCTTCATCACTAAAATGATTCTTAATATCCTCATCTGTAAATTTCCTTTGTCAAAATTTTCAGAAGGATCCCTAATTTTAGTTGTATTGCAACGTGTATTTTATTAGGACGAGAGAAAAACACTTGACAGGGAACTGGCTCGTGCAAAGGTCACAGCCAATAGGGTTGCTGTGGTTGTAGCAAATGAATGGAAAGATGCTAATGACAAAGTAATGCCTGTGAGACAGTGGCTAGAAGATCGAAGATTTATGCAGGTATTCAGGTTTTTGTGGCTCATGTTCTTTTTAGAGTACCTGATGTTTATCAAGGATCTATGGTTTACTAATGAAATTGGATACTCCAGGGAGAAATGCAGCAACTTCGTGATAAACTTGCTGTAGCAGAGCGCACTGCAAAGTATGAAGCACAATTAAAAGTGAGGATTTGATTTGAGAGGCTTTTGTCTGATTCATATTGCTTGTTCTGTGCCCTTTTGTATGTTTATAGCTATTTGGTTTGTTGTTCAGGAAAAGTTTCATTTGCGTCTCAAAGTATTGGAAGAGGGTTTACGGATGTCCACAAGTGGCGGGAGCCGTCCTATATTGGACAGAAGTGTAAGCAATGTTGTTTCACGTCGGCAGTCCTTGGGTGGGGCCGAGAATATATCAAAACTGTCTCCAAATGGTTTTCTAGCTAAGAGGATGCCATCCTTCCATTCGAGGTCATCATTGTCTAGCAGCACCAGTGCGGTCTTGAAGCATGCGAAAGGGACATCAAAGTCTTTTGATGGAGGAACTAGGTCATTAGACAGGAGTAAGGTTCTCTCAAATGGATCTGGACCAGGTTTTCCGATTAACCGATCTTCCCGGGGAACTAAAGAGAGTGAGCCACACGATAGCTGGAAAGAAGGTCAAGATGAAAAGCCCAATGATTTCCTTCCTGTTGATTCAGAAGATTCTGTTTCTGGATTGTTATATGACATGCTACAAAAGGATGTCATAAATTTGAGGAAGGCCTGCCAGGAAAAAGATCAAAGCCTGAAAGACAAGGATGACGCAATTGAGGTAATTGTGTGTTTATCTCTGTTTTATTGAGGGCATACAATTCAATCCATATTCTATATTAACATTTCCTTAAAACCAAATGTGGTTCAGATGTTGGCAAAAAAGGTAGACACACTAACCAAAGCAATGGAGGTCGAAGCAAAGAAAATGAGAAGGGAAGTAGCTGCGATGGAGAAAGAGGTGGCTGGTATGCGTGTGGATAAGGAACATAACAACAGGGCTAAGAGGCTTGGCAGTTCCAAGGCCCCCTCAAATCCGTCTCAACTGCTTCCTGGAAGGTACGTCATAACTTGTATTTTTGTAATATGTTTGTTTTTGTAGTATCCAATAGTTCCTTCTTGAACTTCTTTCTGTTTTTCTGTTCCATCTGATAGTTAGCAGTCTTTTCTGTTTTCGAGTGCTTCATTCCACAAGTAGGCATGCATGATTGACTGGTTGATCATTGTTGTTCTGGTTCATCATTGATTCATTACAGAAATATTCTTCATCCCATGTAAACTTGTTATGAAAGACAATATACGCAAATGCAGCTAGAAGCATGTGGAACTTAGAAAATTCGGTTCAGTGGGTATCTTTGTAGATCATATTTAGTGTCTAAACTGAACTTAATACAATTGATAAGGTATATGGGAATTCTCGTTTTCACGGTGGACAACATCAACTAAATCATTGGAAACATATAGGAGCGTCTCGAAAACTTTGAAAGGCAACTAGTGCCTATACTACCTGAGTTTCGAGCCTGGAGCCCTGAGTCTCTGGCATGAACCAACAACCTCGGTCTGAGGCCCCCTCTTGATGATCCTTTCGATTCCTCCAACTTGTTTCACTATCGATATAGCGGATGAGAGGTTGAATCTGCCATGTTATCAGTTGATTGAAGTGCCCCTCCATCTTCCTTGATAATTGGTGGCAGGTTGAGATGTTGTTTATGGGATTCGTCGATGCCTTTGTCCTGCTTGAAATCGTGAGTTATGACTCCTTCGCGCTATGGTCTATGACATCATGATAGATGAAGTAAGAGCCTTCCACGTAGTTGTACTTGAGCTCAACATTCGGTTGATCTAGGCTGTCGTGTAACAACTGAAGAACTCCTTTGTTGGTTTGGATAACGACTCCTCACTCGGTGTCATGGTTGTACTTGGGCCACAATCGTGCATCTTGAATATGTCATGTATTGATTACATGGGAGCATCATCTAGATGCTCATCATACTGAGGAAGATCATTGCATACGTTAATCTCCTCATTCACATGGCTTCCCTCGAATAGGTCATCACCATTATTTACATCATCCTCTTAGGTACTTGGACTCAACATCAAAGCATGGTCGTGTATCTCATGAGATGAGTGGACCTGTTTATTGCTAGATTGCATTGAGTAGATATCATTGCAAGACGATACATCCTTATTGTTATCCTAGATGGTTGTGGATGAGGAGACGGACCAGAGCAAGAACATCCCGAAGCATTATCACGAGCGGATCTCAAGTCGAGGTCATTGGCTCATGTTTCAGGCTTGGGACTCGGAGAGTATCATCACTGCAGTTGTCTTTGGATTTTGTCGAAAACTTCCTATATAATATCGACAGTTTGATTTGTATTGCCCATCGTGGTAATAAGGGCTCCTACCTACCTCACCAACTAGACCATCCTTGAATCTCCGCCTTCTCCAGTTATATCAGTGTGTGACGAGGCACCACAGTTTTCTATTGCCATCTCGTTGTTGTAGGAATTATACCTTGATTTTGCTGAGTATGAATAGAAACTGATTTCATCTGATGTAGCATGATTGATGGTCTCAGAGCTTGTCCACTATGTGAGATTGCTCTAGGCTTATACCATCACTTCTAGATGCCATGAAGCAAGATCTTAATGTTCCATGGGGACTCTACAATGGAAAAATTCATCAACTGACTATTTCAAGTTGAGGAGTTTGTAAGGGCCATAGAACACCAAGTAAAGAGTTGTTGCTACTCGATTCACTAGGGATCTTGCAACATAGGAGATTGGAATTCACGTAGCCAGGACGTTATGGCAAATCACCTATTAACAATTGGGATCATCTAAAAGCTAAGGTGAGGCTTCATAAATTATTCTGTGCTTCTCAATCTCATCAAAACCTTAGACATGGTCCTCCTATGATGGTAGAATATATGTCTGATTTCAATCATTTCATGTCCCGCATTAAACTTCTGGAGAGCGAAGAGTTGCTGGTGTCGCGATGCATCAGAGGACCGGAATCACACATCCAAAATGCTCTCATCATGATGAACTTATAGATGATAGCAGGCACTCACCTGAGTGTTAACACACCAAGAAGCACAGTATAGAAATATGGACTGTGGAATTGTGAACCCAAGAGCCCGAAATCAGTCACCAATAGTGGGACTATCCAATGTTCGAGGAACTTATTAAAAACATGATGAGAAGGGACATTGATCATTGGAGTGTCAAAAAGATGATTAACTACTTAAAGAGACTTCTGATGAGTGAGGAGAAGAAAAACCAACTGATAGACATAATCCTTCAATCATTAGTCCAACATCCATGGTGTCCGCTTGCTTGCAAGTGTAGTTTTAAAACCAACCGATGAACAGTCCTTAACCATTGGAACTTGGTAGTAGCTATAATTCACCTCTACACACAAGGACATTTGTGGTGACCGTCTGGAGTTATCGTTGGCCTGATGCATGTGCTTCACCCCAAAACAAAATGATGGACTTTCACATCACTCATATTATCAATGACAAAGTGTGTTTGTTCCTCCCATGCCACCAGGTCCTCAACCCTATTTACGAAGTTATACAAAAGGAATCCAATGTATGCATAACTGCTAATTTCCTTTTCCATAGGGCATTACAAGGATGGATATATCCTTGTCTCTGTCTTCTTCTATTGGGAGGCATCTAACCTTTCTTTCCTTTCTGTTTTGTGTTTATGTACTTCCCTTTTGGGCACCGATCTTTCTATCATAATATGAAAGTGATGCCTACCATTTTCATTTTAAAAAAGATTCTCGTCTTTGATTTCATGAATGCATGTCATATACTCCTAGGACAACTGTGGCAATTCGATCGAGCAACGATGCATGATAGTTGAAAAAACACATCCATTCACATTTGAAGGACAATGCTCACTTTTCATCCTTCGCACACTCATTGGTGTCATCCGTTGGAGTAACAGCAATTCTTCACTTGCTCTCCCCTTGACAATGTAACAAGGATTTTCACAAAGGATTGACCCTTGTTGCTCAAATTCAAACTCTTTTCACCGACCTTAAGTCGGTTTAGAGACTTATAAATAGGATCCAATGATGGAGAAAAGACATCAAATTCATTTATTTATTTTTTATTTCTAACTTTTTGGAGACGCTTGATAACTCTCACAACTTGTATTTTCTAGGTTTTTATTGTAAGTGAGATTTTTATTTTCCTCCCTCTCTCTAATGTTCTATCTTTTCCAAGCTTCCACATTTATGGCATACGTCAGTATTGCATTAGATGATCTATTTCTTTTTGGATAAAACTTATCAGCTTATCAACATTGATGAGTTTATACTGTACGTTAGACCATTTCGGGGTGAAAAATGATAAAGGGAGCCTCATAATCTAGTTACAATTCCATCCACTAGTACATACACAGTTTTATGTAGTGTCTTTGTAAAGCCACATATATAAGTCATACAATTGTATGTATATAAACTATTAAACAAAGCTTTATGAAGTATAGATAAGGCAACATATAACTTGTCCAGTGTATGTACATTGTAAAATCAAATATATGAATTTGTGGGTAGATTTGTGGCTGGTTGTAACAGTATCCTTTTGGGGTTATATATGTAATGTGTTGAGAGAGACATGATTGGTACATTATAACAATCATTAGATATTGCCATATGGAATCTACTCAGTGCGATCTGAAAAGCTGAAAATCCAACACGATGAAAGGGAAAAACATATTTGTGAAATAAAGAGCAAAAGAAATGGAGGACTTGGTTGAATATAATGTCAGGTAGTCAGGTACATGATGTGTCCATAAACTAAAATGAAAATGCATGTATATTTGGTGAAAGAGTGAGGAGTTTGAGAACTTACAAAACAGCAGAAGTGGGAGATGTTCAGAAACCAAATTACAATAGGAAATAGTGGAGCAAGCTAGTATAAGGATCATTCATTATTGCTGGACCTAGAATATAGAACATTTAAGAGAACTAAGAAAATTTTATGAGTAAGATATAAGGATTTTAAAATGGCCATAGGAGATGGTCATAGGCATGTAGTCAGATAGAAATGTGTATATGGTTGATCCACTCGATGAGAGAAAAAAAAAACAGAGTAAAGGAGTGTCTCTGAATAAAATATGCATAATGAACGCACAAAATCAAGTAATAGCTTCAGTTACAAAATCAAAGTAGCCTTTATGAAAATGAAGTACAACAATCACATATTGGAGAAATTGACACTTTTAAATCTATAGATATCAGCTTGCACTTGCGCAGTGTTAGTGTACCCTGTGTCCTAGTGGCTAGTGATTTGGTGTCATGGTCTCAACATAGAAGGCTTACAGTCAATATCTAATTTGTGTGAAAAAAGTCTGGGTTTTTTTTTAGGTTGACAATGCCCCCCCCCCCCCCCCCCCCCCCCCCATTTGGCATGGTGGGGTTTGACCCCCTGATCTTTTCGAAGACAGGGTGCTAACCGGCTAAGCAAAGTGTGGTTTGCAAGTGTAGTTGGTGGTTGCCACTGGCATTGTCATTTTCCAATGCTATTATTTATTGTGAAGGCTGGATCATTGCAGAGGTTGGATGCCTTATTTACTAAATTTGGGTGGTGGGTGTTTTAATTTGTTTTAGTAC
Source organism: Acorus calamus (assembly GCA_030737845.1). Lineage (NCBI taxonomy): Eukaryota > Viridiplantae > Streptophyta > Magnoliopsida > Acorales > Acoraceae > Acorus > Acorus calamus. The sequence goes on from CM060876.1 coordinate 21,973,037, forward strand.
TCATTTCGATATGTAAATTGCAGTCATGTTGATGATGGAAACGCCAACTTGTTTCTCTATCATAGCAGCAAAGACTGACAATTCCTATGATAATCACCACTTTTTTTATTTATTTATTTTTTTTATGGCTATCGGAGGTATCTCAAACCCTTCGAGGCAATGACTAATCCTCTTTCCATTGTTCAATGTTAAATTTCATCAAAATTTTCTTGCTGTGATAATTTACACAGCTCTAATGCATGCCATCCAGGATTTCTGCTTCACAAAAAAATAAGTAAACAAGTAATTGAAAGATAAACCCTAATTGTTGATTGTATATGCAGAAGTATACCCCGAAGTGGGCTGATGCGCAACCACCTCCCATGAAGCGAAGCTTATAGGCGCGGGAAAGTACCCACACACAAGCTCCGTCTCTTTCACCCTCTTTCAATCTATTGAGTTTCATATTATAACCGGCACTGGCATTCCTTCAATGATCAAATTTGGGAAGTAATTATTGGAGGGAGAAGTGGGTCTTTATCTGACTCGACAAGCAGAAAAGAAAAGAAAAAATTAATTGAATCTGGCTAACCTTTTTGGCGTTGCTTGCTTGGGGTGTATAGGAGGTTGGGTGTCTCATTTTGTTGATTTTGGGTGGTGGGTGTTTTAATTTTAATTTTTTTTTAGTCCTCATTCCAATATGTAATTTGTAATAGTGTTGATGATGATGGTGTTTTCTTTATCAGGGTTGTGAATACCTATCTTGTAACCTCAATACAAGTGTTTTGTGCTGCTATTCACTCCAGGTTTCTGTTCAGATATAGCATACTCGTGGAACAGTGGAATTTCGTTTTTATTCAATCTATTTAATTCTAGGCCTATGTTTGGATTTTTCTTAAATTCCTGATGGATAGATTCATTAATAAGTTTCTGGAATACAATATATCTAGTTTAACAAAACCTTTTTTTATTTATTTGGGCATTGTTTCTCTGTCCGTCTCTAATACATTCTGGTTGTACGTTCCTTCAATTCAGTGTTTACGAGGTTTGGTTACCTGCAATTCTGCGAGGGGAGTGTCTATCCCCACCAAACAATTTTCTCATTCCACCAATAAAAAAAAAAAAACCGGTGTTTTGCTGTTCTTACCAATCCAGTTCGACCAAAATCGGTCACTTCAGGTTTTGGACAACCGGACTTGGTCTCTATTTCAGGTTCTGGGCGACCGTAATTGGTCGTCATTTTAGGTTTTGGGCACCCGTAATTGGTCGAACATGATTTAGAACCATATCTACTTATTCTTTGTAAACAAATAAATTTTTGGGTTCATCCATCATATTCTATATTTATTCTTTTATCCAAATAACAGCTAAGGGATTGAAAAAAATGTAAGTATGTATACTTTCAATTATTTCAAATTTTTATAAAAAAATATCTTATTAGACAAATATATATCATTTTTAAGCTTCGTTTGAATTCGTATTTAAGATGATTCTTTGTTTGAAAACAAAAAAACCTACCAGTTGATCCAAACACATTTTATATTTGGCTTTTGAAATTTGTCTGTAACTTATGTAACAAAAATTGTTTTTATATTCTACATTTAAGAATAATAATTTATTCTCCCTATATTACAACTCAGACTTGGAGTGATATGAAGGATTCAAGGAGGATACACGTCGTGGGATTGTGTTTTCAAGAAAAAAAATTATAAACTTTATTACAAATCATGTTCGACCAGATTCGGTCGCCCAAAACCTGAAATGACGACCAAATCCAGTCGTCCAAAACCTGAAATGACGACCAAATCCGGTCGAATTGACCAGTGGTGGGGATAACAAAACACCGGTTTTTTTTTGTCGACTGGTGGGGTAAGTATATTTGATTAAGAAAATGTAAAAAGAGATTTTTTTTTAGATGTATATATGCTTTTTACATTCCAAAAAATTCTTAGGTAGGAGATATAAAAATGATAGCAGTCGTTGGCCAGTTTGGATAGAGGAATGATACTGGAATATAAGTGAATAAACTTAAAACAAGTGTGTAACATACCATATTTTATCAAAAATATAAAATTTTCTGTTAAAAATAAAATAATAATTTACATTAATAAAAAATAAATCATTAAATAAAGGAGATGAATGATTTTTAATATATAAACTTTTACGATTATTCTCAATAGTAACACTGTAACATGGGTAATTTTAAGATTTTAAGTATAAAATCTGAAACGAACAGAATCAACTGATGATTGGGGGTTGTCATTATTTGAAAGAATGACAGTAGTAAGGTTTTCTTTTTTTGCCGCACCTGAGTATTAGTATTCCAATCTACTTTTGGAATAGGGTTATTCTATCTATTATAGGTGAACTATATGTCAAATTATATGTTATAGGCTTATAGTCTTTTAAATCTGGAGCTCACGTATTAAATAAGTTTATTGCCTTTATAAATCCTTATTCACATGTTGTTCATCTTTTATCAATTTAATCTTGGCCCACCAAATATTAAAAATTTCATTATTATATTTTTAACTTTAATAACTAAAAACACAATTAAAAAAAAATTTATTCTATTATTATAATAATTATCAATATTGAAATAGCTCACCAGACATTCACACAATTACTAGGCATGCTATGCAAGCACAGTCAGTTGGATGCGTGGCAGATCCGTAAAAACCATCGGTAAACGTCACGTATGATGTAATTTTATTTTTTTTATTTTTGAAAAAGAGACAACAGCACATAACGACCATCACGTCTCACGAAAACCGTTATTCTCTCTCTCTCTCTCGATCTGGGAATCGAAAATGGCGACGATGGAGAGCCTGATCGGTCTGGTGAACCGAATACAGAGGGCCTGCACAGTATTAGGCGATCACGGCGGGGAGGGGGGCTCGTCCCTCCCCACTCTCTGGGAGGCACTCCCTTCCGTCGCTGTCGTCGGCGGTCAGGTCTCTCACTCACTCTCTCTCTCTCTCTCGATCGCATTAGGTCTAATCTTTCTGAATTCATCGTTTTATATATTTCATTCAATAGAGCTCTGGAAAATCGTCTGTGTTGGAGAGCATCGTCGGCAGGGATTTCCTTCCACGTGGATCAGGTAAAGATGGAATCTTCAATCTCCGTTTTTGATTTTATAGTAATTTGGGGGTTTTAATGAAGGGATCGTGACGAGGAGACCATTGGTGCTGCAACTGCACAAGACGGGGGAAGGGAAAGCCGAGTATGGCGAGTTCCTCCACGCCCCCAAGAAGAAGTTCAATGACTTCGGTGCGTTTCGGTTTTTTTTATTCTTTGTTAGATTTCTGTGGAGTTTTCGATCTTGGTTTTATGGGGAATGTGTGATCCAATGTTTTGTTCAATTGATGATGTAGCTTGATTTGATAATTCTGTAGGATTGTGATTTAAGAATTGATGAATATGGATTTTTTATGCCAATTGCACAATTTTTTTGTACCAGAACAGAGCATGTATATATATATATAATAATGTGTCACATTTTTTAACCATTTAATCTAAATTATAAGACATTGTTTGCTTCTTGCTCCTGCATATATTAATTTGGTGGAGCTCTCATCTCAAATGGGTCAAAGAAATATATATTTGACTTCATTTTATTACATTGATTGTTTTCTATCATTCAAGGTGGTCTTTTTTATTTCTTTTCTGAATGCAAATAGTAAATTAGCTATTAGTTTCATTGCTGTTTTAGCAGGGTTGTAATATGTAAAAAAATTTGTTGTTATTATTATGATGGTGAAATCTGTAAATGGATCCAAATGGCCTGTGCAGCTGCAATTCGGAAGGAGATCCAGGATGAGACTGATCGTTTAACTGGAAAGTCGAAACACATATCCAATGTGCCAATTCACTTGAGCGTCTACTCTCCTAAAGGTTAGCATTTATATATCCTCTCTCAATTTTCTTTTGGCATTGGATCTAAAGTGATGCTTGATGTCCGTCTTCTACTTTTGCAATCACTTGGCTTTACTGTTGGGGCGTGAATGAGTGAGCCTCAACCTATTTAACTTCCTGGAAATGTTTGTGAAGCCAATGGCACCAAGTGACAAGAAAAAAAAACTTTATTCCTACCAAAGGCATGGTTCAATGTATCATCATATTATGTTCTGTATTTGACATCCTGTACTATTTCCCACCATTTTCAGCAATTGCAATATTTTTTAAATTATAATGAAGGATTTTATAAGGATTGGACATAGCAGCCTGATCTTGATCTCCAAGGACAAGAGATAGAAGGCATCATCTGAGGACCAAAATACGACTTATATATGAGCTTACCCAAGTTAAACTAAAAAAAAATCATCATATGATATCTGTCTCTATTGATTGCTAAGGTGGATGCTCCCACATTATGTTTTCATCAGGGTGCTTCCAATGTTATTAGGATGTACATCTTAGTATGCTCATATAAAATACCTTTGTTGCACTCTCTTGTTCTCCTCTCTAATAGTTCTCTAGTGTTAAAATCCAATTATATCTGATTTATTTTAAATGCCCTGATTCAGAGGTCAGTTCGGTATAAACATGTCATGTTTCATATCCCTTTTACAAACCTCACCTATGTCTTCATAGGCCGCGCCTCCATTCTCAGTATTTTGGGCCCTAATATGCCAACCCTTATTTAGAGGGTTTGCTCTATGGATCCTATATTGCACATACAAAAGGTGAAAGTTCACTGAATACGAATTGCTTTATCTCATGTTTAAAAAAACACTATAATACTGGGAACACAACCTTAAATTTTTTATTTGTCTTAATGCGAAATTTATGGCATGCTATTTGGTAAGTGTTTGGGGAGTTTCATGTGTGCATTTTTGCTTTTATTGAGAACAGGAACATGACTGCATTACTTTCCTTCTTCTTTCTTGATTTTTCATTTTTGGGGTTTGTATGTAAGTGTTTCTTGGGGTGGGGGATTTGTAGTGTGTTGAGAGTTTTTTTTTATGAAAGGTTGGAGATCATCACCTAATTTTTGGTAACAGAGATTAAAAAAAATTATTGAGTCAACTTCAGTAAGGTCATCTTATTCATGTTATTCCCTTTTTCTTTTCATTTGTTAAGCTTTAGCTATCATATATACAGTATTGTTTTAGAAAGAAAAAAAATTTGACGGAATCAATCATAATTTGTTTCATGGTTGCAACTAAGCTACGAATTTAATTGTTTTACCCGTAATCATGGCCTTTATGTATGTGAAAAATGTTGATACACATATATTGCTTATTCGATACTAACTTGATTCTCCTTTGGACTTATAAGCAAAGAATCTTAGACTATGGCGTACTTGTAGTTTGAGGACTCTTTTGGGAGCTGGTTCTGAATTTTCTGTTTGGTTGAAATGTAAATGACAAAATGTTGATATATGTATATTCTTTGTTCGATATACACTTGGTTCATTCTTAGGACTTGGGCGAAAAAATCACATTTGTTTGGGTGAGCTGAGGACCTTACAGGCTCTGAAGATCTTGTATGCTCTGTATTTTTTAGCATAATTGTACTTCAAAGAATCTTTAGGGAGATGGTTCTGCAAATGTATGGCTTGGAATGGTGTGAAGTTTGGGTGCATAGTGGTCTATAAATCTATGTCCTTAAACTGTTTTTATCCAAAGTACATAAAATTTTAACTAATAAGTCATGTTCGACAATGTCTTTTGCTTGATTGAAGTATTAGTTGTTACGAAAGTGGTCAAATATAACGAATAAATGTAAAGAACCATGTAAATTTGTTCTTGATCTTCTCATGCTCTTTTGGTGGATATGTAAGTAAAATAAAGAGTTATTTCCTTAGATATGTGAAAACTTGTTGATCAGCCTATGTCACCGTAGATGATGTTCAAATTAAATTTTGATGAGACTTATTCTGCAATTTGTCTTCCTGCAGAAGAGAGTTTTTTTTTTCCCGCTTGGTAGAGAGAAAAAAATTTGACATGCTTTGAAAGAATTACCTTTGCAATTATTTGTCATGATCTGTTCTTCTTTACAGTGACCTACCTCTTTATTATTTATAGGACTAAATTTGTAGCATTCATCATTTCTTATCTACTTATGTGTTTTTGTTTGTCTGCATTACGCTATTTCACAGTTATGAACCTAACACTCATTGATCTTCCGGGAATGACAAAGGTTGCTGTGGGTAAGTTCTATAAGAATCAAGATTAAATCTCCCAATCTGCAAATGACATCCATTTATCATGGTTAAAATCATTTGGTCCTTCCAGAGGGACAACCTGATAGCATTGTTGAAGATATTGACAACATGGTTCGATCTTATGTTGAAAAGGAATGATGCATTGTCATTCCATACATTTTTCATTTCACAACATCTTCTTTTCTATTGGTTAGCTTCTCAGTCTACTATTCTGCGGCAGCTATGATGAAACAAATTGATAGGAATTCTCCCTCTCAATTGCTGGAACTCTTCCTCTCATTTACTCATGCATTTCTTCCAAAGTTGCCTCTCATCTAAACTCTCCCCTATTTTGTATGTAGCCTAACTGCATTATTCTAGCTATTTCTCCGGCTAATCAAGATATTGCTACTTCAGATGCTATTAAGCTTGCTAGAGAAGTAGATCCTTCACGTATTGCAAAGAAGATTGTCATTCCTTGTTGTCTTTTGCAGTATATATTAGTATATGCATACTTTCGACTTGTGGTTTTCAGGAGAACGGACATTCGGAGTGTTAACAAAGCTTGATTTGATGGACAAGGGAACCAATGCTGCAGACGTAGGTGCTTATTTTTCAGTCATCTGGTCATATGCATATGAAGAGATGCCGTAGTAATTATCTCTGCAATTTTACTTATTATAATATGCGTAGGAGATTTTATGCATAATGGAATTACCTTTTGCGAATGGGGTATAGGTTCTTGAAGGAAGATCATACAGGCTGCAGCATCCTTGGGTTGGAATAGTCAACCGCTCACAAGCTGATATCAACAAAAATGTTGACATGATTGCTGCTCGCCGAAAGGAGCGTGAGTACTTTGAAACAAGCTCTGATTATGGACATTTGGCAAATAAAATGGGTTCAGAATACCTTGCAAAACTTTTATCAGAGGTAAAATTAGTTTTTCTTATCACATTGTTGAATATTTGGTTGTGAAATATTAAATTATAAAACTCTAATATGAAATATCATTCCACAGCATCTGGAGTCAGTCATCAGGGCTCGCATACTTAGCATCCTATCTTTAATAAATAAAACAATCAATGAGCTTGAAGCAGAGTTAGATCGTCTTGGAAGACCCATTGCAGTTGATGCTGGGGTACCAATTAAGACTTTTTTTTTTCCTCTCTATTTTTCTTCTTTATACAATTCTTTTTGTCTAATTTCATTTATTTTTATTTTTTTCTGCATGATAGGCCCAGCTTTACACAATCTTAGAGATGTGTCGCGCATTTGACCGGGTGTTCAAAGAGCATTTGGATGGAGGGTAATAATATTATCGATCTTTCTCATTTTATAGAGTAAATATTTTCCGAACGAGTGATGATGTTTTGATAGATTGAAAAAGATCTGAAACAACTCAGATGATTTATCATGTCATTTTCAAATTTTGTCGTTTGCTTCTTGGCATATTGTGACCAAAGTCTAATATGTCCTCACTGAGATGGTTTAGGATGCTATTAGGTGTGAGTTCATCTCTCTTTCATTATTAGGAATGCGCTTCATCATATCGGAGAAAATTTGCAAGGAATTTATGGAACATGATTTAACTATTAAGTGAAATCTCCCTCTTTTCCCTTGCCAAACATTCAAATGCATAGTACATATGATAGTTGTGGTATATTTTTATTGATAAAAGGTGGGAGTCACCACCAGTAATTTATTAATAACAATCAAATTTGGAGGTGACACAAAAGCCTAACCTCCAAAAAAAAAAGGAGAATGTTTCCTAAAAAAGTTCAATATAAACTCATTCAACATGTCCCAGCCGACTTCATTTCCAAGGGCAAAAACATATTTTATTGCACAGATTTATGATAGATTTTATAATGCATTTCATTTTAATTATTTGACTTAGTATGACTCCAAAAATTTCGACTGCATGGATTGATGCACTTGATATGCAGATCACCAAAAAAAAGCTTATATATGATATACATTTTAGTAAAAATGGAAAAGAATTAGATGGTAATGTGCTTAAAGTCAATCATTCTCATTGCTTGTTTAATAGTGTGTGATGACCTTTAGACATAACATATTCTAGCATGTTGTTCCTCATTAGATAACACATGGATTCATACATATAAATTTTACATAAACAATAAAAATAACTGAGAAGCAAACAGAGTGTATATATATAGTATGATGTAACTGAATCGTAAATGTTTGTTGTCACCGTACAACCATCTATTAACAAAAATTTTGGTTGATTTTTGAGTTTTTGTGCATGTTCTCATCCTTATTTGTTGCATCAGGCGGCCTGGTGGTGATCGTATATATGGGGTATTCGATAACCAACTCCCAGCTGCTCTCAAAAAGCTTCCCTTTGATCGCCATCTTTCTTTACAAAATGCTCGCAAAGTTGTGTCAGAGGCTGATGGTTATCAACCCCATCCGATTGCACCTGAGCAAGAATATAGAAGGCTCATTGATGGTTCTCTGGGTTTCTTCAAGGGCCCAGCTGAAGCGTCGGTTGATGCTGTAATGGCTTATATTCCTTTCTTTCCATTTTTTTCACTTTGTTTTATTTTTTGGTTCCATTCAGTTTTAAACCTTGATGAAATTCACAATCATAAATTTTATGCTGAGTTCTGCTAGATCCAGCCGCTAAGTCACCGACTTCCACATATTCTGTAACCTGTCTGTGTACCTATGTTTGGTGAGTGTGTGAGCTGTATAATGAGTATATGGCTGGCTCTGTGGCTGGCATTGTTTCTGACTTTGTGACTGGATTTTTCATTTTTCCCTTTTTTGCAGATGGTAAATATTTATAGGAAAAAAATGCATTGTCAATGTTGTCGTTGAGTAATTACTGTGAATTATTTCATCTTGGGATGAAATGTGTGAACTTGAGAATTGGATGAACAGGGGTTTGGAGTGCGGGTTAGTTTTTTTTTAAAAAAGAAGTTACAACCAATTTCTGCACTTTCCCTTGATAATATTCCTCAACTTACTTCTTGCATGTCTAATGGTAACAGCTTGAAAGTTATTTTCTCTCCCTTTTCCACGTATTTCTGTATATTTATTGGATTGAATGTTATATGTCGCGCATGTATTTCCATGATAAGGCATTCAATATTATCAGTATTTCAACTGTCCAAAGACACCTGTGATTTTACAGGCCAACTAGCCATGGGCAGTTCATTTTTCATGAATTTTAACAGAGAGTTCTGATTTGTTGGGTTTCACTTGAAAGAGAGTTATAATATGTAGGGGATGTCTATGCTGTTGATACATTAACAGTATATGTTATATTGTTATTTTAGACATTTGAGGGAAAAACATACACATGAATTATTAATGTTTAAATTTAAATTTACCCATCTAACATTGATGTTTTTCTTGCATAATAGATTCTGATTTCCAGAATGTTCTATCAATCTACTATGCTTTCAACATCAATAACACGCCTTCTGGAATTTTTATTCATGTTTAAATACATGTACCTAGAATCTCTAGCATTCTCATGTCATCGGCCATTCTGAGTTCTTTCCATTAAATTCTGCTTACAGTTTAAGTTATTTTGAGCATTTTTTCACACTACTTGTTCCTGTTTTGTTATTCTGTTCTGTTTAGGTGCACCTTGTATTGAAGGAACTTGTTCGGAAGTCTATAGCAGAAACTCAGGTGAGAATTTATGATGCTAGACAAGATCGTTTATCCAATTTACATATAAGCTGAATGATATATGCTATATTAATGCTTCAATACAGCAAACATAAAAGAATATAGTTTTTCAAGACAATTTGGAAGGAGAATCTACAAGGTTGAGTTCTAAATGGCTAATTGAATCAGATTTGAACGAACTCATGACTTTGAATTATATTTGAATGAACTCATGGTTTTGAAGTTAAAATTATGTCTTGAAAAGTAAGTCGCTGAAAATGATCACAGAAATCTGCTGTTTTTTAAGATTATACTGTGCAACTTACTTTGTAAGAAATTTGCAATGTCGATCTTGTTCAATTTATCATTCATGATCTGCATTTACCAGAACCTGTGTATCTGATTTAAATCCAGGTTCAAGCTTCCACTAATGATACTATTTCATTTCAAGGATCGTTAAACATAAACCCCGAACCTGTTTTTGAACAGGAATTGAAGCGGTTCTCATCCCTTCAAACTGACATTGCAGCAGCAGCTAATGAGGCCTTGGATAGATTCAGGGATGACAGCAGGAAAACCATCCTTAGGCTGGTTGAGATGGAGTCCAGTTACCTCACAGTGGAATTCTTCCGAAAATTACCACTTGGTTCAGAAAAGGGCTCAAATTCCTGCCCCAACAGTAGATAGATACAATGAAAACCACCTTAGGAGAATTGGTTAGTAATTCCTAAACTACTTACAAATTATCAAATAAGAGTTACAATGCGTGACATTACTTGCCACAGTGAATTACGCATCATTTAGAGTATTTTGTTTTTCCATGGCTGAAATGCTGGACCTGTTGTTTGATTTCAGGATCCAACGTTTCATCATATGTGGGCATGGTGTGTGAGACTATGAAGAATTCCATTCCAAAGGCCATTGTTTATTGTCAGGTTCGAGAGGCGAAGCATTCGTTGCTTGACCATTTCTACACACAAGTAGGAAGGAGAGAGGTATTGGTTCTTCCATAAATCTCAGCATTTCTGATCTAAGAGCATATGATAGTCATGAAATTTGGTCTGTTTGAGTACAGAAAAAGCAGCTAGGAGCAATGTTGGATGAGGATCCTTCACTGATGGAGAAGAGGGAACAGCTAGCTAAGCGGCTTGAGCTGTACAAATCCGCCAGGGACGAGATTGACTCTGTCTCGTGGAGATAAAGGTAAACTCCATGCAAGTGTAGATTATTTAAACTTTATTTCTGGACAAATAGTTCATTCACATCTTCTAACACAACTGAGTGACCAGACCTACTGATATTATTCTTTTGTTAGTATTTCTTGCAATAACAAGCTCAGAAAAAAATGCCACATTTTGGGTGGCTCAGCTTGTTTCATTCTTTCTATTATTTCACCATTTAGTCCTATTTTCCATACATTTTGTTTCACACTTGGAAACGTGGGGTCATATTCTGCCATTCCTTTGGAAGAGTTGGTTTTAATTATTTTTATTATGTTGCTATGGATTGTATGCAAGTCACTGATACTGTGCACTGAGAGTCAGTAAGCCCTTATCAGCTGTAAACAGCTCCATTTTTTAAAATCATGCAGATGTCAAGCAAACTTACTCCTTTATAAGAGCACTAAATGAATATATCTAGATAGAAAGAAGTAAATATTGACAGGAACAAACGGAAAACACCATTTATCTTTGTGAGATTTCATATATTTCAGATGGAAAATGTATGACCGGACAATTATTCTTGCAGTTCCTTTTGCAACTCCTATTATATTATGAATATTTTTGAAAGTATATACTTGTCAAATTAATTACATACCTTCAGACAAAATGTCTCGGAAGAATTGAACGCTGAAAAACGGACTGCGGGAATGACTGTTTTGGTAAGATTAGGCTGCCTCTTGTTTTTCAGATTTTTTAGGAAAAATGATATGTCCAGCAGTCCAACCCTAATTGCAGCTGGATCCATAGTCCACATCATTTTTCTTTTTTTAATAAAAAATCATATATTCCCATTGAAATATATACTAGGGATTTTTATTTTTAAGTCCCTGTGAACATACTTATTTAGGGATCGATTTCTTCATTCTTCATATTTCTTTTCAAGTCCTCATATTCAACCGCCTATTTGATTTTTAGTCCTTCCGTTAAACGTCCTTTCATACACCGTTAATTTGTGCAACGTGATTTATTTTTAAGTCTATATAAAAACCAAATTGGCGATTGAATATGGGGACTTAAAAAGAAATATGAAAAAGTAAGGGATAGGCATATTTACAGGGTTTTAAAACTAAAAATTCCTATATACTATTATATGAAACGAAGTACACATTGAGATATAATAGTGTATTTTTTAAAATAAAAAAAAAATGAATTTTTTTTCTTGAAACGAAGTTCATACTGAGATACAATAATATACATTATGCTATCATAGTATATAAGGCTACAAACGGATGGATCCTCATCCATAAATGCTGTCTTGTGAGGATACTTTATGTATTGCATTTGCAGTTAAACACATGCTTCATGATCTAGAGGTAGCCCTTTAGCAAGTGCTGAGAATATCATTGTTTGGGGTTAAATACAATAATTTCCTACATAAATTTTATGGGCCAATATTACTCTGAGATTTATTTGGAGTATAATTCCATCTTAATATAATAGGTGACATAAGAAGTCATCATATTCAGAACATTTAGATCCAGGGACCTTTCAAGAATGCATTCAGACATTTTTAGATTTCAGAATCTGCTCTCCAGATAAAAAGTAAAAATAAAATAAAATAAAATAAAATAAAATAAAACACAAAACACAAGTCAAACAAATCACTTATTTGTGAGAGAGAGAGAGAGAGAGAGAGAGAGAGAGTAAAGTAACTGCATTTGGACTAACCATGTAATCAAACAGGGCCATCCCACTTACATTCATCATCACAATTTGGATCATGTCCCATCATCCTGCCACAATTCCTAGTATATATCATATTTCATGGTGTTCATTAGAATGCCTGTTTAAAGTAACTGAATTTGGACTAACCATGTAATCAAACAGGACCATCCCACTTACATTTATCATCACAATTTGGATCATGTCCCATCTTCCTGGCACAATTCATAGTATATATATATCATATTTCATGGTGTTCATTAGAATGCCAAAATTAAGCCTTACTAATGTTGGAAACTGACTTATACTTAAAGGTGATTATCAGATTAAGCCCTTTTTTTTTTGCAATCTTGCAAAAATAAATAAAGCCCACAAACAGAATTTAGCCCCCCCACCCACCTGAAATGATGTTTCTTTAAATGGGAAGGAAGACATTTTTTTTCACTGTTTACCAAAGCGCAGAGCTTTGTGAAGTGCAGATGGACAAATGATGGGCCTTAACAAAAAAAAAAAAAGGAACATTAGCCGTATATTGGTTTTGCAAAATAGCTAGACATGATATTTGATGATCCTTCAAACATATAACCAATCTTGTATTTTAGGGACAAAAGGAATGCAAATGGTGTGTACCAATAGGACTGATATGATATGCATGTCAATAAAGGAAAAAAAGTGCATGTACCATGTCTTAAAGTGAGGCTGATACATGATCATTTCCAATGAATTCTCCTAATCTTTGTCACGGTGCGAGAAGTGGATTTGTTACTTTGAGATTCATCCGACTTCGGAGAACAATCGCACAGAGCTTAAAAAGAGCTGCCTGTAACCAGCTTATAATCTTAATGAGCACCAAATGCGTATCAAATGCATGCAAATATATATAAAAGTTTGTGTAGATGACCTTAGGATATATTACAGAACTAGCACAACATTGATCCATTTTCATCAAGTTGGGGAATAAACCATTGTCATCTCATCAGTATTACTTGGAGGGATTATGCACAAGTGAAGTATATACAAGATAAATTAAAGACTAAAAACACAGTGAAAAGCATTCAAGAAGGCACTTGGAAGGAATTCTACAAATTGCAAAAAGAAGAGAAAGCGTCCAAGAAGAAACTTGAAAGAACATTATATATTACAAAAAAGATATAAGCATTAAAAGTGCGAGCCCCAACACTAGGAAAGATATCAGCATAGTACCAAAATTGCGGAACTCGAACCTCTGGAACCGCAACTGAGACCAATCCAGTTTGTGTCAAGGATCTGACTCAGAGCTTCTTGCCAAGCGCAGCTCATGCAATTCGTTGAGTATCCACTCTTCACCTGTTTGACCTCCCAAAACAAGAACTCTTGTCCCTCCAACCACACAAGTGTTGTGACCCCAGGCAAACTTGGGAGGTTGTCCAGGAACATTGAGGATCGTCCACGTTGGTTTCTGCTCTGAAGGGTCAAGAAGGAACAGCTGAGAAGGTGAATGTAATCCTGCAATGGAACCTCCAAAGATGATGATCCTCCCACAAGGCAAGCTCACTGTCACATGATCAAGCCTAGGTGGAGGAGCCGTAGCAGTCTGGTTACCCGAACTGCTGCACTCAAGCTGCCTCCACTGAGGTTCCTCATCTTCTATGTCGATAGTATAGGCCTCACACGATCTCAGCCGTAGAGATCCGCTCTTCGCCATCCCACCAAACATTAAAATCTTTGTCTTTCCATAGACAGAGAGTGTGTGACCCAATCGAGGCGGAGGTGCCCAGGGAGTTGGTATCTCCTTCCACACTGGCTTCTCCTTAGTGAAATCAAGTATGTAAGTATCACTGAGTAGCACCCCACCATCTGTGCAACCACCGGAGATGACCAACTTCAAGCCATCTATCGTGCACGAACTGTGCCAAGATCGTGGAAGTGGAGAAGGGCTTACACTTGTGATTTCCTTCCAAGTCGGCTGATGCGCATCCAAATCAAGAATGAAGACATCGTTGAGCAGTCCCCGCCTTCCACAACCCCCAAATACCACAAGACATGACCCATTGAGGCATGAAAGAGTGTGCCCCCACCTGCCAGGGGGAGATGAGGCCACCTTTACCCGACGCCATTCTGGATTCATGTCATCAAGATTGAGAACGAAAGTGTCATCCATCGGTTGCATGTTAACACCTTCCCCTCCAAACAGCACTAGTCTGTTCCCAACAGCACAAGCACTGAAATTGCAGCGCGAGGGCTCTATGGTTCCTCCAACCCTCAGCTTCTTCCACGCGGCCGCCTCAAGCGTGGTAAGCTCTCTTGCCAGACGCCCCCATCGTGGTCTCTTGGTTGTGGATTCAAATGTCCCTGTCACGTCTCTTCCCCAAGCATTTTGGCAGACCATTCTTCGGAGATTCTCGTTCTTAGTCAGCTCTCGCATTCGTATACACACTGACCCAACAGAAGCAACATCCCTTGGAGTTAATCTGGATAGGATGTTGTGTGCTAAAACTTCATCAGTGAGCTGAAGAATCCCACAACAATCACGTCCCTGAGTGTGGGGAAACTTCTCATCCATCTTTGAATCCTCTTCAAAAGGGGGAGAATCGTATTTGTGGCAGGGGGCAGCCTGTTTGTAGACGGGGTAGGACAAACAATTCAAATCCATCTTTGCTTCTGTGAAAAGCTGAACTCCTATGACGTGAGTGACGACACCGTCATCACCATGTATGGGTGTGAGCCGCAGCCTGTTCATCAAAGGTGTGCCATCCTTTCTGAAGTTGAGGATCTCACCTTGAAATTCTGCCCCATCTTCAAGGCACCTTCTAATCTCTGAGACGATAACTGGGTCCACTAAAGGGTGTCGTCTTTGTGCTCGTGGGTCACGAAATTGTAAGAACCGGCTGAAAGAAAGAGTTTCTATTATTAGCTCAAACTGAGAAATGGGTGATGATGTTATGATAAAGGTTGATAAAATTAACATGTTAATTGTGACATGCAAGAACGGAAAAATTAAACAATTATACTCAAAATTGTTCTCAGATCAGATAGCAACCACCGCGATGCTATCATCAACCACCTCAATATTCCACTGACAATGCTTACAATAGAGCAACCTTCTATGCTTAACAAATGTGAAATCTTAAGACCTGTCAATATCTGAACTAAAATGCACTACACTGATATAATACCACAATCAAGAAAATAGAATAGAACATTTCTCAGAATGTAGGATCTGTCTCCCTTCTAGAGGTTCTTCCACCAAAAATTTCATACAAGAAAAACACTATCAATTGCAGTTTGCCGCCTTTTCATATTCTGAAGCTACAAATTTTGCATTTTTACAATTCTGCAAGGAAAGCCATCATCAAATAATTTTGAGAAGGTGGCATCATATTGTCACATACTCACATATAGATTATCATGTGTTGCATTTCGATTATCAGAAAGAAAATGGTGATCACCTAAGAAGACACACAAGAATAACCTGCCATTTCAATTGGATCATCATCTTTCACCAGATCTCATGTACTCAAAATTATAAAAACAACCATCTCAACAAAGACAGACACCCAAATCTGCAATCCCAAAATAACCAATTCAACAACCCAAACCAAATTCACCAAACCCAATAACGAAAAAAAAAAAAAAAACCCACCATTGCAAGCCATCCCACTTCAACTCACAAAACCCACATTAAATCCCTCCCTGGAAAACCCATTCAACACAATTTAAACAAGAACCCAAATCGAAAACCCAATCAAACAAACAAACCCAAAACTCAAAACCCAACATTTCATCAAAAACAAACAAACAAACCCAAAACTAAAAACCCAACATTTCATCAAAAACAACTAAAATAAAAAAGCGTGGGAAAGGGAAGTGCGACGGACCAATTACGGCCGAGGACCTCGTCGGCGCGGTAACCGGTGAAGACTTCGAAGATGGTGTTGACGTAAATGATGGGGAAGTCCTGCTCTTGCGCGTCCGACACCACGAACGACGTCGGCATGGTTGGGTAGCTGAAGTACATCCCACCAAACCCGAGAGAGAGCTCCTCCTCCTCCTCCATGTCGCTCGCCTCTTCATCGTCCGATTCACCCTCATCGAAGAAGGATCTCTTCAGACGCTTCGCCGCCGGCGATTGAGATATTTTTCGGTCTCGGTCGTCCATTCTCGTCTCCATCTATGGATCTCTGATTTTTTTTTTCTAAAAAAATATCTGAGACTCTCTCTCTCGCTACGTATTGTGTGTGTTTGAGATATTTTGCTTGTGACTTGTGAGGCGGTTTGTTTGGTTTTTTGTCCTTTCGTTGACAGTGTAAACCGGTGACTGTGGGTTACACGTTTTTTTTTTTAATTTTGTCCCATGTTGGATTATTATTAAGATCAGGGCCGTTCATTTTATAATAAAAAAGCCAAAACATAAAATAATGGTATTAGACGATTTAAAAGGGGGGGGGGGGTGTGTTTGAATAAGCTGTCTTTTCTATATACCCTCCAAATATATATTTTTATATATATTTATTCTCGTAACATAATATTTATTTTTATAATATAAACACTATATTTATTTATATGTAAAATATAGAATTTCAAATTCTAAACAAAAAATTATTTAATAAACAAAGATAAAATTTAAATATTAAATAAGAAAAATAATAATCAATTAGGTTATTAACAATTAATTATTTGCATTATTGCAAATATAAGACTATTATTATAAATATGAAGCTAATGTTATTTTTGTTTTTCGTTTTCCCTAATTAAGTTAAATTTAATCATAATAAATGATCAAATAAATACAATTTTACATTAAATAAGATTTCAATAATACACAAATAAATAAATAAGTGATTCAAAATAGTATAAAAATTTGATTTTTACATGCTTTGAATAAAAAATGGGCGTTTATTAATAAGCAATAATAAAATCTAGGGGCGAAAGCAAATCTAAAGGACACGGCATTAGGTGACGGAAACGTGTCAGTTGTCAAAAATATCTGCGGTTCACCGTCAATCCACTCATCTTGTGCCACGTCAGCGCATATCAGAGTTTGATATTTTTGCGGATCAAATCGGACAATGATTCATCTCCCTTCGTTTGTGTTGTGTTCGGTAAGATATTTTTGTGGGATGTTTCTTCGAAGGCGACCTTCTCTCCTCACGTTTCCCTTCTCTCACATCTGCTTTTCGGGGCCCACCGGAATCCACTCTTTATTCGCTGAAAAATGTTCCCGCAGTCATTTTTTTATCTGGGAAAAATCATATAAAACCCCCCAAACTCCCCCCCCCCCCCCGCCCCCCCGCCGGTAAACTGTCCGCACTTCTTTTAGTCCCGTTTGAAACGGGGATAGATTTTATTATAGAATATAAATTTATTTAAACATAAATAAATATAAATAAGGATAAAATGATTTTGTGTTTGATTGTGTTTTGAATTATTCTCGTTGGTAAACGTAAGAATAAATGTTTTGTTGTTTAAGTAAAATGTAAATAAAGTATGGGTAATGATTTATAAAAGGTAAAAAAATAATGATAGTTGATATGATAGGTGATTTATAAGAGGTGATGCCAGTTGATTTGACAATGGGCCCATATATTCTTTGGATGGAATAACCTTGGATAACTTTAATTCTAAGCCCCCGTTTGGAACGAGGATAGTTTTTATTCTAGGGTATAGATTTATCCAAGCATAAATGAGTATAAATAAGGATAAAGTGATTTTATGTTTGGTTATATTTTGAATTATTCTCATTGGTAAACGTAAGAATAAATGTTTTGTTGTTTGGGTAAAATGTGAATAAAGTATGGATAATGATTTATAAAAGGTAAAAAAGTAATGATAGTTGATTTGATAAGTGATTTATAAGAGGTGATGACAGTTGATTTGACAGTGAGCATACATATTCTTTAGGTGGAATAACCTAGGATAACTTTTATTCTAGGGATTGATTGGAATCCCTATACCACTTTATCAATGTTTATTCTGGCATAATTTATCTGGGGTTATCCGGGGTAAACAAACACTCCCAAATACTTATCCGGGGTTATCCGGGGGGGTTATACTCCTTCCAAACAGGGGGTAAGGGTTGATTGGAATTCATATGCCACTTTATCTGGGTTTATTCTGGCATAATTTATTTGGGGTTATCCAGGATAAATAAACACCAAAAAATATTTATCCGGGATTATCCAGGGTTATCCGGGGGGTTATATCAATTCCAAACGGGGGCTTAAGTTCATGCAGCTCAAAAATATCTACATGAATTTATATAGCTCTCTTGTTTAAATTTTTGTTGAGAGATTCTATTTGGTCATAATGTTAACCGAAAACAGAATATATATAAAAAAAACTCCGTGTTAACAATGAAATTTTTTTTTTTATAGATGACAATGTTATATTTTTTAATAGAGTTTTATAATCTGTATTGTTTTTTTTGTAACGATTAACCAAATGAAATATTCTTATAATATTCTTCATCTCTCCATAGAAATTTAACTCGGATGATTATTTGAATTTAAATAGTTATTTTCAATTGGTTTTATAAACTTATAGAAAAATCAGAGTATTTAGATTTCAAACATCAGTTTAAGGGGGGGGGGGGTTATTTTGATTTTTTTTTTTACTAAATAGGTTTTAAATTGTTTTTTGAAATACAAGATACGTGTCTAATGAAATATATATCTGATAACGTGAAACACATGTTCCAATTATTTGAGTGCATACATGTTTATATATTTTTTATAATAGAATATGTGATTATCTAACAAACATTGTAGTAGGTTATTTTTTAGATCACATTGGTCAAGGACTACGGGTGAACTCATCAACATAATTTGTTTAATAAAGGCCCATTGATCAAAGGCAGTATTATTTTTTGCAAAATATTAATATTTTATTATACTTTAAAGGATTAAAGCATAATTTTTTACAAAAAATATTAAAAGATACTCCAAAAAAATATATGTATAAACTCACAAAAAATTTAAAAGTATATATGTATATACTTTAAAGTATATATGTATATACTCCAAAAAAAAGTATATATGTATATACTTTAAAGGATTAAAGCATAATTTTTTACAAAAAATATTAAAAGATACTCCAAAAAAATATATGTATAAACTCACAAAAAATTTAAAAAATTACATACCATCTATGAAAAATATACTTCATTGCAGATTTGGAATGGCACACGGGACTACAAATGATACTTCACTAATTTGTCTAGCTATATTAGATAGCTCACTTTTTATTATTATAATAATATATATTTCATTAGGTGAATATATATTTTTGTAACCTCTCATTTTATCATCATATACATAAATTTTATTTCATTATCTGACCCCACCTATTCATTTGTACTGTTCTCTCCCCCTCTCATCACTCTCTCCCTCATCCTCTGCCTGTTGTCCACCACCACTGTCGCTATCATAGCCGCATATCACCACTACCACTCTCTCCTTCATCTCCTTTCTACCCTCTTCCGCTCCCTACGCCGGCCTCCTTCAGCCCCCACCCATCATCACCACTGCCACCATTTCTTCCTACCACCACCGTCGCCCCCCCCCCCCCACCCTCTCTCTATGCTCTCTCCCACCTCTTCTCAACCTCCTTCACCCACTGCTGCTGCCACCACAATGGATACAATCGTCACCTACACTACCACCGCATCACCACCACCATCTCTCTCTCTCTCTTCTATGCTTCTTCACTCACTATCCTAGGAAAATAATGTGTGAAAAATGCGTTAACCTGTCTAGGTACACTAATATGTATTTTATTTGACAAATATATATTTTAAAAAATAAAATAAAAGTGGTTGATGCTACAAATTGAGTTGGCCCCCATCTCCAAACAAGACGTAATTGCGTATTGAGGAAGCACATGTAAGCATATGGACCCCATGCGTTTCTTTTCCTCCGTAATGGACAAGTGCCAGTGCACCTCCATTAGTGTGTATATTCCGCAACTGGTTATGCCTCATCATCTGATTCCATGCAACATGTGGGTTTGTAAAACTTCCAAGTACTCCATCATTTCCACACAGAAATATCAACATCCACTTTCATCTCCACTTTCATCAGTAAGACCTTTGTACCTAGATGAAGTTTTCATTGTACTCTTGATGTACATTGATACCTCAGGTTTTTATTAATAAATAAAAAAAGGTTGGTGAATGTATACCGGATTGATTGGCTCTCATAAATTATGTATGAAGGGGAATTAATCAAACACAACCTCTCTTTTTGACTAAAGGAAAGCCTCCCACATTTCCATAGAAGGATATATGCCAAAAGATTTGTGGCTTCTAGAAATCAATCCTTAAGTACTATCAATCTAGAGTCTTTTGATATATGTGCAGCCAAATATATTATTTGTTTTTGGAGGAAAGCAAACCCCCAATTGGATATGCGAATAGCTTACTGGGGTATGAAATAATTATATGTGGATATATGTTTTCTGTATGATTGTTATTTATGTATCAGTATTGATAAATTTTTGTTTTTTATGTTTATCTAGTTTGTAATTATAATTTGAGATATATAAGTAGGAATAGACTATTCTTACCTTCTCAGGTATAATTATCAATGTTCATCATAACTTAAGTATAATTATTACAATTTTGTTCATACTAAACAAACTTGTGTTTTTGGGAATATGTTATTTCTCACATGATCCACTCTCTTAATGAGCTGGCTAGAGGTTCTGTCACTTCATCTATAAATTCCTTCACTTCATCTATAAATTCCTTCAGGTAGTATCAAGCATAACTACAGATGGATTGATTTAATATTTAAACCTACATAATGTCTAAGAATAAATGACTTATCGGCCATGACAATTGAGTTATGCACCTCTTGACTTCCCCATGAAATACCTCATCCATTTAACTGCCAGATTAGAAACGATAAGAATAAGCACTTGGTATGTTACTAGGATATGTTAATGGATCATTCACTGTTCATATTCCCTTCCTATGTATATGTAGATTGAGATGGAAATCCATCTAACTTTATAAGTGTTGAAATGATAAATAAAGATTGATAATTATTCAAAAGAATATCTAGTTGTTCCCCTGTTCTCACATAACAAGTGAGACACATAAGTCATTAGACATTGTCGAATGGCGGTTGAAGACGGCTCTGGAAAGCTTCCCAGGTCAAGTCCTTCTCCAGGTACTCAATGTTGGAGGGGTCAAATGGCCCTCTGATCACATCTATCGATTTTATGATCGCTCTGCCCGGAAGAACACTTCTCGAAGGATCATAACTAGTTCTGCCACTCAACGAAGAAGAGAATCCCTGCAATCTCACCACCCAAAATTAAAAATCACAAAAAAAAAAGAATTCTTTGCATGGTTTAAAATTTCAAAGATTAATGAATGAGCTAGCACTGTGAAGGTGTGTGCGCACGCGCGTACGCATGTTTATATGAGCTGCTTAGTTTGAAAAGCAGCCGCTCTGCAAAGAAAGATACATATAATGTGGACATGATCTGTCTGTTTTTCGAACAAGTTGTAAGGCCAAACTTTGGTATTGGTTTTGTGGGGTTTTATTTTTAGTGTCCCTCGAGCCAATCTTATCAAGGTCATGCTCGTGGATTTGACTTTTTCAGTGATGGCCTCATCAAAATAAAGGCACTACCAATAATTCACCTCTATAATATCTCAATTTGACTATGACTGCATTTGAAAACACAGTTTGAAAAATAACTTTTAATTGTTTATAAACTATCTTTTAAGATGTAATAATGATAGCTGTTTTATGAAACACGAATTTCAAAACACAATCTATTAACAAAATTTAGTGATGATAATACATATAAATTGACATATTTAATAACAACTTATAGCTTTTTAAAAAGCTATAATCCCATATAAAAAAAATTTAAACACACCGACGGAGGATGTGTTTATGCATGAAACCAAAAGAAATTGAACAAAACATAAAAAAAATTATGTCTTTCACCATTTAAAAATACTGTTATTTCCGTCAAATAAAAGAAGCAAAAGTTTTTCTTCATTTTCTTTTATATATATATATATATTTTTAAATGAATAATTTTTTACACCCCTAGGCCTGTTTGGACGGAGGAATAAAAGATGATAAGACAAAAAAATTGTTTGTTTACAAAGAATAAAATGGTATAATTATGTTAGATTATGTGAAAATAAGGTGGTATTGGTATTATAGGTCCCTCCTCGAATTCTGTTATTCTACCCAATTTATTCAACTGATATAAAAGGCACACATGTCATCACCTTTATTGAATCAGAGACCCATATGTCAAATCAACTGTTTATCTTTTACAAATCCTCATTCACATCTCATTCTTCATTATCAACCATGCAAAAAACAAAAACTTAATTATTGTATTTTTCATTGAAAATAATTAAAATACAATAAAAAAATAATTTATTTTTTACTTATATTGAAATAGTTATCTATCCTAGAATCTCATAGGCTAGAGTATATGATAAAGTATTGAAATCATTTTTACGTCACTTTTCATAGAAAATAAATGATAAAAACTTCTCAAGGAAAATTAATGTTTCTCCACTCCTCTTACATTTTCAATCCAAATCTAGGAACAAACAATCCCCCGAGTCAAACAATTTCACTTTATGAGTGTCATAAATTGACATGCAACAACAAAGGGAAACACTAACAAAAAAGAAAAGAAATTGGGTATTCTGATCGCATTTTTGTAGTTTATTTTATGTTATGCATGTCCGTTCTCTCTCCTTTCAGAGTTTGTAATAAATCGGATAGTAAATATCTATCTTTATTCAAAAGAAAAGAAAAGAAAGGACATGCACACTCACCTTGAATACAAGCACCTGCGCTTCATGACCATCAACGGTGGCTCGGACTAGCAAGGCCCTCTCCCTCGCCGATTCGGTATACGATTCAAGCGCGGCAATCTCCGAATTGTGGCCGTACTCCTCATCACTCTCTTCCTCCTCTTCCTCCTCCTCACCGTCGCGCCTCGTCCTCCGACGAGCCCCGCACACGAGGCTTCTTGTTCCTTTTCTTCTCGAACAATTATTATACGTCGATGAACTTCTTGGGGAAGATTTGCTTCCGAATAGCTGTGTAGGGAGCCGATTCACTGATTTGACTGGGTAGAGGATACCACGGATTAACATGTTGTGGAAACAGAAGACAAGAGATATTCTAGTTAGTCCTGGGATAAGGAAAAATGTGTGGTTGGATGATGTGGGTATTTTTATTTTGGAATTGAAGTGGTTACACCCACCCCGTCTGTCATTCACCCCACCGCCTCTGGTCTCCTCCGCCCATCTTCTCTCTCTCTCTCTCTCTCTCACTCCACCCCATGCCGTTGTCCAGGCCGGCTCGATAAATTATGATGAAGCCTAAGAAGATAATTTTAAATCTAATTTTTTATATTTAATTATTAATTAAATAATATTTGTTTTAATTTTTAAAATATTAAATTTTTTACTTAAATTTTATTTTTTTAGCTTTTGGGATGCAAAATTATTAATTAAGTTTTTATATTCAATTTTTTATTTGATTCAAATAAAATAATGTATTGTTCCTTATTCTTGTCAACATTACAAAGTTTGTTTTTGTCCATAGCAAACAAGAAGTTTAGAGAGGGTTTTTTTTTTGATATACAAAAGAAATAGGGTGAAAAATAAAATAAAAGAAGAGAGTGTGTAAAAGCAACTTTTTAAGCTTTGTTGTTTCAAATTCCCATTTTTTTTTTAGTAAAAAAAGCTTTTAGATCCTATCAGTCATGTAAATTTTTTTTGTTATTTTTTAAATGTCATAAAATATTATTAATTTTTAATTGATTACTTTTTAACCATATCAAAATTACTATTAATATTTTAAAAAAATAAATATTTATTGCAATGTTTAAGCTATTATTGGTCAATATGACCTACTTATAAAAAATAATTTAGGAATCTTTATGCATATGGGGGCTTTAGGCAATTGCCTAATTAACTTGCCTTGTAAAAAAATTCTTTGCTTGTATCTGTAGGGTAGCCAAACACCCTTTGGAAAGGAAGTTAAGATGCAGTGTGTTTAAAGACGTACACGAATTATGGTTAACATAATAGCTATAAAGAAATTGGAGAAGAAAACTATAGAGCATCATCACAAATAACAAGAAGGATGCCTAATGCAGCTATAATTAAAGGTTTAAGGGTTAAGAGTTTAAATGAAATTGAATCATGACATCATAAACGCCCCCCCCCCCCCCCCCCCCACCCCCCAAATCAACTCTCCCAACGGACCCAACCCTACCAATCAAAATTTGATTGGTGGGGTTGGGAGAGGGGAGGGGAAGAGAGAGAGAGAGAGAAATAGAGGGTGGTGGAGGTGGAGGAGAGAGGTAGGTGAAGAAGGCGATGGACAGAAGGCATTGGGGATGCCATGAGGGGCGGGGGAGAGAGAGAAACTGAGAAAGGAGAGAGAGAGAGATCCAAGGAAGAGGGCGAAGGTGGGTGGTAGAGACCAACCCCTCAATCTCTCTGTTTTTTCTCTCTCCCTCCTTTTGGACATAGCCTCCTCCACCCGCAGCCCACCTCACCCTCTTTGCTTGCTGCCCACCTCCCATTCCGCCCTCTATGCCCCCTCCTTGGCTTCCCCCCCTGCCGCTTCGTCCACCACCTCTCTCTCTCCCCCTAGACATTTTTAAAAAACAATTCCAATCATTTTTGTTTAACTCCTTATTTTTATAAGTCCATGAACCTTAATAAAATACCCACATGTTAGTACGTAGTAATTTTTTTTTCAATCCGTCCAATATTGTTTGTATGTATGTGTATTTTAGTTAACAATGTCTAATAGAGATGATTAATAGTATACAAGGTTTAACATTTTAAATATGATGCAGAATAATGTACAAGGGTACGTGATGTAACAATATACATGGAATGGGTAGCAGTATAATAGTCAACAATGTACATAGAGTGCATAACAATATACAAAGAGTATTTCACAAGATAAATAACAAGAAAGGAAATAAAAGGACAAAAAAAAAATCTAGTTTTTGGGCTATTTTGCTATGCTAAAAAAGTACATAAACCTAAAAATAAGAATTTAAAAAATACTTAAAATTACATCAATTATCCTATATATGTCATTAACCACAACAAAATAGTCCTAGTTCATTTGTGCACATGGATGAATGCATGTACGCGCTTACAAAAGCACGCATGCAAATAAAAAATGATTCACCCAACTATAAAATCATCATATACATTTTGTTTGAGGTCATACACGTATATCGTTTATATGAGATTTTCTTTAATTTGCATTGTATAAACGCATATGATTAAATACATGGTTTTTAAATTTGGATGTACCAAGGCTTAAAAAAAATAAAAACTAACAAAATGGGCTGCCTTCACAAATACTCAAGAGGGGACGTACGGTTGTTGTATCGTCTACATCAATGATCTCCCAACAAATTCCCCCAATTCAATGGTGTCATCACATTCAAAAGACCAGCTACAGTTAAAACCAAGTACTCTATTATTTGATCTTATTGAAATTATTATATATGTATGTTGTCATGCGTGACCACCTCACCCATACCAATAAGATTATGATGATGAAGATGGAGCCCATGATTATTAAATGAAAAATGTCCTCCCATGCCCTATCTCATAGGCATCTGTTTCTGTGATTTTTGGAGCATCGGAGCTTGATATGTTTAAGCATGGAAAATGATATACCCAACCTATTTGTTTGTAGTTTTTTTTTTAATATACATTCATTTAATAAAGTATATATATATATTATTATAAAAAATTAAATATACATTGAGAAAATATATTTGTTTTTTAAAAAACATAAAAATATTATTATTTTCATACATTGCGATGCTGCAGTATCCATTGTGATATTGCAATATACTATATTATGCTATCGCAGTGTATAGACTGCTATAAGCTAGACAATTTTTGGATTATAGATTGGACTACAAAATATAATGAGTACATGTATCAGTAGTCTTATCAAATAGCCTCACCCCACAACACGTCTCTTTTCCCTTCTTTAAGAGACCATAAAAACTAGTCTAAAAGCGAGTACCACTTGTCTCCCAGGATTCGAACCAAAGTAAATTGTAAGGGAGAAGTGTCCCTGCTTACCACCAGCCTACATATCTTGTCTTTGGACTTTGTAGTCATGCCCTTTATAGGTTTATTAGATAGGTGATCATTGAGATTTGAGATATACAAGATTTTTCAAGGGTTAAAATACCATATTATTCTTGCTACATCACATGAACATTTGATTTTTCAAGGGTTAAAATACCATATTATTCTTGCTACATCACATGAACATTTCATGGATACACATATATTTTCACGAATAAAGAGAAATCAGCCTCGTATGAAGGGAAACCAAATTTTTTTTAAAAAATGCTGCTGTATTGATGTCCGAGACGAGAATCTGGTTTGCTGTGCTCTCTTTTATCTTTATGACAGTCATGTTTAGTATGCCAGCTGAGGAGGAATATCTGTGTTATGTTAGTACAGTTTTTGGTTAGTACAGTTTTTGGATTATCAAATAAAAACAAGGCATGTAAAAAAACAAAAGCTAGCATTACATGGATCTGTCATAACAATTCACCCTTCTCAGAAAACACGAGAAGGTGTTTTGTCACCATCTGCATGTGATGGGAGATCATCATCAATCATGTGATTGTTTTCATGGCTATAGGTGGGGATTGATATTACAACTATCATGCCCTTGTTTTTCTTGATAATCCACACCCATTCGTGCAGGACTTTTTATGGGTTTTAATTATTATATTTTTTCACTTACAAGTCTGGGTACAATTGGCATGGCTTCACATTTTTGGCAAGCCATGGTAGTACAGTTTTGTATTCATTATAAGGTGTTGATTTTTTATAGAGAGAGGATTGGTGGAGTGTGGAGACTCAGGTTTGGGGTGGCTGTATCTGCTTTGGATGATACAGATCTTCATTGGGGACTTTATTAGGCATGGATGATGGATGGTTCCCTGCTTCGAAGAGTCCACTTGTGTTTGAGATCCTGTCTAGCCTTCAATTCGTGGTAGGTAGAAAATGTTACGCTCAGCCGCATTTCCAATGCAGTTAGTATCTGTTTTGATTTTAAAAAAAAATAAATACATAAATATTTTTATAAAAAATAAAATATATATGTTAATTAATTATATAAATAAATTTATAAAAAAATTCAACGATGTATATTGTTTGTTAATGTAAGTGCAGACAGTTAATAGAGTATACATATAAAACTGTATACAACCATCTTCTCCCCTGAACCCCCCCTCCCTCGTCTCCTCTGTCGCCACCTTCTGAGCTTCTCCATCCACCTCTCTCCTGACTCTCTTTTCATATCTCTCTCTGTCTCTCTCTCTCTTTATATTTCTCTCTCTCGTCCCCTCATCACCCCAGAAAATTGTACGTATTTTTTTTTGTATTTAAAATGCATAGATCATTTTTGTCATTATTTGTACCCCTATTTGATGATTACCTGTATTATCAAAATCTTCAACTAGCATGACATTTAAAATTTTGAGGGATTTTATGATGTGAACGGATGAAAGGTAGTTTTCAATAAAATATGTTTTCTCAAAGGATTTGAATAATTAAAATCTTGATTACAATGGAAGTAGGGTTGGAATTGGATCATGGATGACGGTGGTCTTGTAGTAACAACAAAAGACAACTAATTATATATCGTTTTATAATACCAAGTCAAACGGAAAAAATCAATAAAATTAAAATTGGTCCATCCGCCCATGAATGTTTGACAAATCAAATTCCATGCAATAAAGACACATTGATATGATAAAATCATAGTCCATTTTGCTTTATCTACTATTTGGAAATGTTCTCAACATCATATATTATACTATCATAATTTATAAAAATTATTCTTTTTAAAAACATATTAATATATCTTAACATATATTTTATCTTTGTTAACAATATATATTTTAAGAAATACACGTATTTATAAAAAAAAATAGTGAAAATTGTAGATGAACTATACAGTGACATATCATTTTAATTAACCCACCGTGGTGCGATCACCAACGGAAAACCTTATTGTCCCTCCGAAATTTAAAATTAAAACTTTTTTTTTTGAAAATTAAAACATTATTTTTGAAAGGTAGAAAGTGAGACTCAGTTGAATTAGTTGTCATAATAAAATCTTTAATCAAATATTACGGAACATTAATTTCTATGACATGCAATTAAACAGGGTGTGAGAATATCACGGTGCGAGCTTCAATTTTTTTTTTTATAAAAAAGTCCAACAGTGCCCCTCCCAAAACTAAAATAAAAACATTTACTTTTGAAAGGTTGAAAATAAAGGTGTGTTTAATAGTAGAATTGCACAATTTTTAAGTTTGTATAGAGCTTTTTTATATTCGTGCAACTAAATAGTTTTACTGTAGCAATTTTCTCCAGACAAATTTTAAACAAACAGTGTTAAAAAACTACTATATCCAAAACCAGAGATAATGAGCTTCTTACGTAATCAATTTTAAAATTTAATTTTATATATAATTAATTTTGCATTCATTAAACCAAACAAACCCTCCGTTTATTTCGCTACCTACAACGGGTTGAAACTGTTTATATTAATTAATCATAATAAAATATTAAAAAACATTAATTTCTACGACAGACAATTAAACAGGGTGTGAGAATATCACACGTTCATTGGCCTATATCCACGTGTCAGTGAGCTTTGAAATTTTTATTTAAAAAAAAAGTCCAACCGTTCCCCTCTGACAATTAAAATAAAAACATTTGTTTTTAGAAGGTAGAAAGTGGGACTCAATTTAATTAGCGGTCTACAAATTCGTTTATATTAATTAATCATAATAAAATTTACAATTAAACAGAGTGTGAGACGCGTCATCCAAGTTTCCAAATTTATAAAGAAAAAATCCAACCGTGCCCCTCCGAAAATTAAAATAAAAACATTATTTCTGGAAGGTAGAAATTTGGGACTCAGTTTAATTAATTAGTTGTCCACAGCTGTTTAAACCGTTTATATTAATTATCAAACTTAATAAAATCTTGAATGAAATATACGGAGCATTGATTTCTACGACAGGGTGTGAGAATATCAAAGGCAAGAGAGAGAAAAAAGCGCACGCCGTGATACAGTTGTTATTTCCCTCCACAAAACAAAGCCCTCGTCAGAAACACTGCCGCAATAATAATAATATTTTAATAATCCACTCCTTTATTTATTGTTGCTGTTGCTTCTCTCTCTTCTTGCTTTGGACTTTCTCTCTGTTCAATCCCTCGATTTTGTTTTTCTCTTGTCTCTTCTCCATCTCGAATTGTCTAAAAGCCGAGACGGATCTTCCGTTGAAGAAGATAACGTTCTCGATTTCGATTGGTCGGATCAGCTGAATCTGTGGGAGAGCTTCGCCTTTTTGTTGATTGGGACTGGGGGGTGATTTTGGGGTTTTGGATGGTTGGATTGATATGTAGGCGGGGTTGGGAGTGACTAGGGGGTCTGTTTTTGGAGGGATCGGCTGGGATTTGTTGGGGTTTTGGTTTGTAGTCTTGGTTTTGGGTGATGATGATGGCGACGGTGCAGAGATTTCCGATGTTTTCGAGCCTGAGCACGACCACGAACAGCTACGTCCCGCGCGAGGTCGAGGAGCCGTCGAGAGATCAGTTTCCGGCGGGGCTTAGAGTCCTTGTCGTAGATGACGATATGACTTGTCTTAAGATCTTGGAGCAGATGCTTCAGAAATGCAGTTATCATGGTTGGGATCTCTCTCTCTCTCTTTAAATATATATATGTGTCACTTGTGTTTGTTTTGTTTTCGTTGACTTTGGATTGTTATGGTTGTTGTTGGTTATCGATTGATCTATTGATTGCTTTTAACCGTTCAATTACTGATCGTCTTTGTTGTTTCTTCTTATTTAAAATTTTTGATCTGTTTGGATAGCTATGATGATTGTGTTTCTTGAAAGTTCTACCGGATGATGTTTGGTCGTTGAGTACTGAGCGTGTTTCTTATTGTGTTTGTGGGATTCAGTGAACAAGTAAATTAGGTGAAGATGAATAATTTCTGGATAGTTTGATTTTGGGGCTTGGACCTGTACCTGGTTGACAAGAGAATTTGCAATTAAGAGGTCATATGTTCAAGTCCCAAGATTTTTTTGAGGAAATGGTTGACCTTATATAACATAAAATTCGTTACGTTGGTCCAAAATTAAAAACAAAGCATGAGGAGTACAAGCAAAACAAAATAAAACAGAAGCAGGAGAAGTATAATTAGATATGAAGGGATTGCATCCGCGCCCACAAAGGCAACAAAAAGAAAAACCTTCTAACAGAGGAGGGGTCTAGTAAGAAGGTCTGGGCTTGACTACTACTCAATGTGAAAAACTCATCCAGTGAGATTGATAGATTTCGCCCCTGCATTGAAGCATCACCCATAAATGTTCAAAATAAAACTACTGGCATTTGAATATCATGTTGTTGCGGGTGAGCCATAGTGCCCAAATTCATGTCGGTGTCATTATCTGCGCTATGAGTTTTTTCGTTCTCAAGTCTCAAAATTTACCTTAAAAAATGGATTTGAACCTTCACCCAGTCTACATTCCGGTATGTTTACCCTTAAAACCCACTAGCATATAAAAAATTGGTAAAAAAACAATTAACCCTACGATTGAACCGACCATTTTTGATAACCGGCTACGGGTTGATAACAGCTCTCATTCAATGCAATCATTTTCTCTTTGTAATCTCATATTCAGAAGGTGGAAATTTCCTATTGCCCAGTCTGATAGAATTTTCCCCCATGCTTAGTTGACTTGGTAGTTCAAGCTTTTATATTAATTTTACATAGGTGTTTTGTAGTATTTAACTGTGTTATGTTGTTTTATATATTGTACACTTTTAGCTTGTTTGTTCAACCTGTTGGCGTGTATTCTATTGGTTTTCTGAGCTTTTAGTTAGGTTTTCCCTGATATGATCTTTGTGATCGTTTATTTAGAAACTCAGATTCAGTTAGTTTCTCATGAATTTCCTAACATTGATTTTCTGATGGGTTGCAGTTACTATATGCTGTCAAGCTAAGATTGCATTGGCCATTCTTAGAGAGAGAAAAGGTGGGTTTGATCTGGTAATAAGTGACGTTCACATGCCAGACATGGATGGATTTAAGCTCCTTGAAGTTGTTGGACTGGAAATGGATCTGCCAGTAATCAGTGAGTAACACTTGTTTATGGCAATAATTTAGTGGATTCTTTTTTCTTGCACTACAATGGCTTACTTGTAAAGTTTTTCAGTGATGTCCGCCGATGGGAGGACAAGTGCTGTAATGAAAGGTATTAAGCATGGGGCCTGTGATTATTTAATCAAGCCTGTACGCATGGAAGAACTGAAGAACATATGGCAGCATGTATTGAGAAAAAAGTTTAATGAGTGTAAAGAAGTTGAACAATCAGGTAGTGTTGAAGATAATGATCATCAGAGGCGAATGACTGATGATGGAGAATATGCATCCTCGGCTAATGATGGAAATGATGGCGGCTGGAAATCACATAAGAAAAAGAGAGATGCTAAAGATGATGAGGATAATAGTGAACTGGAAAATGATGATCCTTCAACATCAAAGAAACCACGTGTAGTCTGGTCTGTGGAGCTCCATCAACAGTTTGTCGTTGCTGTGAGTCATCTTGGAATTGAAAGTATGAACCTGACTACTTTAGTTCCCTTTCCTTTCTTGTATGCATTTACTGTTTCTTCAATCAAACATGATGACCTCAAGTGTTTTCTAGTCTTTTCCATAAAGGCTTAGGGTAAACATGCGTGTCATTGCTAATGAGCTTTTCCACTTATTTGCATGCAGAGGCTGTTCCCAAGAAGATTCTTGAACTGATGAATGTTCCAGGTCTGACGAGAGAAAATGTTGCGAGTCACTTGCAGGTATGCAAAAACCTGCCTCAAGTTTGCTATGGTTTTATGACTTGTGATCTTGGTGTATTTAAGTTATTAATTGGTCATGATGGTTATTATTGCCCTCAAAGTATTCTGCATCAAATTTGCTAGGGTTGTGACTTGCTATCTTGTTTTTAATTATTTAATTATTTGCTTAGGATGAGTCTTATCATGGACCCATCGAAACATGAAATCTTATTCCTCATTGTCATATCTTGTCAGTTTTGGTTTAAGACAAATAAAGAAGATATTGTTTTTAAATCAATCGGCATTTAATGCTGAGCATATCAAGGTCATGGATATACATAGCAACTCTATGTTTGATGTTATAAATTTCTTTTTGTAACATTCTTATATTATGGCTTCATAGATGTAAGAGTCATATTATATTCTTTTTAAATTTTCTTCAAAAAGGTTCTGGCTCTTTTTTGACCACTTCTACCACTTTCATACACACATGAGAGAGAAACTAATTGGTTACCAAAATGTTATTTGAGTTAGAAATTTCAAGGTGTTTTTAAGGGTTAGAAAAAAATGTTATATGAGTGCTTATAGCTGGACTGAGCTTATGTAAATTACATACCGGGGATCTATATTCAATATCACCTCTGACTCGTGACATTTAATTGGGGAAAAGGATGGAAGACATTTTATTGGGAAATAAAGTTTTGAAGTAATATAATCATAGATATAGAAACTTCATATGAATCTAGTTAAAGAAGCTTGGAGCTAAATAAACAGATCAAATGCAAATTTGGGCCACTTTTGCTGATTTATTCGCAAAACAGTCCTTTTGAACCTGCTATCTAATTGTGTGAAAATTCATGTGTGTAAGTATCACCCACTTTTTATAAAATAAGCATGATTCTCAGTGGAGTAATTCACCTCTATTACCTTTTTTAATTCTTGTTATTTGTTCAGATCTTACGAATTAAAGTCTTTCCACTTGTTTATACCAATACGCACAAATCATGGTAGATGTAAAATGTGATGTCATGACCTTATTTATGTATATGTAGTTCAGATTTATGAATGTTGAGTTGTTGACTTTTGGTTCAAGGTGTAAACTTCATGAGTCGTGATTTTCCTTATATGGCCCCTACTTGGGATAAAGGTTAGTTTATAAATCTTGACAGAGTGAAAGCTTATGATAGCAAAAAGAATGAATGTGAATGTGGGAATTTGCAACATCATGATGCTGATGCCCTGGACAAGACCTCAGGGTCCCTTCCTGAATTTGCAATCATGGTTACTGCCCTTGGGCATAGGATATTTTAAGCCTGGATCCTAGGACATAGTTCCTTAATGTGCAATGGAGGATACCATTGCCCAAGATCCATGTTATACAGTGATATCATTTTTTAGTTTTTTTTTTAATAGTAAAAATGATCCAAATAGTTTTTTTTTTAAACTGTGTTAACTGTTCTGGATTAAAAATGTATATTGGTATTTTGCACAAACTAGTATTGCTATAGCAGAGTCTTTTGTTAGAAAGTCTAGGGCCTTTTTGGTATATATATTTTTCTTGGTGGGTTACTTTGGATTTTGTTCAAAGCCCTGCCCAAGAGGTACCGTTTGGTAAGCCTAATGGGACATTTAGTAAAATGTATCAGGGAACCTGGTTAAACATATGTTTTATTCAGCACTTGGATTGTAATTTGCTCACATAAATGTGATCTGATGACATGGATGGCCCTCATGTTGGAGATGGTGGGTGGGGAATTGGTGTTCCATAGTATATAGACGAGGTAAAGATTTGATTGCATTTTGTTAAGGACCTGCAAGTATATTTAAATGTGCACCTGTGTTTCTGGTGCCCCACAGTTGTGAATGTTAAGTCCTTGGAAATCTTGTTACCCATGTGAAATTTGGGAATAATTCGGCAAAGGCAATAATTTGCAATACAAAAAATTTGGGAAAATAATAAAAATAATTGTAACATGCAAAACTACCACTGTTTAAGACTTAGAAGATTAAACACTTCTGAACCCAAAGAACCCACCTGATTCGAAGATGACTCAAAGTTGAATGTAATTAAAAAACTAACAACTCCAAAATTGGAACCACATCTTCCAAAAACAAGAAGAATAGTGAAAGATGGAGAGAGCTCGGTGGTGGAAAGAATATTAATGATTACTGTCTATCTAAACTTCCTCTTAGTTTTGGGGTTCTTGACGTGATGATTTGAGGAGAAGAAGAAAAGTTTTATACGGCTTGAGTGAAATTTTTTATTTTAATTTTGGGTGGGGGTGGGGGGTGGTTTGAGTGAGTTTTTTTGGGATAACAAGGATAAAGTGGAGATTCTTTGGGCCGCAACAACATTCTCCATGGAAGAAAATCCACATATATAATTATGGGTGTTCAATGGAAATGATCATAGTTGCATGTCATTAATGGGTGTTAAGGGCTCTTTAGGGGGGCTTTTGGCAATATCTTGGGGGTTTTTGGTTTGTTCTTGTTTATTTCTTCTGAGATCCCTCGTCTTTGTTTTTTAATTTTTGAAATTGGTGCCCCCGTGGGTTTGATCCCCTGGCCTCCTTTTTCTGAGGGGGAGGGGTGTGCTACTTGGCTAACCGAAGCTCAGTCCGCAAGATTCCTCGTCTTTTTGTTGTTCAAGGAACGTCTTTATATGACAATCCCAATCCCATTTTCGAAAAAAAAAAAAGATGTCGATTGCAGCCAAAGAATTACTCTCTTTACTAAGCATATTTGAGCAGTCTAGGTCCATGGAATCTATCCATTAAGGGCCCATTTGAGTAGAGATATAAGTTATTTTGGGTTTTATGTTTATTCCAGGAATAAATAACTTTATAAATGGAATAATTGATTTTCTGTTTGGTTGTGTTTTTTATTATTCTCGTTGGGAACGTAATAATAAAGGTTGAGTTGTTTGGTTGATTAAGAATAAAATGTGAATAAAGTGTAAAAAATTGATTTGACACGTGAGCCCCATTAATGTATAAGAGGTGATGACATGTGATTTGATGTGATGTCATGTGATTTGACAGGTGGGTCCCCTTATATCAGTGGAGGAATAACACAATTCGAGGGGGGATCTGGAATACAAATATCAGTTTATTCTCACATAATTTTGCATAGCTATACTCACTTATTCTCTCTACCCAAACACCTTTGTTTATTCTCCTCTATTCCCACCTATTCCTCCCCTATTCCTCTACCCAAATGCCCCTAAGGATATAGTCATTTATCTCTATCATATCCGCCATTTTGATCATTGTGCAGTGCATCTTGCAACACAGGCCAGATTTGATGTTGTATGATTATAACATCCATAACTGACTTTCTACAAGAATGTCAGCAGGAGCATTAACCTCTCTGCTAATATGTGTGATCCTTCCATGCTGGGTTCTGCTGCTGTGTCAGAATTTTTTTTTTTTTTTGAGCCAATGGTAGGCTTACGCCCTCTACTATATAAAGGGAAAGCCCAAGTAAGTACAAGATCAAAACCTTGTCTTTACCTTGAGCCCAGGATATCATTTTTTGAATCTGACTCAAGCCACACTTAGATTGAATCCCTATTGAATGCATCTATATAGCCCTTCGGCCAAACCTTGCAGCTCTAGAATGTTAAAGATGTTAAACCAGTTCTTGCAGCTTCTCTGTAGATGAGCTGAGCTGTAAAATCTCTTCTGAGGAAGCCATAACCATCTCTATTTGCAGATAGAGAGCCATCTGGATCAACCTTTACCCATTGAGGAGTAGGGGGAAGCCATATGACTTTTGATCAGCATTTTTTTAGCATTTGCACACCAAGGGTTTCTGTTAAAAAAAAGAAAGACTACTGACCTCTTTCAGTTTCAGTCTGTGGAATCTATTTCTGGTGAGATGAAAAATGTCTTTAATGAGTGTTGACTTGTGTGTTTGTGTACCTGTAAATATGGGAGTATTTTCTCCTTCCACAATTTCCACATTACACATGGGAAGGGAAAATGCATGGACTGCCTAGGGTCTCCATTAAAGAGGGTGGAGTTTAGCCATTGAGTAAACTGTGGTACATGTTTGCTTGCTTGTGTGTTTGTTGATCATTACAGAACTGTTAGGAGATGCAGTTGTACAAGCCTATAGCACATGTTTGTTAAAACTTATAAACTGGAAATTATAGTTTTTAGCTTAAAATAAACAACTATTGCATGTTTGTTTAAACTTATAAGAACTTATTTAAGATGAAAACAATTTTAAAAAGTCAGTATCTCAAAGCTGAGTAAATTGTGCTTTTCAGGTTATAGCTAATGAGTTGTTATAAAATAATTCTTTTGGACACTAATGCTCTTAACCTTTTTTACTAATGACCAAATTATTATATTTTTTTTTTATTTGGACATTAATGACAAAAATTTAATACATGGAGTGTAATATTTGAAAAAAACTATTGTAGTGAATTTGAACTTTTATTTATGTTTTATTACTTCGTGTTATATTAATTTGCCTTACTCATATAAGTAATTTTATAAGTAAAACCATAATATTTTATTAAATGGAAATTAAATTTAACTATCACATTTGAAATGGGTATTTTTGATAATCACACAACAAAAAAAACTGTTTTATAGCTTATTTTAACAAACACATCTACTACTTATGAGAAAAGTAAAATTCTATAATCTATAATTTATAAATAAAAGTTGCAACAAACATGACCATAGAACATATCCTGTTCAAGTAAGGTTGTGTCATTACAAAATTGTTAAGTCATCATTTTAAACAACTATGTAGAATCTGCAGAAAATTTCGAGGAAGCAACATTATTGTAACCTTAATTTGTAGGGCATGTAGATGCATACACATTGTTGGATATTTCATCCCAAGAATAATTAATATTGCGGTGTACTAAAAGCATGGTCACTCACATCTCAGATGGAGGTGTGGAGGTGTACAAAAACAATGCTCCAAACTCTGGCCAAGAGATTGTGTTTTTGGTTAGTTATTAACTGTTTTATTTTGGAATGTCCCAACATTAACTTTAACCCTTTTATAGTAGGGAATAAAATTGTAGCATGCCTCTGGATTTGTTTTGGACCTGTCTTGATATCTAGCATATAAGTGTTTGTGTATAATTGGTTAACTCAGATATGTCATTGCTAATTGGTGGCTGTCTTTGATGAACTGTTTGATTTGTTCAACAATAAAGATAAATTTCCTTTGCATATATGACGGGCTATTTATAGTTCTCTTTTGAGCGCTATTACACTTTTTTACATAGCCATAGCCATCTAGCAAGATAATCTCCTTAGGTGAGGTATATACATCGTTAAATTTTTTTTACAATTCCTAAAAATAGATCCATTCAATTCAAAATGAGCGATATACATTTTTCATCAAAGCATATACCTCACTAGACGAGGTTTACTATTTAAAAAAAAATTAAAACATGTGCGAACTGCTAGTGGGACCGTCCGTGGGGCTGTCCCTAACATTGTTCTTTCTCCTTATCAGAATATACCGTGTGGTGCTTTGTTCAGGACTACCTATTTTTTCTTGGTTGTTTCCTTTCTTTCCAGATTTCCAGTTATGTGAGATACAATGGTGTGCCATCCTAAATTTTGTTTGAACAGACTATCAGTGTGAAGTGAATGTTGCATCCTTGAGTATGTTATATAAGGCATTATTCACATTAATAGACTGGAATATATATGAAACAGCGCTCCACATAGATGTGCATTTACATGCATGCTTTTATATAATCACTTCACTGAGATCTCTCGTGTTTTAATGCAATGCTACTCTTGTGAATGAAAATGTAATATGTTTGATAAATTCCGTAGTTTATTGTCATGACCACAACCCTCTTGCAAATTGCTCCCATGCAGAAATTCAGACTTTATTTGAAGAGAGTGAATGGAATGGCTCAACATCAGGGTGGCATTTCGGCTTCCTTTTGTGGTGCCGTAGAACCGAACACTAAAATTCCTCCCCAGGCCCTGGCTGCACTACAAGCTGAGCTCCTAGGCCGACCGGCGGGCAACCTAGTTATGCCAACAATGGATCAGCCCATTCTTCTACCAGCTTCAATTCAAAATTCCACATGCATTCCTGCTGGGTGTGGGGTGGCTTTTGGTCAGCCCATCATGAAATGTCAATCTAACGTTTCCAAACAATTCTCTCAGCCAAATGTATCATCTGAGAATGTCTCTTCTGGTTTTCCGTCCTGGTCATCTAATCAACTCAATGTGATGGTCTCTCCTGCCAATCTCTCCATTCAAAATAACATGTTGGTACAGATGTTACAACAGCAACAACCACCTTCTATGTCATCAGAATCTGGCCATGCCATCAATGTACAGCCATCTTGCCTTGTAGTTCCCTCCCAATCATCGAATAACACGCCAGCAGTGAACAGTCCTCTTTCTGTCCATCAAAATGCCAGCTATAACAGCAATGGAGTCTTTGATTATAGTTCAGTTACATCCCAATCAAATATAATGCCATTGGCTGGTGGACAAATCACCGATTGTAATGTGGGCCTGCTTAATGGGTACTTGGTTCCTGGTGCTGTTCCTTCATCAGTGACTTCTTGCTCTGTCAGTACTGGCAGCAGCACAGTTTGGCAGCCACAAAATTCTTCCTTATATGTCAACTCTTCTGCTAGATTGCCCGGGCAGGTGCCTAATATGAGCGAGTCCTATGAGGCAAAGGCGGGTATATCGACTGAGGAAATGCACATGAGAAATCTTGGATTTGTTGGTAAAGGTACTTCAATTCCTAGCCGGTTTGCTGTAGAGGACATTGGAACACTGGTCGATGAAAGCAGCTACGATAAGACGAGTGTCATTAATGGTGGAGACAGGGTCAAACAAGAGCTCAATTTGGATTTTATGGAAAGCGCTAAGGTGGGGATACCGGTGCTGCAGCATTATTCCTCGAGTGATTTCATGGGTGTTCTCTCGAAGTAGGTAATGCAGTACAACCCAGATGCACGTTCTCTTTCTCTAAAAAATGATATTAATTGCTATGTTTTTCTTTACAATGGTACTTGATTGGTTTCTATTCACCTGTTTTTATTTTCTAAAAAGTGGTGGCCTGTTATCGGGTTTTTTGGAAGTGTATGATAAACTGTCTTTTAATTTACCTAATAAATTAAATGATGTTTCCTTTTATAATTTATTATCTATGTATTCTCTGTCTTAATGAGATAAAGATAACCTAGCTTGAATCTTATATGTAGGTAGCCAAAATTGCTCTGTATAGAACTGAAAGATAATGGAAGAAGTACCGTATTGTCAGTCCATTCTATAAAGTTTCTCATGAGAACCTGTCCTGATATCACAGTTGATTTGTTGTGTAAGGTACAACCAAGTTGTTTTTTTGGTTAGGAGAACATGAAACTTCATCTTAGTTACTTAGGATACCATGAGATAAACCCGACTGTGTGCTGCGAGAGACAAGAACCAACAGACTGTTTGATGTCATTCTATTTTATTTTTCTATGTATCCTGATTCAAGTGCAAAAACTTATGCGGACAGGATCTTATTTAATGAGTGGTATGAAATTCCAAAGATACATTTGCATGTTGTGATGTCTGTGATGGTGCATATACCAGTAGTTATTCTAGAGACTTTTTTGCTGATGCCTATGTTTAAGGTTTTCAAATACGATTGTCCAATTTTTTTCTTAACCTTTTTCTTTGAAAACAATTTACAATTGCAGGAACAAGTGAGAGACCTTCCTGGCCATTTGGGGGGAATTGGCATCTGCATTGCATGCATGTGATGTGTTATTCTGTAATATTCTTTCACACACGCTCTCTTATCTGGACGGGTCATCATCCCACCTCGCCCACTGCTTGGATTGATTTGCTTGGATGGGGAATTCCCAGACTCCAAATCCTGAAAATGTTTTTCATTACATGTAGCTGCACCTATTCTATTTCTTTTCATTTGGGTGTCATAAAAGGGTTATATATATGAAATGAAGGAAAATGGGAGAGGGATACAGTGGTTGGTGGATGTTACATGCGGCAGTGGGTGTTGTTTCTCTA
Organism: Acorus calamus; assembly: GCA_030737845.1. NCBI lineage: Eukaryota > Viridiplantae > Streptophyta > Magnoliopsida > Acorales > Acoraceae > Acorus > Acorus calamus. The sequence goes on from CM060876.1 coordinate 22,013,628, forward strand.
AATTGATGCCTGTCATTTCTTTTCATTCTTTTGTGTTATTTTTTTTATGGGGTCTTTTCATTAGATATACAGAGACCACTTCTGAAAGGGGTTTGTGCAGCTTTGGATTCATTTGCTCGTGTTAACTCATTAAAATTTCTCAATCTTTCATATGTGCTGCTTTTCTTTTCTGGATTCTTTTATTATTAAGTATTTGCTAGTTATCTAGTCTAGTATTATAAAAAAATGTTTGGTATAAAAAAAAAATTTGGTCGAACCTTTGCCATGAATGAAGCAGGTGAACAGGAATTGTGATGGTTGCCCATATTGGATGATGAAACATGACTGAATGTACTCATCCATTGTAGGTTTTCTACTCATCCATTGTAATAATAATGATTTCCAAAAGCATAGCTGCCTACTAGATGTGGGTTCTGTGTATTATAACAATAAAATACTTTGATGATCAATCCTAAGCTACTGAAATTAGTTGGTCCTTGGTCTGTCCTGTAAATAAACCTCACTCTAATCAACATACATATATGTAAACGTGCATCAGATGTATAGCAAGAAAAAACAAAAAGAAGAGCCTCCTTATTACACAACTCTCCTCTCCATCTCAAACAAACAAAGCCACCATACCTTGTTACATATACGCAATCTGATGTCATCCTTAAGCAAGCAAGGTATATACCTAGTTAATTTATTAATTCGATTAATCTTTCATCAAAGTATATACATTTTTAAATGAGGTTTATTAGTGGGTATGTCCCTAGCATTATTCTAGGAAAGCAGGTAACCACTAGTGGCGTCGCACCCAGCGCCGCCGAAGAAGGTCCACAACCCAGGCTGTCCGCGGACGGACCTCATCCCCTGAGTGACGGAGTAACAGTTGGGGTGGGACGCGAGGGTTGAAGTCCACACGGGCACGGAGAAGTGGGTAGAGTGCGCCCTGTCCTCCGATATCTCGCATCGGCCTATGAAGGCGCTCTCACCGAACCCGTGTCGGGCGTATATTCCGCTCCCCATTTCGGTGGAGGTGTGTCTTCCGCCGTTCCTCCTGTTGAGGACGGACCCGCCCCAGCTTATGGTGGACGCGTTGGGGAAGCTGTATCCGAATATCGGGTCCGGGTAGTATCCCACCGGGTCTCCGTTCACGCTCACCACCATTTTGGATTCACTGGGTCCTGTGTTCAAATATATTAAACCCCCCGAATTTAAAAATAAAACAAGATCATCTAGCTACTGGAGAGGAATAAATGAGAATAAGTTTAAAGGGTTGTTTGTTTGAAAGGATTAAGGAGGTATAACTATGCAAAAATAAGTGAGAATAAACTGGTATTGATAATCAAGTCTCTATATATTGAGATTAATTTTAGGTAGTATTGAATCACATCAATTCTTGTTGTTCAAATTAACACAGAATTCACGTGTTAAACATGTGAAGTGACATGTGTCAATTACTCATGAAAGAGATGTGATTCAAAACTGATTGTCATCTTCTCAGTTAGGACTCGTGTTCAAATCTTTTTAGGGTTACCCAAAGCGATTTGAGAGTAATTTTGAGTATCTAGGGTAGGTCTGTCAACGGGTCGGGTCTAGATCCGGACCCGACCCGACTCGGACCCGATTACACATGTAATATACCCGATCCGAGTTGAACCCGACCCGGCGGACCCGAACAAACAAACGGGTCGGGTCCGGGTCCACCCCGCCCCGACCCGTTGGACCCGAGATCCAATTGTTTTATTAATATATGCTCATATATTATAAGACTATTAATATTAGTTGATACATAATTTTATTTCTTACTTAACTTATGTTTGTATCCATAAGTTCATAAATCATAATCATAATCATAACATTTTTTTCGTTATGTTGATGTTGCAACTTGCAAGAACTTGATTATTTAATATGTAATAAACTTAGTAATGTATTGTCGTTGGTTTGTTTTGGACAATTAACTTATTAGCTTTTGAATTTGTATAATTAATTAGTTTGTTGCATGATTTATGTTTATTATTTTAATTAATATGTTAGTGTTTATTGTTTTGAATGTGTTTATGTTAATATTGTTTTGAATGTTTGTATAATTAGTTATCTTTATTGTTTAGGTTAATATGTTTTTTTATGTTAATGGTTATTGTTTTGGATATTGTTTAATAATTCATTTACTTCTTTTGAATTGTATAAGATTATGTTCAAACATAGTCTCATTAATAACAATGTTTTATTACAAAATTTTTTAAATAGAATGATAAAGCAAACAAATACATGAACTCTTCCTCTCTTTTTTTCTTTTTTTTTTTGCCAGTCATCCGGGTCGGGTCGGACCCGGATCCCGGACCCACCGGGTCCTAGATTGGACCCGGACCCGTCGGGTCTTGCCACGGGTCGGGTCCGGGTCCGGGTCCACCCCGACCCGACCCGGACCCGACCTGTTGACAGGGCTAATCTAGGGGTTCTAATTGAGAACAAATTTTTTTTTATAATATGCATGCGTGGTTAATTACTCTGTAAATGGCGACCTGGATGGCATGTTGTTGACCTCGATACGATGAGAGAGGTTGAATCGTTGCACCGAGTGTTGTTTTCTGACTAACTTGGACGAAACCTGGGCATTTCATGTTGTAACAACCTGTGCTTCCATAATCATCTGCCTGGGCATTTTTATACTGGTTATTGAAATAGAAATGTCTACAGTTCCTCTAAAAAAAACTCATTGAGTTGAACATTTATTTTTTAAGGAAATGCACATACAATCTGAAAAATGTTATACAGTCTTTTTACAGGCCCTTTACAAACCACATGTTTTGATCTTTTCTTTAGAAGTGTATATACTTCTATATAGTGTAAAAGATTTATATGGCGCTTTTACATTTTCATTTGCAGTTATTCTTCAAGCATATAAATTTGCAGTTTTCAATCTTCTCTGGCTTGGAATGAAACATGGTTTGTACATCAACATAGCTTCTCAGCTTCAGAGCTAAGAACATTTTGGGGCCCAAATGGCCAAATTCATCACATTTTTCATTCTGGATCAAATTTTATTAGGAATATTTCAATTATCAAAATGTACCTATGTTTCTTAGACATAAATCATGGTTTAAGTTTGCTCATTTTAAAAAAAACCATAAAATAAACTTAATTGATTTTATTTATTATAACAAGAATAACAGATCGAGTCAGCCAATACATATAAGAAAACGTATGTATAAAATTTACAAAACTGTGAAATGTTGGATCTAGATTTTTTGGCTTCCTCTATATTACTACTCTTATTTCAAATCATTTCAAGAATTTTTTGGCATGATTAGCAAGTCGATTAGCAAGTTTTATCAATAAAGGAACAATCACCTAATGAAGTCATAACATAAGATAGCAAAATCAACAACTACATGATAGGTGAAAGATGGAAAAGATGAAAAAACCTACTGTCCAATAAATATAGAATCGAGTTCGGTTATCTCCAAATAACTCCGGATGAATCTGCAAATTTTGAGGCTAACTTCGATTATATAATATAAATTATTATAAGTTAAATATGATTATGTATGTTGTTACATCAATGCTGATCAGATACAATATTAAGGTGGATATGAACAACCCATTTAAAACAATATGAAAAATTAAAATATGTAAATAAAGAAACTTACACTCCACCCAGCTTCAATGAAAGCATGTTTTTTGAGTTTTGTGTTCCCCATTGTAATTCCACTGTGGCTCCACTCATTGGGCTCAACAAATACTTTCCATACATTGATTTCACCTTTGGCCGAAAAGAATATTGAGATAACGTAATCCGTGTGTATTGTGGCATACTGAGTGGAGAAAAATAACATATATAATGAATCAAAATGACAGAAAGATATTTCAGTGATTTATATATAAGATCAACTAATTTTTTCACTCCTGCTTTACATTATAATTTTTCTTTTATAGCTTGTCAGATTCAATGGACATAGATCACTTAAAAAACAAGAACAATTAATGATTGATTCACTTCAGTTGTGCCAGATCCTGCAGACCTATCTCTTCTACCAAAGTGTTCTACTGAAGTGGCCCTGAGTATGTCCCCTTTTGAAGTCCTCCTGATGGGAACAGTTCCTTGAGGACAACTCCCACTCTTTTGCCATGTCCACTCAATTATTTGCTCAGATGAGACCACATCTCTCTCAGGGAACAAACTTGGTGTCATCTAAAATCAGACAAATATAAATTAGTTCCCCCAACAAATGATTTCCCAACATGACTAAAACATATAAAATGAACACATAAACATAAATAAAGGAAAATGTGAGGAACAATCCCACATGCAACCTCACATGCAATTCTCCTATGATTTGATTTTTTTAAAAAAGTATATACTTTATGTTACCAAGCATATACTTTCATTAAAATGATGTATATATTTAATGAATTATATAGACTCATTTATAAAAAATAAATGAAAAATCACGTCTTATTTTACTAGATATATGTACCGCATTTGACATGCACATAACTGAACACAAGATTGTAAATGAGATTGTGTGTTGCAACATCCACACATTAAAACAGAGCCAACTTGACCTGGATGATGTGGTTTTTCAAGGAAGGATGATCAAAAGCTGGTTGTTTGTATATATCAACACAGTATGGTGTCCCCATCTTCACTCTACAATAAAAAAAACAAGAAATTAAATACAAAAAATAGTTTCTAAATTTTTATCCATATATATAAGCAATGGACAACCATTATACTATTAGTTGGTGGCTTGTTGAGATGTGTGAGAACTTCATTGATCTTGATAGTTGTCTCATGTGATTGTGTTTTCTCAGCCATTGCTACTCCAGCAATCAAATATACCAGAACCAATAATAGGAGAAATGTTTTTATAACTGATGGATTGAGACCTCCCATAGTGTTTGTTTTCATATTGGGCAGCTTCAGAGCATCTCCAATGGACATGTTAACTCATTAGTTAGTGTCATATTTTTATAAATGAGGTAAAAATTATGCTCCAATGGAAGTGTTAAGGATATTTTAAAAGTGGGTCTCACCTGTCATATGTTAGTTTTCATGTTAATTTTAGCTAGTGCAAAGCCAACCAAATGTGGGTCCCACCATTTAAAATATTCAAAAAAATATTATTTTGGGTGGATGAAGAGCTTTGAGTGGGTGGAGAGATGAACTCACTATTGTTTTAACTAGTTATTTAACTAGTCCGTTGGAGCAACAATCACCAACTAAATAAGAATGTAATAAATGAGAGTCTAGTTGATGGATAAAGTGATGACATGTCACTTTAACATCTTAATTAGTTAGCATCTCCATTGGAGATGCTCTCAGAGTCTCACCTACATGTATAGACCATGACTATGTTAGATCAACCCGTAATACGTGCGTGCTCGATATATAATGTTCGACAGATATTGAGGAGAGAATAGATGGAGAAGTACAATAAAACCCCAGCTTATTTTTCACAAGGAAATCCAGCACTTGAAAATCACAAATTTTTCTCTGTGTTTTTTTTTTCTTCCCTTGGTTAAGTCTTATCCTCAACAAGTGTTAAGACTCAAATCAAAAACTTCTCAATAAAAGAGGGATGCATCTATCAACCTATCGCCATATGGTTTGCTGAGTCTCCTAATTAAAAAAATAATAATTCAAAAAAATAAACTCATTGTTAAAGTCGGCTTATTCGACATGAAATCAGTTTTGGTATATAGTATTTAAGATGTGTCTTTGTGGGCATAAATACAAATTCCTCTTCCTTGTTAAGTGGTATGGGGCATAGTGTACATGAAGATGAAAAAAAAAAGTGATTTTCCCCTTTATTTTAACACACAAAATTTTCAATAAAGAGGGGATATTTTACCAAGAAGTGGTTCGGAACAGTGTAATTTTATTTTCATGGAAATAAAAAGATAAGAAACAACTATTTAGCCTTCCAACCATATTTATGTCAAACTTTATAGGACCAAAATCATAGTTCACAACTATTAAAAAAACACACACAATTGTAAAAAAAAAAGGAAAGAAAAAATAGTGGAGGAAAAATACATTGTGTTATTTGATAAGAAAAGCTTGATTAACAAAAAAAAAGTATATTATAGAAAGTTTGAATAAAATTAGTCCATAAGGACAATTACAAAAGCTGTATAACTGAGGGGCTCAAACTCAGAGATCAATCATGTGATTATGAATTTGAGTCCAAATATTTTCCTAACAAAAAAAAAAAAAAAAACAGAATTGATAAAAACAAAACATGGAATTCTTAAAGAAATAAATGAAAGGGATGACTAATATACCTACGGAGGAGATGAAGCTATGCTGAATTGATATGACAAGCAAAAAATATATATAGAGTTGTCCAGTAACGTTTTCCTGATTTCCCTCCATTTTTACAAATGGAGCTCACATCCATCTTTCATTGCTCCCCAAAAAATGAGTATCTACAATACTATATCAGGTAAAAAAACAAAAAAATATTTTTAATAATATGGGATAAATCAATTTTTGTGAGAATTTAGAAGCAAAAATTATACGATTTTACTTTTTAATAGATATCTATTACTTATTAAAGGAAAAGTCACCCAGTTTTTATTTTTATCCTCCCATATTTTAATAATTATTTATATCTTATTTATTCAAAATTTAAAAATTTAAAATCAGATTTAAATAAATCATAGATATATTTTATGAGATTTCATAATCATATTAAATAAACCATATCAATATATTAAAATCTTAATAATTCAAAAATAAAGATATTCACTGAATTTATCTCAATTGAATTTTATAAATATCTAGTTTGTTATATTATTTTTCTTATAATATGAAAAATATATATATTACATGGTATATAAATTTATTATTCTGTATGTTAAATGGAATGAATTTTTTTTGTGGCTCAATATTTTATAAACATTTGGTATGTATTTTGTTATTCATGTCAATATTATTGTTACATCTTGTACATTTAGACCCACGTGTATTTACACGCTTATAAAACTAGTTATATTTTATTTCAATAATATTTGTAGATTTTAGTCTTATATATCAGCTTATTATTTATTAGGTTAGGTTGATTAGTTAGATAGTGTTTGTTATAATTAAATTTCATTTGTAGTATATTTTAAAGAGAAGTGCCAACAACTCTGAATAATTTTCTTTTCTTCTTCTTTGTGGATTCAATAATTCCCGTAGGAACATTATATATTCTCTACGAACACATTGTTTTCATTTCATTATTCAAAGCTTTGCGTAACTAAGTTACGCCATATTACATAAGTCTATTTATAAGCAAGGACATTTACTGTGTTTAGTTATTCTTGTGTTTGTTTTGGAAGAAAAAGATAAGGGCGCGTGGATATCCCTTTTTTAACAAAAAAAAAAAAATGTACTGTTTAGGTAGTAGTAAACGGAAACCCACCTGAGGTGGATATTTCCTTTGACAACGGTGGTGAATGATGGTCACCAGAAGTTCTGGCGAGTGTACCAACCCCGGTCGGCATTCTTTTTGGCAACGGTGTTGAAGTGTGGTCGTCCGAAGGCCCGATGAGCCAAAGTAAGAGAAAATAAATTTACATTTTTACAAGTTTCAAACCAAATAGATAAATTCACATTTAAACACATATAACAGAAAGCCATAGCAGCATTTAAAACACATAAAAATATGACATTCGCATTCCATAATCAACTATTCACGTGACTACACAACAAAATACATGTTCAAATTCCACAACCATTCATGTGACTATATTGATTTTTTCATATATAAAAATAAATAACCTATCCAATAAAAACAATTACTCCTTTTTTCAAAAAATAAAAATAAACATAAAAATCATTTGAACATGTATTTTGTAGTGTAATAATATGAATGATTCATTATGGAATGCTAACATCGTATTTTAATGTGTTATAAATGCTAACATCATATTTTAATGTGTTTTAAACGCCGCTATGACTGTCTGTTATATGTGTTTAAATATGAAATTTGTCTATTTGGTTTGAAACTTGTAAAAATGTGAATTTATTCTCTCTTACTTTGACTCGTCAGGCCTTCGGGCGACCACTGTTCAACACCGTCGTCAAAGGGAATGCCGACCGGGGTTGATACACTCGCCGGAACCTCTGATGACCCATCATTCACCATCGTCGCCAGAAAGAATGCCGACTCGGGGTGATTTTCCATTTACTGCTACAGTACGTAAATTTTTATTTTTATTTTTTAAAAAAAGGGGTGGGTTTTTTGTAACGGAGGTGCGGATATCGGCGCCCAAAAGATAATTGCGCTACCTTGATTTCATTAAACTGAAGTCGAAGTATTGTTATTGTGTGTGTTGAGTTTATACCAAACACATTTACTGTGTGATTATTCTTAGGTTGTTTATGTAGAAAACGGATGCGGTCTCGTTCAGTGATGGGGTGATGCATATTATGGGGTGATCACGGGGTTTTACGGGCGTAAGTCCCTTCCTAAGTTAGAAGTCTCTTCTAACTGAGAGGATGTCGTTGCGAGAAACCTTTGCTTTTTCTTATGTTAGAACTAATTTTTAAAAATATGAAAATATTGTATCACAATAAATCATAATTTTGGAGAATCAATATATTAATATATCAAGAATAAAAATAATAGAATTAAGAGATAAAAGATTGAAATCGTCTGCTCGAGAGGCATATAAGAGATGTTATCATTGAAACGAATATGTCTTCCATACGCACGGAGTTTCACTAACACAACGTTCCCGAGATACAACTTGACCCGCGAGATTCCGCTGACTCCCTATAGTGTGATCAAGTGGAGTCCTTGAACTGAATCATTGTATTGTCGATGCTCGAAATGGAATAAATAAGGCTTGATCAAGATCAAATAGATAAGAAGTATTTTAGAGTATATGAAATGGGAGCTTCGGTTGATAATCTCACTTCGTATTTTATTTTTTATTAATCAAAGGATGCATGAGTCCTTTATATAGGCATCAATACTAATCAACCGAAATAAATGACATGCCTATGAGATTAAATTTTCGATTTCACTATTTCATTCTCCACAACGCATGCAATTATGAATTTTAACCATTGCATAGAAATGAAACTGATTTGGAATGATACGTTACATGAGGTTATTGCAACCGTTTCAACATCACCCAATAATATGCATTAATTTAATGATATAAATGCATTTATAAGTAATTCAGGCATGCATATAACACATATGCAACCACTTTGGTCACACCTATATAGAATATAATTTGGATCATATTAATAAATATACCCAACATCTTCCTCTTTGTAATCTTCTCAGGTTCGAAGTTTATAATTTAAAATTCAATGATAAAATTAGATGTTAAACATCTATCTTTTATTTTTTTTAAAATTTTTTTATCTTGTATCACAGAACACAAAAAAAGAAAAAGAAGAAATAAAAAAAGAAAAAGGTGAGATTCTTCCAACTAAAATCTAAAATAGCTAGACTGCCTAGTGAAGTAGTGAAAAAGTTTATTATTCGACCATGGCCAATCAACAAACATTGCCTCGCGACCAAGCATACATTTTTAAATTCAATAAATATATACACGATGACTTAATGACCAAGCATAACACAGAGAGGCCCACCAATAAAAGCCAAAGCCTGTCCTTCATATTCATCTTGCCCACATGATTGGAAATGGGTGGCTGTGATGAATGATGATGTATGTACATGGTCTGTACTGTACAATGTTTCTCCCACACTTTGTTTTATAGTGTACATGTAGTAATGTTAGTTAGTGGTGGTCCTTTTCACATGGAGAAAATGCTTTTGCTTTTCCACTTTTCGAAATCTCATCGCGCACCGTTACAATTTAATTTAACGGTCTCTGATGGAGGTGACTTTAGAGTTATCGTCACCGAGTGAACCACACTTGCATGCATCCCGCGACAAAAGAAGAAGACTTCGACGAGACCTGAGGAAAGCGAGTTGGCGGTAGTAGTCAGTGGAGCTGTACGGAATCCACCTTGGGCTCGGGCTGGGGTTTGGCCCGAACGGGCTAGGGTCCCACAAGCCTCTGTATGAAATTGTGAATTAAATATGAATTCTGTTAGCCAACTTCACTCATTGTATTAATATATTTATTTATAATATTTTATTAAATTTTTTTTATTTTTATAAATGATATATCCATTTCTTTCGGTGTAAAACTGCATTTATGCGCTATTTTCAGGAAAAATAGTTTTGGATGTGCTTGAAAAATGAGATTAAGTAAAAATATGTATAATTACTTGTAACTACCTTTAGGCTCCGTTTAATTCATGTCATTATTTTAGATTAATTTACTTTACCATGAATAATTCTTTTTATGAGATAATTTGGTTCGTTATTAAATTTCTGCAAAGAAACATTTTTCAGTGTTTGGTTCACATAAGGAAAATGATAAAAGAATTTGATTTAAATGTCTAAAATACCTTTAAGAATAGTCTTATACATATGCTTGTGAAATTTATTTCTTTACTCATATCACAATTACAAAAAATGAGTAATTTTTTAATAAATATTTAACAAATACAAATAAATAAAACAACCTATTATATAATTAAACTCATAATAAGGATAATCTTTCTAAATAACTTAAATATTATGAATTTCTCTAAAAACTTCAAATGATGGAATATTAATAACTCAAAATAAAATATATTTCTAAAGTCTATAAGACAAATGATAGAATATTTAACCCTCCTAAACATCACTACAACTCAAATTAACCAAGTTGTTAGGGGTATAATGGTAATTTAAAAAAAATCGATTATATATTCCACATTGATTTTTAGAATCTTGATGGGAGTCAAATTCTACCTTATTTGTTTTCTCACATGGATTTTGAGTCTTATGGGACCCACATTTTTTTTCAAGATAATCATTAATTAAACAATAGATTTTAACACTTTTTCAGGAATCTCAACTCTCAAGGTGGAATTAGAATCCACTTAAAAATGACACAAACCAAATGAGCCCAAAAATAAGATTTTGGCGCCCGCCCAATACCTTCATACACCATTTTTCCATGAAAAAAGATCTATATCTTCCATCACTTTTCAAGGTGTTTTTTCATTTCTTGTTACCATTCATGTTATCGATTTATTTATATTTAACAATATAATCTAGTTAAATGATTCACAAAAAGATTTTTTAGGATTGAAATTAAATATTTTAAAATATATACATAAAATTAGAAATTTATCTAAGTCACAACGGATTTTTAAGATAAAAATGAAATATATTAAAAAGATCACAAGAAAATCTTTTGCAATTTCTATCTTACATGATTTTATATTTGTATATTTGAGTAAGTTTTTTTTACATAAAACAAACAATGTAAATCATTTTTTATAAAATAATTTCAATACGGATAAACACCAGATTTTGATTTTATTTTTCTTGAAAACTTTGACATGTAAAATGAATTCTGCGTGATTTTAAATCATTTGAACCAAACAGATCCTAATATTAACAGACTATTTCTCATTCAAAAGTTTTTATATTTTATGTAATTGCATTAATGTAATTAATTAGAGTATTACATTATTTTAAAAAAAATATGTAACTCCAAAATACTATTTAAAAAAAAAACATGTGAAGATTGAAATTTAGTCACAAGAAAAACTATGGTAACATTTTCCATGTAACAGACACAATTAGTCCTAGCCCGATTTGGTCTCATCGGCCCAAGCTAGACCCGAAGCACGGCACGACGGGCCGACTGTACGGAGTCCACCGTAGAAAGAAAGCCGAAACAAAGCAATAAATTGTAGTCGCTTTTTGTTCTCTAGACACACTCCACACACTCCCTCTCTCTTAAAGACTTTAAAAAGGCATTGAATGTGAGTCTCTCCGAAGTCCCACGTTTTGTGAAGCTTATACTACGGAAGAGAAGCCACAGGTACTCGAAACGCAATATCTTTTATTTTTTGATGTTTGGTTTTGCATTCTTCATAGAGCACCTGTTTCTCTTTTTTTTTTTTTTTATTTACGAGAGATGTTGGTCCGATCATTCAAGTTTCAATGATGGATGTGTGGTTTTCTGGGGTTCTCCGATTGAGGGTTTAAGGGTAAGCTTTCATGTTGAAGATTTATTTTATTTTTTGGTTTAAGAGAAGTTAGAAAAATATGTGTAGACTTCATATCATAATTAAATAAATAAACTGGTCATCGGATGTTGGTCTGTTTTGCGTTTGTATCGATAAGAGTAAGCTTTCATGTTGGTCCGTTTTCTTAATTTAGTTATTTATTTTTTTATTAGAAAATGATAGTGATACATCCAGCCTCGTGTGTAGCCCCTTTTGCAGCTCCAACCATCTTGATTTTTCTTAAAATATATACTTGTCTAATTAATTATATACTATTATGAAAAATGAAGTTTATACATAGATAAACCAAAACATATTTTTTTTCCTAAATAAATGAATTTTTATTTTTTTATTATTTTTTCATACACTACACTAGTTGAGTATATACAACACTAGGACAGTATACACTTCACTAACAGCCAGAGGACCACCTCTGGCGGTAGACGAGATTGCAAAATGGATTGAGTGCGTCAACACACTTTATTTATTTATTTATGATTTGAAATCTACATGTTACTTTTTAATAACTGAGATGCACTCAACCTTTATGTAACATTTGGATTTTTTATATTATTAATTGATAATTTTTGCACTACCACAATGATGATTTGTTGATGTTTTGAGAAAGCCATATGGAAATGAGCTTCACATGAAGAATTAAACAAAATGTTTTTGCACTTTCTGGAGTGTGTTCTTCTTTATGGATCTTAGTTTCTATGAATTCAGTTGTGCTTAATGTATCTTGGTTTGGTTATTAAAGAATATCTGTTCAATTCACTTTTTCTATAAATTATTTCAATATGTTGCTTAATCAATGGAGTTGAGGTTATCTCGCTGCAGGTGGGACTCATATATTGATATGTTGTTTAGCTTCCTTTTTTGTTTTGAAGGAATGGCGGAATGTCTTCCAAATTTTACAAATTTGTTAATGTTCATAACAAACTAACAAAGGGGGAGGCAAATCCCTATAAGTCGCATAAATGGACTCCCTCCTATCCTATTCTACAAAGAAATTCTTATTTTAAGGGTACTAGTCCTGTGGTTGCATTTTTTGCTAAGCTTTTAAACCATCAACAACACAATACCAAGTATTTTCCATGGAAGATTGCCTCTGTTCAAAGACCCTCCTGCTTTGTTGAACTTGTGGAAATTCTCACATCTTTCACACTCTACCGTGCTCCACATTTCTATTCCGGAATACTTTCAGCCTCTTTCACACGCCTCGGATTAAAAATAAGCTAGCCATGAGATGTTCAGTTTTCCCAATTTCTTCATTCATTGCATAGCGTGGATTGAATATTCCCATCTTATGCCGAGTTTCTCTACTTTCTTTGGTTAAAATTTACTAGAGTAGCTTGTCGAATGAATGATTGGATCTTTGATGGAGACTTAACTCTTTGAATCTCCTTCTATTTGTAAGCTGTTCCAAGGTCATTTTTCCCCTTGAAAAACCAAAGAACAACTGAATAAAAGGATTTGATAGATGATCACCTCTAACGTGTTTGCAGAATTTTTTATTTTTTATTTTTTTGGGGGTGGGGAGGGTGGGGAAGAGGGTGGTGTTGAAGAATAGGAGAAATTAAAATATAGTTGGGACAGACTGCAAGATGCAACTAGTGTTAGTATCACTCTTATTACCACTTGTTGCGCATAATTGCGGAAGCCATCAATGAACTTGAGATCAAATAAGAACAAACATCACCTTAGAAAACACAAATTATGTGGTTCGGCCTGAACCTGCATTCACGGGGCAAAACTTGAGGGCATCATTATAATATAGGTGAAATACAAGACTTACAAGAGACTTGTAATTGTTTTTTGGAGTTTTCATCTCTTAGCTATCCCTCTTAACTTTTCATTGGATCTCTCTGCATATCCATTCCCATGGAATGCCTTTACAAAGTCATGGAGTCTTTATAGAGATAAATCTCAGCGACCTCTCTAAGGCGCCGACATCAATATGACTTCATCATGGCCATTCGATGCTAGTACACTGGATTTGAGACATAATTCTAACTACTTCTATGTAAAATATGGGTTGTTTGATCCAGTTCCTCATATTAATTCATAAACATAGCATGGTATCTACTATCTAGTTGGGGCTAGGATAACTATAATATAATTAGTATTGTCTCTTCCAATGGTTGCCTGATAAGTGTTTTTGTTAATAGTCTGATATGGAGAAAGACATTAGAAGAGGAAGAGAATTTGAGTGAAACAGTGGCGTATGTTTTTTTGAAAGATTTGTAAAGCAAATATAGTTCTTAACAAGGAACCGGGGGAACACGAAAAAAATATCAAGATCTAGAGGATAGGATTTGGTTCCATATCAGCCTGGTTGAGGGAATTTGTATTTATCTTATGATATGCACCATGAGTATCGAGGATTGCATGATAGATTCTTTTATCAGATGTTATAGAGCTTAATTTTTAGCTGCTTGATAATCCTCCCCATCCTATATGGTGGAACACATGAAAATAGAAAAATAAAAATGACATAAAAACTATGTTCACACTTATTAAGTAGACCAAAACTCTCCCGCTTTGTGCATGTTGTTTAATTTAACTTTAGAACATTAGTTTCTTTGATCATTTTGTCAAGTTCTATGCCAACTCATTTCTTGCCTCTTGTAGAATAAGGGTCTTATTTGTGCTTTCAGTGCATGCAATTTTCCGTGGGGCATGTTTTCTTGAAAATGGTTCTCAAAGACCATATACCAATGAAGCTTGGCCACTTAATATGATTTGATGATAAACTGGGGTGCTGTATGGGATAGAGATTCATAAGGATGTCAGGATAGTGTTGTATGTAATAAGAGGATAATTTAACTGTAGACAAGTCATTTGGAAAAAAGAGGTCATTGAGTGGGTTCTAACAGATAACAGTATGGGCACGTTTCTTTGATTAATGCTATGATACATACCACTAGTGTACTACAACTTCAACAAAACATATGAGAATTTTAGAAATAATAGATCCAGTTATGTTTGTCAATTTCAACTTACTATTTAACCTATCTATAATCTAAAAAAGATTTTTATTTAAACTTTACAAATTACATGTTAGTCCTCTTCATTCCAATCCTCACGATTTTGAAACATCACACGAGTAAAAAATTATATTTTATAAACACACTCTATTCTATATGGTGCTTGTTTATGGTTATACACATTGATTGTATTCTTTGGAAACACACCTTTCCATGTGATTTTTGTTTGAGTGGTATTTAATTTTTTATTTTTTATTTTTAATGGAGCAAGCTTTCCATCAAAGCTTACATTAGGTTATAACACTGGAAACATACACATTGAGTTTATTCTTTGGAAACATACTCCTTTCCATGTGATTTTTGTTAGAGTGGAATTTTTTCTATGGAGCAAGCTTTCCGTCAAAGATTACATTAAGTTATAATAGTGGAAACATAACAAGCTTGGCAATGGCTTTGACTGGAAAAATTATGGAGATTTTATCTGTCAGTGGTTATGGATTTTTCTTCCATTGCTATCCATTACTCATTAGCATTCATTTTAACTAAAAAAATGTTTGCTTGTGATTTCCATCTCCCCTTGTTACTCATCATGAAAAATTGGACTGAAATTAAGAGAGCAATTTTGTTAGATGTCATAACCTCTCTGGAAAAATTAAGTTTTTATGTCAGTCTATGATGATATTTCTGTAAATGAAGTTTGCATATATTCAGTGTCAAGCACATCATTGCGGTAAGTAATTTTTTACTAGTGTTTGCAAAAGGAAAAAGGTAATAGCTTTCAAATTAATCTGAATTAAACGTTGTACTTTATCTTCTCTAGCAAACTATTATCTGACAAAAATCAGTGCATTTTAATTCAATAAGTTACGGTTTCATCTTTAGTCAATCTCTCTGTTCTGTAGAGTGCATATTTTGTTGCATGTTTAGTACCAGGATGGCAGGGATATCTATGATGATGTGCTTGTGAAATTTAATGCATGTTCTGTTAACAAGAATCATTACTCTGGCCTAAATGGCCATTGCGTTTGAATAGCTCATATGGTCCACTAATCTTATATTAACCTGATTTTGTATCTTCCACATGGGACCTTGGACACCATATCTTACAGGTATAATGAGAACTGAAAAAGTCTCTATAATATCTATCTTATACTTTATTATCCTTCAACTATGAATGTATATATTATCATATTACTACTCATTTATTTGACTATGGACATCATGGGTGCAGCAATAGAGAATTTTAATTGGAAGTCATGGGATGCAAAACAATTCGAGTTTCTGGTTTCCCTATTAATGTGACTTCCACAGAAGTCAAGAAGTTTTTGGAGAGTAAGACAGGTGCTGGGACTGTTTATGCGCTGAAGATTAGACCACAAAAACAGCGTTCTAAGGCTTTTGCAGTGGTCCAATTCACGTCGAGAGAATGTGCTGATTTCCTAAGTTTGCTGGCTAATCAGAAACGCCTGCGTTTTGGGACCTTGTTTCTGTTGGTTCAAGATATGGAGCGGGATATTGTTCCTAAGCCAAGAACCCCCATGTTCAAATTAGAAGATTCAGTTCTACATTTTGGATGTCAGACTTCAGAAGACAGATTTTTGGTTCTTTGGAGTGGGATCAAGGTTGAAGTTCATTTCGGGTTTGAGCTGAGAAAGCTACACTTTTTCCTCTCTTGCAATGGTGTATCTTATAAGCTTGATCTTACTTATGAGAGCATATGGGAAATCCAACTCCGTCGCTGTAATACTAAACACGTCAAGTTCCTGTTGCTTCAGGTTTGTTTCTGTAAACTTTTCGAACAAAAGAGTTTCCCATGTTCTCATGTATCCTTTTCTGGATAGTAATTGAAAATATTTGGGGTATCTGCCGTGCATTTTCCACATGTTGATAGGAAATAGCCTATTATCTGTTTAGAAAATTTGTATAGGAAAAAATGAAGTCATTTTGAGTAACCAAAATTTCGAGCTAGGAAAATGACATCACCCTTCCTAATCAGTCATTTTTTGTTCCAAAAATAGAAAGTCTTCCTTTTTTTTTTTGTAAACCTGCTGTGGACATGCTATGAACGACTGTTGATATTGTTGATGATTTTTCAGGTGCAAGCAGCTCCTCGAATTTATGAAAACTTAATAGTCAACTCTGGACAGTTTTATGACGATCCTAATCTTAATTTCTTTCGGGACCTCTCAGATGATCAGTGGGTCAGAACAACGGACTTTACTCCATCATCTTCGATTGGGCAATCATCTGCATTATGTTTGGAGTTACCATATGACTGCAAACTTCCAGATATTCATGAATACTTTTATTATTATAAAGAAGTAACAGGTCAATACAACTTGAAGGACGGTCTGTCTTATTCTCATAGTTTGGATCTGGTTCCTGTTGTTGGCCCTCCAGATGGATGCAAGGTTCCATATAAAGTACTGTTTCAGATAAATCACATGGTTCAATTGGGAACCCTTGTGGCTCCAACACTTGACCGAAGGTTTTTTGATTTGGTTAATCCAGATCAAATACCTCTCGCCTACATAGAACGTGCCCTGGAAGAGCTGAGCTATTCAAAAACCTACTGCTTTGACCCTGCAAAGTTTCTTGATAAGAAGTATGCAAAGTACTGCAAGGCAAAGTTTCCTGTGAAATCACTTGCCATCTCGTTGGATGATGGTTTGGTTTATACTCATAGAGTCCAAATAACTCCTTCCAAGGTATACTTTTATGGCCCAGAGATCAATGTTTCCAATCGCGTTTTGCGCAAATATCCTCAAGACATCGACAATTTCATCCGTATTTCCTTTGTGGATGAGGAGGCTGATAAAATGCGGTCAATGGATCTGTCATCTCGTGTTGTTTCTATGGAAAACCAAAGCCACACAAAAATCTACACAAGGATTCTGTCTACACTAAGAGATGGCATATGTATTGGTGAAAAGAGATTTGAGTTTCTTGCCTTTTCATCAAGTCAGTTACGGGAGAACTCTGCATGGATGTTTGCTTCAAGGAATGGACTTACTGCATCAGATATCAGAAGATGGATGGGTGATTTTAGTGATATAAAAAATGTGGCAAAGTATGCTGCTAGATTGGGTCAATCTTTTAGTTCATCCACAGAGACACTTCATGTGCAGAAAGATGAAATCCAATCCATTCCAGACATTAAAAAATATGTATATGATAATGGAAAACTAAGGACATATATTTTCTCTGATGGAATTGGAAAAATTTCTCCTGAATTTGCAAGAAAAGTGGCAAATAAGTGTGGTTTGAAAAGTTCAACACCATCAGCCTTCCAGATTAGATATGGTGGCTACAAAGGTGTTGTGGCCATTGATCCAACATCCACAGTAAAGTTATCTTTGAGACAGAGTATGTTAAAGTACAACTCAGAGAATACATCACTGGATGTTTTGGCCTGGAGCAAATATCAGCCTTGCTTCCTTAACCGCCAGATTATAACTCTTCTCTCTACCCTTGGAGTTGAAGATCATGTCTTTGAAACAAAACAGAAAATTGCCATAGATCAATTAGACAGGATATTGACAGATCCATTGATTGCTCTTGAGGCACTGGCGATTATGTCTCCTGGAGAAAATAACCAAGTTCTGAAAGATATGCTGACGTGCGGTTATAAGCCTGACAAGGAACCATTCCTTTCGATGATGCTGCAAACTCTTAGGGCATCTAAGCTGCTGGAGCTGAAGACTAAATCCAGGATATTTGAACCAAATGGAAGATCAATGATGGGGTGCTTAGATGAAACTGAAACCTTAGCATATGGGCAGGTATTTGTTCAGCTATCCTGTACAGGAGACAGACAGCTGCATGATCATGGCCTCTTTGGGTATGGTAGACAAGAGAAAGACAGTCATACTTATGTGCTGGAGGGGAGAGTAGTAGTTGCCAAGAATCCTTGTCTCCATCCTGGCGATGTTCGTGTGTTACAGGCTGTTGATGTTCCAGACTTGCATCATATGATTGATTGCGTTGTTTTTCCACAGAGAGGAGAGAGGTACAATTTTCTATCCCACATTACCTTCTCCCATGTTCTTTCATTTCTATTTTAAATGTCCATTTGTCTAATTTGTCTGCTTCAGTTAATTTGCCTTCACACTTTCTTATATGCTCTAGCTGATTCATGTTTAGGCTAATGCTTCCATATGCGAGCTGTGTGTGTGTGTGTGTTTTTTTTTTTTTTTGAGAATGCCAAGTTGTGGATGAAGTGATTGGGGAAGTAGATTAATTTTTTACGTTTTTCTTCAATCAATCTTATTATCTTTTTTGTATTTGGTTAGAATAAGTTTATTTTTGTTTATACGTTGTTGTTTTACATCAAATGTCTATTCTTGATGTGTATTTTAGAAATCCCCCATTTCAATTTTCAAACCCTAAATCTCCGGAACCCAAACCATGAATATTTCAAAATGCCATAACTTTTGTTTGTTTAATAACTGGTTCTCAATTTGGTGAGGATGCTTCTTCCCACCGGAATACAAAAACAACTGCCAATGTTCTTGCCCTTCATAGAAGGGTGACTTCGAGAGAGCTGGGACCTCCTAACTATTGAGATTTAGTTGAATTGTCGCTTTCCTATCCAGTAGGTTGCTATCAATTATATACATAGGGATGCCTAAAAAACACCTAGTGACTCTCACCAGCCCATTTGATTCAAATCATTCTAAAGACATAAAATAACTTGTGGCTATGTGTCTTGCAAAGACAAAATAATTTATTGCGTGCTATTATTTTGTTATTGTTATTTCGTGCATGTGTGATACATGAATCTAACTTGCATGATGATAGATACTCTACTGCTTTTTTATTATTTATATACATGAAACACCAAATGGTCTTCACATTATCAAGTGAGACATAAAATTCAACCTCTCTTGTATTATATTACACATAGCTGGAAGCAATGCCTTAATATGTTTAAGTTACAAAGGTTTTTGGTCAGGTTGAGTAAGAAAAGTGAGATTGTTTATGAAGATATAAAAATTATGATTTTGTTTTTCTTTCGTCCCATTTTATTAATTTTTTATCTAACATTTTTCCTTCAAAAAAAAAAAAAGTTTCATCTAACCTCACTTGGGTCTGGGAAAAAAAAGGTTTCGTTGGGGAGATGACAAAACTTGACAAGAGTTGGCAAGGGACAAATCACTTGTTTAGATTTGTTTCATTATCATTCATACCTTGATAGAATTGTAATATTAGGTCATTCGTTTCTTAGTGGACCTGCATAGTACTGACACATGTTGCACATTAGATCTGGACATTTTTAACATGTCAAATGGGAAATTTGAAGCACTCAAAGTTATTGTTACTATTTTAAAGTGCTGCATGTGAGAACAACATTCTTGGTGTGTCCATGCATGCAAACCCAACTCTCCAAATGAAGAAATCTGTTTTGTTACCCCCACAGAGAAAACTTTGATATAGAAAAAGTAGGAGTTGGTTTTTCTATTTAATCAAATACAATCAATCTTTTCATGTATTCAAATCAAACAAAGTATGTAATATTTTAATTAGAATTGTTTCTCGACATCTCACCTTAAAGTAACTTCCCTACACAATTTTTTGTGATATGTAATTCACCCCTTCACATATAAAAGTTCACACAAAATCCCTACATAACTTTCCAAAAAAAATAATAATAATAATCACGCACATGCATTGCACATTGAGTACTTGAAATCTGAAATTTGAAACATACAGCCCCTTGACCACCTTCACATAGCTTTATTTACAAAGCACAGGGTGACATTTTGATGGTGTATTACTGCCATTTTGGTGTCACAGAGTCATTGTAGTGGTTCAAAACTGAAATAAAATGTAACTTGAGTGAGAGTCTGATGTTTCAAAAAAATAGTAAGGAGATCTATTATTTTGTACTATCTCTACCCAAGCGTCTATTTCTCCATTCTTTGGAAGCTAAAGAAACTGTACATACCCATAACATGTTGATGTTCCACCTCCGGTGTTTTTAGTTCCTAATGCGACTACACGAACTGCTTTAACATACCTGCATATAATAATTTTCAAATTCCTTGGTCTCTGATTGTGACATATATAGAAAATTTTAATTTTCCATGGATTGTAAATATTCACGTATCTTACCATCTCATTTAAGCTTTTGCTCCTCTTAAAGCAGATTTTGAGTTTTTGTTTAATAATGATTTTAGACCCCACCCAAATGAGTGCTCGGGAAGTGATTTAGATGGAGATATATACTTTGTGAGCTGGGATCCTGCACTTATTCCTTCTCGTCAAGTACCACCTATGGAGTATGATCCGGCCCCAACTATAACATTGGATCATGATGTTTCAATTGAGGTACCAGTCTATCCTCTTTCCTTACATGTTATTAGTACTTGAATGGCTTCTGGATATGGTATCTCATATGTAAATTTTTTAATTGATTTATCTTTTACAATGTACATTTGAGGGGTTTCCATAAATCAACGATTGGGAAGTAGGTTGTCAAGGCTTTCTGAGAGATTCCTTCTACAAAAACAAAAAGGGCCTCCAAGAGATCCCTAGGTGGTGTAATGCCTTGAGTGACTAGGTATCCCCATCTTGTATCCAAATCTTCTTGAACTCTTTGGTAAGGATTATATCAAGGAATACATTCCACATGAATGCTTGATTTTTCACGGGAGATATAACCAACCAGGTTTCTTTAAATTTGTTCACAGTTTCCAGCTCAACTTTTTACTGGTTAGTTTACGAACTGGGTACATAAAGGCCTTAATTTTTCTTGCACCCCAAGTCACTGAGTTCCCCCTTTCATTAAACAAAGCAGCATCTTTCAATTTTTTCAGAAGCATCTCCAACCCAACACCCTTCTCCAACCCCTTATTTTTAAAATCCTCCTGATTCTTGGACGCCACATTCCATCCCTCTCCCATATTCCCACCAATTTGGAATCCTCACTGATTCTTTCTTCACCGGAAAGTGCCTTGTAAAAGCATCCCCTTTAGACCATTTGTTCAGACAAAATCTGATCTCCTTTCCATTGTCAGTCTCAATGATTTCATCTTGGACTAGATCTGCCACTCATAGCACTCCTTGCCAAATACTTGATTTGTGTTGAAACATCCTTAGCCTCACATAGGCATTGTATATTACTAATTCATTACTTTAACCATAAAACATTCGGTTGGCCAGCATTCCCCAAATATGAAAAGAGAACAAAAAAGGACAGAATTTGACAATGATAG
Source organism: Acorus calamus (assembly GCA_030737845.1). NCBI lineage: Eukaryota > Viridiplantae > Streptophyta > Magnoliopsida > Acorales > Acoraceae > Acorus > Acorus calamus. Next base: position 22,035,908 of record CM060876.1, read on the forward strand.
CTGAATTGAAAATATCTGATCAAGATTTATGCGATTTTGGATAATTTCTACTTGAATCATTCGAGGGTAAAACAAAAAATCTGAAGTAAATTGATATGTGAGGATTAAAAGTGGTCAATCAATCACGCTTGGAGGTCTTTGTTGGCTGGTATCCCGTTCCTCTGGTAGGACTTCTCTTTTGTGCTTAAGATTATTGGTTCCTTTTTCTCTTTGATTTGGTTTAAGGAGATAATGAAGGACTTGGCGATCATGGTGGTGCGGGCCTCTATTTGTGTGTTCACTTCAATTCCAATCCCTTCCATGGTGGAGGTTTTTATTGGGCACCAGAGGACCCTAGTCAAAGCTAGGATTGAGGATTCTGTTGTAGGTCATAGGACATTGTTCAAAACCAGAGGTTGGGAATTTATGGATGTGGTGCCGCCGGTAATTCAAATGGTGAGGGCAAAGGATCATCCCATGGTCTTGGTTCCAAGGCAACTAAACATGTGTGGATTGCACCCGGGGGTTGGGGGGGGGAGATGTTACACTTTTGTGTCATCTACATTAACAGGGATTGCTTTCGGAATTCTAGTCTAAAAGGTTCCTGGTTCTCGGGTATTGATGGTATGGAAACAGTAACATAGGACCCTTTGACAGTGACTATCTTATCCCCTCAAGATTTTCGTGTGAATGAAGCCGCAAGTACAAATTTGATATGTGGCATGACTATACCTATCTCATCCTTTGGAGCATATGATTGAATAGGGAGTTGGGCCAGGCTCCTTCAGCAGGGAGAATGGAAATTAATATGGGCTATGTAGTGTGTGGCTTGTTGGTATTGGGGCCATGAATCAGTAGATCTCTCTTTTACTTTGAAACAGACTAGTTTTTTTATTTTATTTTATTTTTTTGATTGGTAACAGCCTAGGTTTATTTTTGTTATTGCCTTGGGCATTCTCTTCAGTTTAATAAATTTGGGCTAGGATGCCTAGCATTTTATTAAAAGAAAAAACAGAACGGAGTACATGGTTAAGAGATGATGTTCTATAAATTCCCTGAGATCATTTTATTTTTGTTTCCATTATTTTTAGTCCTCCTGAGGTGTACAATTACTTCCATTTATGTTCTCTCTTCCTCAATGTCAAAGTTTGGTGTTTTGTGTTACAGGAAGTGCAGGAGTATTTCACAAACTATATAGTCAATGACAGCTTAGGTGTCATTGCAAATGCCCACACTGCCTTTGCTGACCGGGAGGAGATGAAAGCTGAAAGTAAGGCCTGTATAGAGCTTGCAAAGCTATTCTCCATTGCTGTGGACTTCAACAAAACTGGTGTGGCGGCTCAGATCCCTCCTAAGCTGCAAGTCAAGGAATATCCGGACTTCATGAACAAGCCTGACAAGCCCACCTATGAGTCCAAACGAGTGATTGGAAAACTCTTCAGGGCTGTCAAAGATGTTTCTGGCCATATTAGTAAATTCACAGTGGAGGTTGCCAGATGTTCATATGATCATGACATGGAATATGAAGGTTTTGAAGAATACCTTAGTGAAGCCTCCTATTTCAAGAATGAATATGATATGAAGTTGGGGAACCTCATGGATCACTACGAGATAATGACAGAAGCTGAAATCCTTAGTGGGTACATCATGAAAATGGGGAAAACTTACACCAAGAATAGGGATTCTGAAGCAATCAGAAAGGCAGTACGGTCTTTGAAGAAGGAGGCCAGGTCATGGTTCAACAAGAAGGACAACCATGCAGATGTTCCTGTTGATGACATGTATGCAAAAGCTTCGGCGTGGTATCATGTGACATACCACCCTACTTACTGGGGATACTACAACGAAGGATTGAAACGCCCTCACTTCCTTAGCTTCCCGTGGTGCGTCTATGATAAGCTGATCCACATTAAGCAGCAGAACAAGAGAAGAATTATGGAGATGGAAGCTGATCTATTATCTTTACAGCGTAGGATGGATGCTAGCCTCCGTCTGGGATGAGCATATGAAGAAACAAGAAACTATCTTTCTTGGTGTTAATCCAGTAATTAAATATTCTCAAATGATGTAAATATGATTGTGTTGCTTTGCTTGTTAGAATTGTGCTGAGTGATTATGCTTTATGATTATTGTAGATTTGACTCTTCAGGTGGTTTTTGTAACTGTCAGTTGTGAAATGTACATATCTGGACTTGATTGTTTATCAATGCATTGTCAAGCTTTTGTTTCAATTGTAAATTCTGTTTCTTTCAGTGCTTCTTAACGTGGTTAAGCATTCGTATAAAAATGTTCTGAATGATAATGCTGTGGATAATGAGCATTTCAGTTACAAGGCGGATGATCTTCCAAGGAATGGTAAGTCTTGAGGGGTAGATGTGTGATTGATAAGTGCAAGTGAAGTCAATTCTTGCTTCTCTTCTTAGCATTACTTGTATCTTGCATGGTTATCATTGAGGGGGTTTTAATCCTGCCATCTCTTGTCCCAGCATCTTTTATGTCCCCTTTTTATGTCATGTTTTGATGTAATTTTGGGGCAACCCACATGGATTGAGCTCTGTGTTTGGATTTGTACAGTGTTTTCAACTTTCATTAAATTTTTTGTCATCAGTTGCTAGCATTCCTGGTATATATATGATTATGAATTGTAGTTTGGTATGCCTTGTACCTTTATTTCATTCATAATATCTTTTTTGTTTGGCGATCCAATTGTTCATGTTTCTTGGAGTTGCCCATCCAAAGATTACTCACCATGAACGGTTTCTAGCTATCCTTGGATATGTAAGGTTATTATTGATAGAATATCAAAAAATTCATTGAACCTGCAGAAAAAGAGTTGAAACCCAATAGTTTGCTTCATTTTTATTCAGCTGAATGTGTAGGAGTTGACATGATTTTAATTTTGACTCCTGGAATATCTGAATATTTAAATGGAAAAAAATATACTCTAATGGCTGTTTCATAGGTTAATGTCTGGATGCTTGAGAACATGTTGTTCACTATTGGTATTCTTCTTTGTTATTCAACATTATGGGACACATAAGATTGTTGGTTTTTATGTTTGTACTTCTTGTCATGCAACTGCTTCTGTAATCCATGTCAATAGTATCATCAGATAGAATCACCATCTTGTTTGTGGTCTTTACATGTACATAAGAAAAATGCATATCACCAGGAGGTGTCCTTTTTTGCACATCATGATGAAAAATGAAAGTATAAAGATACATATTCAAGCATGAAAAATGAAAAATCTATCATCCTTTTGATCTGAACTACAACTGCAGTGCATCTGTCCACTTGTCCCTTTCTCTTCTATGTTTTATACTCTATACTCAAGTTTGAAAAAAAAATGAAAAATTTTCATTTCCTATACATAAACAAATCAACTTAGGCCTGTTGATGCAATGGTATCACTATACAATTTTCCTTTCATTGTTTTTTTTGAGTTTTTTATTTTATTTTTAAGTCCTCATAAACCATAGGATTTAGTGATCGATCATTCGCTTCTTCATATTTTGATTTAAATCTCAAGATTTAAATGATATGTTCATTTTTAGTCCTCCAGGGACTAAAAAGAAAACCAAATAATTTAGGGATATGTTTCTCCAGAGACTGAAATGATCATATCCTTTAAATCTGGAGACTTAAACAAAAATATAAAGAAATGATGAATTGATCACTAAATCATATGATTTATAGGGACTTAAAAATGAAAAGCCTTTTTTTTTTTGTTCATGAATTAATCCTCCACCCAGTTGAGGAGAGAGAACTTCACATGGAGGCATACCTTCCCCTTCTCTATGTCCAACTTAGCACCAGTGACCAGCCAATGCCCAGGGCTGTCCTGGGGACCTTTACATATATCCCCAGTGTCTATTATCCTCAACAACTTCTGGGCCTGGGCCGGCACGGGCGGGCCCGTCGGGTACACTCCCGAGTCCACAATTATAACGGGTTTCTGCTTCTCCGTCCCCGCGCTCCCCGAGAAGGTTGTGCTGAGTGTCGAAAAAATCCCCGATTTCTGAGAAAAGCCCGATGGGCCTTGCTCCCACACGGACTGGCCCACAGTGCAGCCCGGTAGCTCGGAGAACTGCAACCGGAGGTGGAGCGCGCTCTTTGTGTCGTGGGCCTTCACATCAAGCTGGGCCCCTGTCACTATGAAAGCGGATTCTCTATTGGGCTCGGCCCAGTTAGGGTCCACCGGCGCGGTGCACACGTGTGAGAATATCTTCCATTGGATGGGCTCGAGGAACCGGTCGCCATCGGCGGCGGCATCGGATCCCTGCCAGAATGTTGGGCCATCCGTTTGGAAGCCCAGTCTGGACGGGCCCATTGAAAGGTGTTGGAGATGCACGGCCAACCTGTTCATGTAGGCCAAGTTATCGTCGATGATAGTAAATGTCTAAACTACCGCTTAGAATGTGTGTGCATTACACTACCTAATTAGGGGCAATTTAGTCTAATTTTTTTGAAAATGGATCATGGGGTAATGTGACTAACCTATTGCATTTGTTGCCCTCCAAGTACAGGCGCATTCCGGTGACCGGCCTCCGGTTGACGGTGACCTGCGGTTCAAGACATGATCGGATGGTGATTGTGCATTTTTAATGTTTCAAAAACAATCTCATATACCTTAATTAGAGTATATATTTAAAAGAAATACTTCGTTGGATGAGGTATATGATTTTAAAAAAAGAACGGACTTCATTTTGGATTATAAAATAGATTTGAGCTTTAACGTTTTCTTAAAAAAAAAAAAAAGAAGAATGATTTGAACTGTGGAAGAGGTGGGTTATGTTGATGAATACCTGAGCGGTGTTGATGTAGAGCTTAGGACCCAACAAGTTGAACTGAAGAGGAGGAGTGGGGATGGCCTTGTTTGTTGGGGGTCCTAATGGGAGGTCACTGTGGACAGGAGCCCATATCTTGTGTGTCTGGAACTCCAGGAAGTATTTCAAGTCTGTTATAGGTGGCTTATCTGGACACATTAAACAATAAATAGTTAAAAAAAAGAAAGAAGAAGAATTATTTGGAATATATGGATGATTTAAATTTTGAAATAGAAGAGATGTTACTTGCAAAAGTTTTTCTTTCCCTTTTATTTTCCAAACTGTTGAATATGTTTATTTCCACATTTAAAGCTTGTAAGTTGTGCAAAGTGGCCCAGAAAAAATAGTGTAGATAGTCATCCATTTTGTTGGTCTTAGTTAAGAATTCTTTTAAATGTTAATGAATGATTTGGACTAAATGATCTGTGGATAAGTTCAATTTCCTAAAGACTGTAGTTGGATATAATTCATTCATTTACAAGGAAAACAAGATAGGGCAATTGGCTGGTAGTCCTCTACATGACTACACATGGGTCAACCATTTTTAAGTCCAAAATTCTATTTTCAATTCTGTTGTCTGAATATTGTATGTCAGTTTGTCTTGTTAGAAAATATATGAAATCACATATAAATTTTGTTGCCTGAATATGCTAAACAGTTTTTTCTACAATCTTTATTTTTTATTTTTCAAGAAATTTTTTTTGTGTCTACTATTTTGTTTTCTACAATTTCTAGCAATTGTTGCCGATGCATGGTTAGATCCAACTTATGAAATTTTACATGGTATAACAATTATATCTTAAATTTTCTAAAATCAATAGAATTTTATAATAGACCCACTCTCCCCTCCTCTATGTTGATAATCCAACTTTGACACCCAATAGAGGCATTTCAGTAAATATTTGTGAATCACTATGAATTCTGTGGCTAAACATTCCATGTTTCACATCTATGTAGCCTTTATTTTTTCTCACTTTTTGAACTTTTGATGATTTCTAATTATTACTTTCTTGAAATCTTTGGTCCATTTGTTTCAGTGTGTTTATTTTTTAAAACAAATTTCATTGATTTAGTGACAATGCGGTCCCAATCCAATGTCTGATATGTCGTAAAATCTTTTTCATAGGGTAGTCATGGTATTTACTAATTAAGGATATTTTTTACATCATATATAATTAAAATTAATATTGTTTTAAAAATTTAAAGAATGATATTTGTAATATTTGTAAATAGATTGAGGGAAAAACATCAAAAAAATCCTTGACAAAAAAAAGGTTAGAATTGTCTTATGAAAATGGTTTCTACTTAAAAGCCATTTTACTAATGTTTTGTTTTTTTTCTTTTTGATAGCAGAGAGACCTTGCCCCGGTCCCACCGGGGACTGTTTTACTAATATTAGGTGTTCAATAAAACTATATTTCAAAAAAGTTACTCACACAACTACTTTTACGTCGAAACAAATGAACTCTCTTACGAGTTGCAAACTTCCTATGTTTTCCTCATTTTCATCTTAAGATAGAGAAGTGGAAGAAGTGCTTACAACGTAGGTAGAGATTGATTGCATGTGATAGAAAGCCTTTCCCAGGGACTCCCTTGAGTAGGGAAGTGATGGGGATGAAACAGAAGTTTATTGCATCAGGCATTGATGGTACTGTGAGAAGCCATTCGCAATGGCTGTCGGCCGAAGTGTCGCCTCCTCTCTTAGAGCACATCACAGTGATGCCCTAGAAAAATTAACATCAATTCATACATCATAAAAATGTAACCATTAAGTTATTTATAATTCATGTTATCTTGTAGAGACACATGTATTTAATGTCTTCTTTTGAACTTACATCTTTGTTGGATACTGGGGAGAAGCTGTTCAGCAGTGTTGGTTGTGGATCATATACATTGAAAGCCTCTGGAATCTGTACATAACATAAAATAATTGTCTGAATGTTAATAGACATCACTTTAATTTCTACTTGGAAACATTTCAACTTTTCACATTGTAGGATGCGTGTGATGCATTTTTTTTCCCTAAAACTAATCTACATGTCCTATGGTGTGGCTCTTACATTATATGAGTTAAAACCAATTAAAAACTGACATATTTTAAAGTACGGGGCATGATGGAGTTACTATTTTTATATCCAACCATATATCTTTGTGTGTGAGTTGTGATGGAACCTGTCAATCCATCATCATGTGAGGAATTAAAAACTTTTTTTAAATGAGCTTTTTCACTTAAAAATTGTTTTAGATATTAGATTCACAGAAAACATAAATTTGTTAGATTCTTAGAAACTTCTCATTCAAAAGTTGCAACCATTTTGGTGTTCGGAAACAAATTTGTATTAAGTTTTATTTTTGTAAAATCAGAATCACCTTAATTTTTTTTGAAAAGTAATGCCTCGACACCAAACTCAAAACTATTGCATGTCGACGAAGGAAACGAAACAGTCACAAAGGTGAATAGGTGATTGAATATAATTTGTGACCTTGTGTTTTTTGCTGTTGTTGTTGTTGTTGTCTTTAGACTTGAAATGGGAGGAAGGGAGGGTGCAAGTGCCAGTGAATAGCTGATCCCCAAGTCTGTCAAGGTTCTTCTTGAGCTCCCATGGTTGCAAGTTTGATGACTGATCTTGCCTTACCAACACTACATCCTGACCTCCCATGCTCACCCCCACCACCACATGCGTCCCGTACTTGGCAATGAACCTGCCCACCACCATACACAATTCAGTTTAATTAATTATTCTTCTCAATTGATAAAGTCAACTTACATTAAAAATAATTAATTAACCTAGACACTTGCATTAGAGTATAGTTGATTGGATATGCCAATTGAGTGTCAGATATTGATCAAAATTATGTTACTCCATCTCCGGCACTTACTCAAACCGATATCTAAATTTTACTTAAAATTTGAGTAAAAACTTGATTTGATATGATTTGTTTCCCATCATCACCTTGTGTTTTACTCAAACCTTTAAAAAAATTCATATCTTTTTCTAATTATTTCCTATAAACATTTTCAAGGTTTTTCTCTAAACATTTTTACTACTCAATTTTTCTTCCCTTCAAGATATTTAAATCTAAAAATTATAATCATCCAATTTTTTGAAAAAGATAAAGATAATCTTTTTTTTTTATTGGAGTAAAAATAAAAAGTTAAAAAAAAATGAAGACTTAAGAAAAAATACCATTTTTTTTTGTTTCAAAATATGGTGAAAATTTTGGAGGTGGAAAAACATCTAATATAATTCAACTAAATGTGGAATTGAAGAAAAAAATATCACAATGGAAGAAAATGTAGAGATAAAGGAAAAAAAGAGATGTTGAAAATTTAGGTAAAGATTTGAGTCTCTTTTGATTTGGATAAAGATTTAAGTAAAAACTTAATATTTGGTATGAGTATGGATAAATGGTTGAAAAGGGTTTTTGGTGACTTTTACTTAAATTTAAATTTAGATAAATGTTTAGCTATAGAATTGAAGATGTTTCAGGGTAGAATAAATCTCAAGAGAGAACTCCATTAAAAACATTCATAAATAAAGTGGTTAATTATTCTATCAAATACTGTCGAGCCTAGTCAACAAACTTGACTAAAATGGTTACATAACTCAAGTGTCTAACACATGAGATGTTATATGTCAATCGTTTATTTGCAAGCTGACAAGACATGTTCATCATCAATTATGACCTTAATATACTACATTTAAGATGCTAAGCTTAATTATGACCTTAATAATTAGCATACACAATTCAAGAAACTAGCCAGTTCAACATGGCGTGGCAGCGCATACATTGCGTGAAAGCTTCACTTTATTTTCTCGGTTTTGAATCACACAAATGCATACTTTGTCAACATTGTATACATACAATCTTACTATAATTGTTTCTTTGACAATAAGACATAAAGATTCGGATTTGATTTGGCCAAAACAATCATGTCATATTAGTGGTCCACAAATGTGAAAAGGAACTAAAGAAACAAATAAAAAGAACAAAATTATTAGCCCACTCATGACCTTAACCTATTCGTCGAGGAGTTGATCAAGTACAAAGTTGTTAAACCAATGAAAATATCACTCAATTAATAATTAATTAAACAAAAACAAATCAAATATACGAAGATTATCCTGTACCTTGCGAGGGCTTCAGGATCCCAGACGGAAGGGACAGCCTTAACGACCTCGTCGGAGAGGGCGAGCGGAGACCGGTCGATGTGGAGGTCAAAGAGGGAGATGAAGTACCCATCCATGGCAAGGCGTTTGGTCTCCGCCGCGTCTTTCGCCCACGTCGATCCGTTGAAGCCAAACATAGAATTGAAAAGTCCTGATGGGATCTTCCCGCCTAGCGAACTCTTTTGGTTGAACAACTCTGACATCTGCCCAAACAATCCAATCTTTTCTTGTTGAAGCTAATTGATGCAAATTAAAAATATGATTGCTTTGATTGAGTTCTAGAAGAGGTCTTTCAAACTCTTGTAGCAATAGAAGTTTTTCTATTTGTCATATCCCTCTCTTTTGAAGGTTCATTTTATTTCTGATAACACAAAACGAATTATATTTGTATTGCGAGACAACCTACCAAATTGAACTCGAGAACGTCGGATTGATAGCGAATACGATCTCCTTTATTGCATTTTATGTCGACGGAGACGCCTTCGAAGGCTCCGAATCCACGAATGACGAGCTCTCGCTTCTCTGCCTCGTTAAGTTTAACGAGCCTCTCCTTTCCCTTGCAGAACTTCAACCTGAAGTCGCTCGTGGCATCGAAGCCTTTCCCCAGACATTCCAAAGCCTTCTCAACTACAATCTTAGCCATCTCTCTCTTTTTCTCTCTCTATCTTTTCTCTGTCTTTCAAAAGATGTCAATGTGAAAGAGATGATGGTGCTATAGAAAATGTCAAATATGTGCATCTTTTTTTCTTCTTTGTATGTTATGAGGTCATGTTGAAACGTTGTGTATATATATATAGATTCAATGTGCATTATAGGGTTTTAAAGAGTGAAAGGAAGGAAATTTTTTGAAGGTGCTACTTCTTGTTTTTGAGTTGACGAACTAACTTTGACTGAGTATTTTTTTTTTTTTTTTTTAATGTCTCTCTTTCTCTCTCTCTCTCTCCAAATTCTATGGTATTTTCAAATTATTAGAAGGTTTTCACACACCCGACGTGAATGGTCGAATGACTTGACTGCCCTTGTCATTCATCAAAGGACCCTCGATACGATATGAGAGGGGTGGTAATATCAATATAATTTATTTATTTATTTGGCGTAACGCGCATGAGACGATCTGAAGAAGATGAAATGGTTGATTTCACATTTGAAAAACTTGATTAAAATAAGAAACCAAAGACATTAGACATAATATATATATATAGAGTGGTGATTACGTGCGGTGAACGGCGGGTGCTGTAGTGATCACGGATCATCGATCACGGGTCCATCGCATCGAACGGTCGGGTGCGATTCACGTCGACCGTTGGATGCGATGGACCCGCGATCGGGACGGCCCGCATCGCGGCCGCACCTAATCGCAAGCGTATGTATATATATATACACATACGCTCGCGATTAGGTATTGTTTTATGAGCATTGATACACATAGTCTGTTTTGTAGCCTTATCAATAGCATAGACTGCACTATTATAATGTATGAGGTTTTATCATAATATATGACTCAATATTTTTTTTATTTTTTTATAAAAAAATAATGTAACTTAGTATATATTTTATTTTATATAATAACATATATTTTAAATAATGAATGTATAATTAAAAGAAAAAGATACAATGTAATTGAAGCTGCAAACTTGCAATAAAAATTAGGAGTATCTTTTTCTTTGTTTTATTTTTGAGGGGGATAAAAGTCCGGGTGGAGCCGTGGAAGAACGCATTAATTGATCGGAGAAAAAACCAATGCATTACCTATCAAAACACACGGAATGTTTGTTATTATAAATTTATGGTTATTATAATAGAATTTTTTCATAATGATTCTACCACGCTGGGGCCCGCATGACATGATTGCCTCCGCGCAACCAACCGTCCTTTATTATTATCTCTATTACAGAAAAATAAAGAATTATAATAACTACAACTACAACTATTAATAATTTAGTGAACATTAGTGAACGATGTTGAAATAGACTTGATCATAAGAAAAGATGATCAACCCCTTACAAATTAAAAATGATACTATATGTGTTTATTTTATCATTGATCCAAAATCAATTTGTATTTCTAAATTGGGTTTGGATCCAATTATGATTCATTTTGATCAGTCTAGTCACTATTGAATTGCGTAACTTATTAATCGAACTGCACAGCCTATGATATGAATAATCAAACTGCATAATCAATTATTGAATACATGTGTCACTTTCTTATTGGATCCAGAACCAATCAATTGATTCAAATTTGAACTGCATCGATGCAGTTCTAAATTTTGGTTGTGAGACATGTTAAAAGTTAATAAAATAACTTTTATGGAAAAAATTGGTTTGGATGAGGAGGCTCTGATTGTGGGCGCTCAGGTGATCTTTCCTTGGTTATATGATCCAAACAAAATTGGTTAATAATGTAATGAAGTGCGTATTGATATTGAAAAATGTTGTGATTGATTTTGTTTGCAGGTCACACACACATTTTGAATATTTGTAATATATATAACTAATTAATGAAGTACATTATGTTATAAAAAAATAAAATGCATATTTATATGAATTGAATACATATATTTATATGTTTTATCATAATAGTGTATACTGAGGCAGGAAATATATACTATGTTAATCAGTTTCATACTTGTGTTAGTTATGACAACTACAAACGGGACTAAAAATGGACCGAGTGTATCAACCTTCATTAAAAAAAATTTAAGATTTGGAAAGTCGTGGATTTTTTTATAAGCAAAAAAGGTGAGAAAAGTTTAATTCTAAGGATTTTTTTATCTCTAATGTTAAGGAATTGAAAATTCATTGTTCTGGGCTCAAAGACTTTGTTATTATCTTACAATTTTTTTCTTCAAGTTATCATGTTTTAATATATTTATATTTTTAAAAAGAATTTTTCACTTTTTACTCTTAGGATGTGTTTGGTTAAGCGATTGCTCATTTTTTGCATTTACAAAAAGTTGTTTATGCAATCATGCAATCAAACAATTTTATTGTTGTATCATCCTACAGACATATTTCAGATAAATAATATAAAAAACTGTGATTTGTAAAAGCTGAGAGGGTGAGCTTTTGGTAGAATCAGTTTTAAAACTCATATTCCTGTATAATCAGTTTTACAATTACGCAACAAAATATACCTTCAAGTCTCATTGCCCTCCCCTTGTTTTAAATCCAGGCTCCGCCTCTGACACTACACTGATGATCCTTTTTGACATAATGCTGATGGCATCCTTAATTTTCTTTTTGGCTCTCAACAATGCATGGCATCCATAGTTTTCTTTTTGGCACTCAACAATGCAGAGGTCCCTCTCTCGCGTGCGTATACTCCACACATATATAGCATCATCAACAAATTTACCTGGGAAGTCAAAACCGCTGTGTGTGTATGTGTGTGTGTCACATCTGGTGTGTATGGTTTGAGATGTGAACAGCTCGGCTCGTTTGACCGACGTATTCACGTTTACACTCAAAACATGTTTTGAACATGTCGCCCTGCAACTAGTCTGGGTAAAAAGACATTTAGATATGAATTTGAGAATTAATGTTTTAAAAGTTCAATTTAAAACTGAGTTTACAAGAAACTGTTTTTCTGCAGATTATGAAAAACTAATTTTTAATTAAGCTGTAATTTTTTCTTTATTTGAAAACAAGCTTGGAAAAATCAATTTTTATAAACTAATAATCTTCCTAAACCCACATTCAAATGTCCCCTAGGTATTGTAAGGTCTTGAGCTAACACAGTAACTTCTGAAATTATGTTTAGAATTTAGAGAAATTTTTTTCATGATTATAAAGGTAATAAAAAAATTAATTAAAAAATCTCTTAAAAGTCAGAAATGCATGCCACCTCATTATCCATGTAAAAGATCTCTAATTGGAAAAAAATTCCATTACAATAAAATAAAAACAAATGACAAATAATATATTAAAATAAAACAAAAAAAGGATAAAAAATAGAAAAATAAATTAAAAATATAATTAGAAAAAAAATAAAATTAAAACTTAAAAAGGAAAATATTTACATTTTTTTTCTTAAACATGAATAAAAAGAAAAAAAATCAAATCTTGAATTAGTTGTTTTGGATTATTGATTTGTTGGAGGAAAGATACATTCGTCATAAAATAAAATTAAAATTAAAATAAAATATAATTTTAATCAAATAAATAAATAGCATACAAATATAAAACGATATAGACAAAAAATGGATAAGTTTAATCTAACAATTTTTTTGGGATAAAGGTCTCTAGATGGGGGTCCTACTGCCCTAGGCCATTTTATTCGCCTATGTCTAGGGTTGATCTGTATGTTCATCGTCCAAGGACAATTGTGTCACTTCATTGACATTTTGATACATTAGGTATGTCTTGAACTGCTTTTCAATAATCCCAAGCCAAGAAAAAAAAAGGGATTTATTAGGCATATGGGTATAAAAAGTTATAAATTTATTATATTTAAGGTTATTTAATACTCCAAAAAGAAAAAGAAAAATGACTAACCATTATAACCCTCTTATTATTTAATTATCAATTTTAACATTTGACCAAAGTCAGTGAGGGCATAGCACTATCACATGCAAGGATCAATTAAAGACCATCTTTCATCTTTATTTTATTTTTTTATTTATGAATTAAAGAGTGAAAGTTCAATTTGGTGGTGTAAGTTGGACCAAATCCAAATAGGTTCATGTTGTTTTCTCTAATTATAATTTTACAGTAAGACACGTTTTAAATCTTGAACATGATGATGTATAAAATGGATAATATATAAATTACTGTGTAAGACTAGAATGATTCGTTATCTATTTATTAAAATATTTTTTTTTGTGAAGAAAAAACAGCTCTATAGTCATGGCTAGCCTTGAAACCATTGAAAATGCATTTAATTATAACCAGCTACTCTAGAACAACTGGGGCTCAACTTGATAATATCTTAACTTCGTTTGTTTAATTAGTCAGTCAAATATTAATTTTGGCTTGAATCAACTAACCTAGATAAACTTGGAATTATGTATATATAAGGAATTTTATTCAATACCTTATATTGTCTACATATAAGGGTAATTTGGAACTTCTATTAGAAAAATTGTAATTTTAAAGGCCAATAAAAGTTGGCATGACATGGGTGAGTTTAGTTCAAGCTTATAATGTGCTCCGGTGAGTATTCGGTTCAGCTAAGCTCATATTCATCAATGCCCATCCTACTAATTCAAATTATAATGCGTAACCAAAAAACCTCCATTAATTTGAAACCCTTAACACATAATTGTGCACCTTTTTTTTCTTCTTCTTTCTGTCAACTTTGAGCATTATATTTCTAACTCTTTCTTTAATGAATCGGTTGGTAGCATGATTTCACCTTCTTCAAAACAAAAAACAAAAAACAAAAAACTTTGAGCATTTCTTTGTGTGATAACTTATGCCATTCATTGCCAACTATTCATTTAGTCACACGACCATGTCAACATACCATGAAGAGTTATTAAATCAATAAAACACCCTTATAGCTAGCATAATGATGTAGGACGGATTTTGATATAGATCATGATCTCATAATCACATAAACTTTTATATGGAGATCTATATCGTGGAGATCTGCTAGAATAATTATTATACAACTTACAATGCTTAGTTTTCAAAAATTCTTTCATTTAAGCCCTCATATTAGCAAATTTATTATTTTTAATAATTTTTAGATTTAAGATATTTCTATTATAACAGATCGGAATAGATCTTTATCAATTTAGAATCTTATAGAATAAGAAAAGTTACTTTTCAAATTTTTACTATTTTTAGTGTTTTTAAATTTTCTATTATCAATATAAATAAGGGACTTATAATATAGGATTTTCAATTTATTATCAATAATATTTTAAATTTTTTTCATTTTAGGATTTTATTCTTTTTGCATTCAATAATTCATTCTAAAAGCTTATGAGATCTCAATTTATAATATATTAGTTTTTCACTTCTTTACGTAATGGAGGATTCCAGGAAGTTTCCTTGCATTATTATAAAGATGAGTCGATCTGTTCAAGGTCAAGGTCAAGAAGATCGGATATATGAGAACATGTATTTATGTCCCCCCTTATCAATCAATCAATGGGTCCCCCTTTTTTTAAAGAAAAACTACCCGATTTCATTAACTGATTGAATTACAAATTCTAAATTGAAGTGGATAGAAACATAAGATAAAATAAAGAAACTAATTAGCAAACATAATGTATTCTAACCGTGTCCAATTACATCCATATGGGCCCCCTAAACATGATGTTTTCCATTACCAAATGTTTGTTAGGGTGGTTTTTTTTTTTTTAGGTGTGAAAGAAAGGACTCAGGCAAAGATACCTCCAAAACCACCCATGTGTCATTTTCTACCAGAGCATTCATACAAAGTAAAACTCTTTTGTTTTTGTTGGAAGTTGAACTCCTTGTTGCTTTTCCTAAATTGTGCAGGTCTTCTTCCTTGCAATAGAAACATGCATTGTTAATGATGGGTACCTTTAATTCATGTTATTCATGCTAACTTTATCCATATATGTAGTAATTATTAAAATAATAATGGATGGAGGAGATTCTGCACAAAGATTGTCCACATTGGGTGTTTAGATTGACCAGAGCATTGGAGAGGAGGATTGTGGATAGTATGTATGCCATTATTTGGACAAGATCAGGTGGTGTATGAGAGGCTTTTGATCAAATAGTTCTAAAGATTTGTACATGTGCTTTCTCTCTCCCCCCCCCCCCCCCAAAAAAAATAAATAAATAAAAGGGTTTTTTATTTTTTAGTTCTCGTAAACTATATGATTTAGTGATCGATCTATCACTTCTTCATATTTCAGTTTAAGTCTCTAAATTAAAGAGTATGTTTCTTATTAATCCAACCTATCCCTAAATTATTTGATTTTTTTTAAGTCCCTGTGAGAGATTAAAAGAAACATATCATTTAAATCTAGGGACTTGAGCCGAAATATGCAGAAGTAAATGATCGATCACTAAATCATATAGTTTATGGAGACTTAAAAATAAAAAATAAAAAAAAGATTTTTACACGCACCTTAGATGCATTCGTAAATCATATGTAATAAATATAGGTAAATATAGAGATAATTGAACTATTTTGTAGATGTATTATGTCATTAGTATGAGAAATACATGCAAAAATATTTATGTTAGGAATGAAGACAACCATTAGACTTAAGATTATGGTGCAAATTCTCTGCATCATCAGATTAGCTTTTTTAATTATGAAAAAATGTGATAAATTATCTAAACTAAATGGATATATAGTTACTGAAGGTAATTAATAAACCTAGTTCGTCAATATGTGAAGTACATATCTAGCTAATCAAAGTGATTTTCTGAAAATTCAAACAAATTTAGAGTACTTTGTGGCTATGCTTGGATGAAGTGTATGAACAAACCAGTTATTATCTACTTGTGTTTTAAGGTTATTTTGATAATTCTTCTCATACTTTTCTACTATATATAACATACAGGTAAATGTCAATTAAAATCTTTCATCCCCACTACCATTTGGTTTAGTCATACAAAATTCCCTCGTTCCTCTAATACATTAGAATTGGATTCCAATATTCTTTTTGGCTGAGGGTTACCAAACTGATCCTCACACAACTAATGACTTATATAGTTTGAAGACATGTATTCATTATATTCACCATTGTGGAAATGAAAGTATAAAATAGATTATCCTTATTGTAAAGTGTGAAATTGTAAGTGTAGGTAGAAGTAATCCATTTAGATCCTCCAGCATTGGAAATATTTTCAAGAAATCATAAAATATATTGTCAATAAATAATAATTTAAAAAACTCAATATATTAAAATATCAATAATATAAAAATAATGTAATTAAGAGTTAAAAGAAATTTGAATCTCCTAGTTGAGAGGCACATGAAAGATCTTATATTTGAAACGAATATGTTATTCATACGCACGGAGTTTCACTGATATGATTTGCTCCTGAGATACAACTCGACATACGTGATTCCATTCAAAACAATCAAGTGAAATCCTCAAACTGAATCATTGTATTGTCAGAATGGATAGATAAAACTTGATAAAAAAAACAATCAAAAGAATGAAGCCTATATGATATGTAGTATATGCCTAGCGATGTGAAGAAAATAAAAACAGAATAATTTATGTGCTGTCTATATCTTTTTCAGCACCAAATTTGGAAGGTCATCACATAGAAAAAAAAGAAAGAAAACACTATTGTAACGGCTAAAAACGGTAACTAATAAAATGAGTTAATATTCACATTCATATTTGAATTTAACTAGTATCGTAAAAAAAATAGGTAAGTAATAAAACCTGTTAATTATCATTATCAAATTCAAATAATAATTGAACATGTAACTGCCAAAAATGAATGAGAAAACAAAATATACATAACAACCTAAAAAAACTTGGATCGTGATTCAAATATGAGCGCTAATACACGCAGTCCATTTTGTAGTCCATTTTACAGTCTCATATGCTATGATAACATAGTATATGAGGTTCTATCTAGGGGTGGTAAACGAGTCGAACGAGCCGAGCTTTGACCTGCTCAGGCTCGGCTCGTTTAGCAGCAGGCTCGGGCTCGGGCTCGGCTCGACTCCGGAATGAGCTTCATTTCGTGTTCAAGTTCGGCTCGTTAGGCTCGTAAAAAGCTCGATTAAAACTCGGCTCGGCTCGTTTGTTAAACAAGTCAAACCGAAGCTAGAATAAAGGCTCGGCTCAGGCTCGTTTAGCTAAAAAAAACCTTGTTTAACATTTGAAAAGTTACATTTCACAAATCACAACACCTTATACATGTTAAAATAACATAAGCTCGGGCTCGGGCTCGGCTCGTTTACAAACCGAACTTTAAAAATTATTCAAGCTCGGCTCGTTTATCTAATCGAACGAGCCTGAATGAGCTTTAACCGAGCTGAGCCCGAGCTGCTCGGCTCGTTTACCAGCCCTAGTTCTATCATCGCATATGACCCAAATTTTTTTTTATATTTTCACTATGAAAAAAATACACTAATGCATCTCAGTATATACTTCATTTCATATAACAGTGTGCACTTCAAATGGTGAGTGTATGATTTTTTTTTTTGTTAAAAAATGATGACTGTAATTGAGGTTGCAATAGAAGCCATGTGCATCATTTTCCTTCAAATATATCCAACAGAATCGGCCATGGGCCATGAATCTAACTGATGAATACGGACTTCTTGGGCACCCACTGCTAACCAAAATCAATTGGGCCATCACTATGGGGTCCGTTAGAACAATGATACACTCAGTCCGTTTTACAGTCCGATAGATTATCATAGCATATATTGTGTTATTATGATATATGGGGTTCTACAATAGTGTATGAACTAAATTTTTTTTTTCACTTTTTCAAAATGAAAAAATTACACTATTATATTTTAGTATATACATCATTTCATATAATTACATGCATTTCAATGGGATAGTGTATGATTTAAAAAAAAACGTAAAAAAGGGAGCTGTAATGGGGCTGGATGTATCATTTTTGAGTCCGTTATGCTAAAGGACAAGGGGGTTTCGGCTCTGTTCCGATCAAGTCTAGGTCACTTTCATTGAAGACTTCTCTTGTAGTCTTTCCAAGGGTAGGAAGTTTATCAATAATAGATGACACAACTATAGACTCATCCGTATGCTTGTCATGATGATTAAATTAATTGAGAATATGTAGAATTGCATGAAATTGTTCAACCCACACATATATTCTCAACCATTTTCTAACTAAAAAATTTAGAAGCTAAAAATTTCTTACTTGTTGCGTCCTCCACCAAATATTTGGATTCTAAATGAATCCCATATTTCTTTGGCCGAACATTTGTTGTGATATTAGTCAAAGAGAGTATCAGACATTGCATTGTAAATGTGCCCTTTGTATATGTTATCATCTTGCTCTCATTTCTAACGCGCATTTACTTTAGCCAATGTTTTGTCCTCATGTTCTTGTATTTTTGTGTAGTAGGAACATAAACTACATTACTTGCCAACAGAAAATGCAATTTCTTTTTCCAACATAAGAAATTCTCATTCAAAGTGCTCAACTTTAAGAATTTGTCTCATTCAAAGTGAGATATACTTCCACAGTGAAGGTTGTACACGACAACGTGAGTGTCAAATTAGGGTGTCAAGTCCGGGTGTGGGTCTCATACGGGTTAGATGACTCTTCTACTTGGAAGACGGTTGGCAGGTACCGACCACATCGGATTAACCTTTATTTTCTATGTTTTTTATTTATCTAATCTCCCTCCATTTAGAGTTTGTAATTCAAATTTTCAGAAATAAAATTGGATAACAAATATTTACCTTCATAAAAAAAAAACTTTAAGAAATCAAATTGTAAATTGTTATAGCGGAGACATAGGTCCCACTGATACAAAATAGGGGCCGATATTTGCACCCCCACTTATAAGAAATCCACCCCATTTGAAACCTAACCGTGCTATTTTGTGAAGATTATAAAACCCACTCCACTATAAATATTAGGACATTGACAGTGTAAACCCACCCCTAACCCATATAGAGACTTGAATCTCTCTTCTTTGAGAGTTCTTTGGTCCGACGCCCTCCCTCTCCGCAGGTTGCCGTGCATGCCCTCCGGTCACCGCCCCAATTTTTCTTCAGTCAACTTCTTGTCTTATATCATCCTTCCTCCTGTCGTGGCCGCCTCACGTCAACGTTGAAGATAAATACCATTTCCATCTTCTTCCTCCTCTTCTTCCCTTTTTTTTTTTTTGAAAACCCTAACTAATGAAAGGATTTATGTTGTTTATGATTACATAGGTTTGTGTGAGTATTTTTAATTTAGGGTTAGAATATATACCCATAAAAACTATTTAATTCAAACATGTGGTTTTTGATAAGTTGATAAACATTTTTCCTATTGTTGTTTTGGGTAATATATACAACAATATCATCTTGTTGGTATTCATTTGTGTGGATATAAGAAACAATCCCCTTATTTGTTAAAAAATGTGATAGGGTTTGAATACATAGACATGTATTGTGTATATCCATTATGTTATCCCCTAATTTAGGTCCATATGAATTGGTTGGGGGCACATATTTGATTGAATTGAAAATTGAGTTCTTGACTATAGCATTAAATTTTGAATTAGCATATGTTGAATAAAAATGAAATTTTGTATACCTAGTTTAAGAGGTTGGAACATAATCCCATTGAAATTTTCTTTATATATTAGTGCATGGCATTGAATGAATGAAGATTGAAGATGACATGTTTAAATTAAATACAATTCAAACAACATTATGTTTTTTTTTTAGTGAACTTTGCCTGTAAATTGGTGTGTGGTGATCAATAAAAATTATCACTTATTTTTTGTTTCATGGTTTTAATTGTTTTGTTGGTAATGGTTTGAAGCATTGGTTGATTGAAGTTTGTTTATACATTGGTTATGACCTTTCGATTGAACAAACAATCACTTATGTGACATACTCTTTGTGCAGAATGGTGTCTAAGTAATGCATTTCACAAACCACCTCACTTCTAAGATGTCAATCACAAAGACTTGCCTAAGAAGCATCATCTACTTCTATTGTTCTGTATGATGAACAAGAGGTAGAGGAAGAGGAAGCTAGAGAGCCCGAGATAGAGAAAGAAGAAGTTATAGAGGCCAAGGTAGAGAGAGGAGGTGGAGGAAGAAGAAGACGATACGAACACATCCCAGTGGACATGTCTTCAAAGTGTATTTTGTTGGTGTGTGACCAATGTATTTTGACAACTGACATAACCTGAATGGTTATAAATTTGAACATGAATTTTTCTTTTGTAGTCACATGAATGGTTGGTTATAGAATGCTAACATTGTATTTTGATGTATCATAAATAATAGCACGGTTGCCTATGTATTGAATTGTGAAATTGTCATGTTCGATCTGAAACTTGTAACATTGCCTAGGTTGTTACTTGTACAATATGAATTTGTTCTCTCATACTTTAGCTCGCCAGGCATTTCGGCGACCATACTTCACCACCTTCGCCGGCGTGATTGCCGATCTAGGAGGGTACACACGCCAATTGGTTTATCAAACACATCACAGAGAGCTTGATCCCTCTGACTTTAGCTCGCTGGGGCATCAAGCAACCCGACTTCACCACCATCGTTGGAGAAAATGCCAACCTGGGATGGGACACACGCCAATTGATCTGTTGAATATATCACAGAAGGCATGATCCTTCGGACTTTAGCTTGTTGGGGCATCAGGCGACCTGACTTCACTATCATCGTCAGAGAGAATGCTAGCCTAGTTTGAGACACATGCCAATTGGTCTGTCGAACACATCACAGAGGGTATGATCCCTCTGACTTAATTTAGCTCGACGGGGCATCAGGTGACCCAACTTCACCACAATAGCTAGAGGGAATGCCGACCTAGGTTGATATACACCAATTGGTTTGTCGAACACATAACAGAGGGCATGTCCCCTCTCATTTTAAATCACCGAACCAATTGGCAACACACAGTTAAATGGCTCGCCGGATGACTTGCCGACCTGGAATTGAGTTTACTATGGGGTGGGTAGGGTAGGGGTGGGTTTCTTCTCATTTCAACAGTGCATGAAAGCTTTTTTTATTTTTTTAAATGGGTGAGTTTCTTGTAAATGGGGGTGCATATGTCAGTCCCCTACAAAATAATGGCTTAAGAGAATTCCAATGAGTGAATTTGGAACACTTGTTGAATAATAATAAATTGAAAATATAGATGGTCTGCTTTGAGGCGCGATACAAAATCAATTTTCTTAAGAGGTTATTTTTCCACCCGTTTGAATGATGCACCAAGATTTCCAAATAGGCATCCAAGATACAATGAAACAATATTATCATCCGCCTATGATATGCACTGACAGAAGAAGACAGAATATTTTTGACAAGTTGCAAGTCTGCCAAGAATTTAATATATTGTTTCTTTATAACAACAACGTACTGTAAGAATTTGATACAAGAAAACTCCAACTTGAATACAGGAAATTTTGAAAGAAATTGTTGTGTTGGAAAAACAAGAGGAAATAGATTCCCTATTGTATACACAATATCCTAAGCCCCTATTTGATAGAGAATTAAGTTATTATAAAGTTTATGACTATTCTAGTATAGATAAGGAATAAATAAATGTTTGTTTAATTGTGTTTTTTTCTTTATTCTCGTTGGGAAATGTAATAATAAAATTTTTATTGTTTAATTGACCATGGATAAATTGTGGATAAGATGTGAATAAGTATTTATAAAAGTCGAAAAAATGATTTGACCTGTAGGTCCCCTGATTTATAAGATGTGATGACAGTTAATTTGACAGTAGGACCCCCCACATTCAAATGAGTTGAATAACCTGAAATAACTTAATTTTGGAAGGTAACATGAATAATTATACTACTTTATACCAGTTAATTATGGTATACATATTACGATTTATTCCATCCTTCCAAACACCCATTTTTTTCATATTCCACTAATTCCCAGTTATTCCGTCCGCTATTCTTGAATCAAACAATGGCTAGGATTGTTGATTTGTTGATGCCAAAATAAGAAGAGTACCCCTATTTATAGTACCTCATGGGGCTACAAAAACATTCACTAATTAATATTTGAGAATTATAGACACACTAAGATTTATAAACCTCCCATGGAATTTTCAGTCTCTTAACTATCACATTCAACCTCCCTCTAGATCTCTACATAATCAAATATAAAAACCAAACCAATTTACAAAGTCTTCATCCATGAGTTTATAATAATAAATCTGAAATGACTTATCTTTATACTCTCTCAACGAAACAACTCTTCTTAAAAGACAGAACTTATCCAATTGATGAACATGATACGCTCGGAATCAATTGGTACATGGTTTCTCTGGAACAGGCCCATACTGTCTCCCATGCTTTAGTTCCTTAATAAATTTAATTACAATCCCTCGGAAGTGAAATATATACTGAAATATATTATTATATTTTTTATTTAAAAAAATTAATATTTATACATTATGATAATGACATACACTGTGATAACATAGTGTATACTACATTATCTGTATAAATGGTTAAAAGACTGTTTTTAACATACGGAAAAAAAAAATCTCACCTGGGCTTAAAGTTAAAATTGTACAGACATGCACATATCTGTCTAGAGAGGCTTGGTAATCAAGTATTTTGAAGCCACTCTGGAATCAGGACCATTAGATGCCTTTGTTTTCTTGATAAAAAGTAGCCGGACGTTTCATCCTTCACTTTCAGAATTTTGAATTCTGTACCATACATGTGGTCAGGGGCGGAGCCAAGGGGGGGCGGGTTGGGGCCGGGGCCCCCCATGGCAAAAACAATGTGTGAAAGTCATATATGAGTTTTAGCCGCGAAATATTTCCTTGGTAAATGATACTGATTGGTTGGTAAATATTATTCCCAGTGAAATTTTTCGTTGGTAATCAGTCGGTCTCCTTAGCAACATATTTCATAGCTAAAAGTTTGGTAGTAAAAAATCATGTAAATGTATTACCCAGGAAAATTTTTCCTTGGGAAAGACCAGTTTGAAAATTGAATTTTTTTTTTTTTTTTTTTTTTTTGGTTGTGGGCGCTAATAATGAAATGAATTAAAATATTATATGAGTATTATAGTAGAAAGTTGTTATATTCAAATCAGTTTCCAATCCCGCTTGCATCTCACACAAATTTTATGTATATGCTTAATTAATTAAATTTCTCTCATAAAAATTATATAAATATCCATATAAATTGAATATATATATTTTAATTATTTTTTTAATAAAAGGTATACGGATATAGTAAAATATATAGTATTAAATGATTTCATATAATGCGTTAGTGACATGACTACAAATGAATTTAATTTTTTAAAAATTGTTAAGAAAAACCTTGGTGGTTGAAAAACCATACAGTTTTTCTTTTAATGATTTTTTTTATTTTATTTTTTCATGATCGCTACATTGAATATCTCTCAATTGCCTTTTCATAATTATTTTTAAATTTTTTTTCAAGCATATTTTTTAAATTTTTTGTGAAGGTAAAATAATGAGATTTCAAGTTTTTTTTTTTTCAAATAAAATTTTTGGATTTTCTAATGTGAAAGAAGAAATTAAAAAAAAATTTCTATCTAAATTGTCTATTGCTTTAAGGGCTTGGTTTTTATTGGTCAATTTTAATCTTGAATTACCGTATAAATATATTATTTTATAATATTTTTTTTCTTATTCTAAGCTTATCGGCATCTTGGCCCCCCCTTATTCTAATTCTTGGCTTCCCCCTGCATGTGGTCTCCCCGGTGGATCTGTGCCAGAGCTGTAGATAGTTAAGACGAAATAATCCATAAGGGCATTGATCCACTAAACATACTTCAGCAGTCAATCATGTAACATCACGTGAAAACAATACGGAATCACTTAACGCGATATATACATAGGGCGTCCATATGGGCATCCACTTTGAAAGCAATCCACCCCTTTTAAAAAAATAAAAAATAGTTTTTGTACACTGTTGCAGTAAAAGTAAACCCACCCTAAAGTTGGTACTCTCTCTGACGATGATGATGAACTATGATCGACTGAGAGGTTGACTTGTGTACTAACTCAGATCGACAACCACTTGAACGACGGTGTTGATGTATGGTCGGTACCCATTTGGATGACAGTGTTGAATTATGGTCGTCAGAAAACCCGATGAGTTAAAGTCAGAGAGAATAAATTCACATTGTTACAAGCTTCAGACCAAACATGACAAACTTCACACATTTAAACACATATAATAGACAGTTATTGCTGCATTTATAATACATTAAAATACGATGTTAGCATTCCATAACCAATCATACATGCGACTACACTACAAGTAATTATTTTTATGTTTATTTTTTAAAAAAATGGAGTAATTGTTTTTATTTGATAAATTATTTATTTTCATATATGGAAAAATCGATATAGTCACATGAATGGTTCGATATAGTCACATGAATAGTTGTTGAATTTGAACATGTATTTTGTTGTGTAATCACATGAATGATTGGTTATGGAATGTGAACATTGTATTTTAATGTGTCATGAATACTGTTATGGTTATACATTCTATGTGTTTACATATAAAAATTGTCATAATTGGTTTGAAACTTGTAAAAATGTGAATTTATTTTTTCTGAGTTTAGCTCGTCAGACTTTCTGACAACCATATTTTAACACCGTCACACAAGTGATTGTCAATCATACTTCAACACCGTCATCCCCAAGTGGTTGTCAACCATACTTCAACACCGTCGCCCAAGTGGTTCCCGACCTGGGTTAGTACACACACCAAACTCTCAGTCAATCATTATCCACCACCATTGTTAGATGGAATGCTGACCTTGAGATAGGTTTACTCTTACTAATATAGTATATAAAAATTGTTTTTTTATTGTTTTAAAGGGATGAATTTCTTGGAAAGTGGGGTGCGATGTTGGCGCCTATATACATATCATGCTAATTATAAAATATGTGAGAATTTATGCGTTCAATTCATTTAAATTAACTATCGCACCCAAGGCCGACAGCGTACTGCTTGTTTCAATGCCTTGAAATTTTAAATTGATCTTTAATCTTATTTTTTGAGATTTTTATTTTGAAGTCCCTTTAAAATATATTATTTACTATTTAGTGATCAGATCCCTCCTTTCTTTATTTTTTTTAAGTCCCTAATTTAACTTCAAACACTTATTTTATCATTAGTCCTACCAAATATTCATCTATGGATAGTTGAAATTCCTCAAATTATCCTTTGAAATTTTTATTTTTAAGTTTCTATAAACTATGTTATTTAATAATCAATCCATCTCTTTTTCATATTGCATTTTAAGCTTCCAAATTCAAACAATTTTTTCAATATTAGTTCATGCACAAAATGTCCATCTATTTGAGGTTAATAAATCGTTAAAATTCCTAAACTCTTCCTCCCTTGAATGAAAAAAAAAGCAATGAAACCTTTTTCCACATTTTTACATTTTTACAACCTGGATATCGAGTTTCTGGTTCAGCCTATCTTTAACTTTGATTATTTGATACTTTAAATCAATAATGGTATAATTGTGTAACCAAAATTTTATAACAGTGAATGAAAATATCAGATCCTTCATAAATAGGATTTCAAATATAAATAAATAAATAAAAACTAAAATAATAGTAGCTTAAATGTATAAAAAATAAAGAAAAGTATAAAATCATGCAAAATAAATTTTTCATTACATACAAATTTTTTAATGTCAATTCTAAATACACTCAAAATATTTAATATGATATTTCACAATTTTTCATTAAGAAAAAATCATTTAAATCAAAATTAATAATAAAAAAATCATCAAAATTTACTCATGTAATCATTCTTCTTCTGCTTATGTAATCAATTCTAATTAGATAAGACTATAATATAATGCAATCTTATATTGAATGAGCATATAGTGTTAAATAACATTAAAATTGTCACTAAATACCTAACAATGCAAATGCAATTTTGTTTTAGATATTTTGACAAACATAGTACAAGTTCAAAATATTAAAATACTTACAAAATCATAGACATTTTGTCATGAGATTAATATGAAATTAAAATGACATTTGAAGTTGATGACTTAACTTAAAATGAAATATGAAAAAGGAGGATTGATCACTAAATAACATAGTTTACAATGACTTTAAAATAAAAAACCCTTTTTTAACAAGTTTCTATCATATAAATATATAAAATGAAATGCATTCAATTCATTAAAATATACACTACAATAAATGTTGCAAAAATGAAGTATATACAACCACATGAATTCATATTAAAATGGGACTCCAAATGAGAACCATGCATGGCTAACTTTATTCTTATTCATTGCATAGTTTGCAATGTGTAGCACCACTTTGACCTCTCTAAATCACACACTTATCTCATCCTAACATCATTTTTAAACTGTTCTGCTGACGTTTAAATACGACTGTTCGGCGTGCTACAAAAAATAATAGTTGATTCAAAGATAGATAAGCTTCAAATATACAACACATTATGAAATTCGATGATCTCCTTGACAATGACTGCCAACCCAATAAAGAAAAGATGATACAGTGAACGGATATTGAAGACTAATTAGTTGTTTGGTCTGTTTTGACAATCTCCCATGGAGAGAAAAAGTTCATTGACAGATTTTGTCACAACTTAACCACGCTTCATGTTTAAAAAAAATGAACTAAAAATGAACAAAACAAAACACACAGATTGGTATTGAATACAATTCAGGATGATCTAATGAATGTAAGGCCAAATAAACAACAAGCTCAAGTTAATGACCCTAAAAACAATGAACAAAAAATCAAAAGCAAATATAGTAACTTTGATGGTTTTTTGAAGGGAAAGGATAAGCAATTAATGATGGCACAAGGGGTAAGGATCTCGTTTGCCAGCAATGAAGATGATTGATGTGGATCAAAAGCAAAGTCTTGTCATGAATTGAGAAGCATTGTTTTATCCATATCACCTACACTATTTCTAATTGTCCTCATGCTTATTAAGCCTATATATGGGTTATGTCAAATCCATGTTTTGAATTTGTGGCCACCCTTTGTCTGCTTATTAGCAAGTAGCAACCATTATTGATGTTTTTTTATAGTGGATGATCAGAGGAGATACATATCAGGGAAATCCACAAGTGGGGGTCTTAATCTCATGTCATGTTAGTAATCTGAGTCTGCAAATATGAAAGATCATGTGCTTCTTCAGTCAATATATGGAGTCATAGAATCAATCTAATGCTAACAATCTCTCTGCTAATGGCCACAATGAAGGTGCATTAATCAGAATGACTTGCATAAATAATGACCAGTATTTGGAATATATTGAATAAATCAGATTGACTTGCAATAAGTAATGCCCAGTAGAGTTTCCAAGCCAAGTCTTTATCATCCAAACTCCTTCAAGGTCTGTATAATGTTCAACCAACAAGGAAATGATAATGAAGTCAGATAAGGGGAAACAAATTTCCAGGTGCAATTTAATTGTAACCCACTCAATATATTTTTAAAAATTTTCTTATTCAAATTGCAGGTGCAGAGGTCACAACCTAATTAGTCATGAGGCTCGTGACTGCTACTACCACTACTACCATTGGTTCGATATATCAGGTAATCAACTAGAGCCTACAATAGCATGAAAATTAAGATAATCCAATATGTGGAATAACTATGTACAGGCAATGGAGCAGTGAATATCCAAAAACAATAATAAAAAGGATGCAGTGGCCACTCAATTTAAAGATCCCTCTGAAATATTGCTAAATTATGTACAACACAAAGATGTCCTAGTAGGGAAGTAAAATAAGCCTCACCAAAGAACGGAATAAAAGTATGAAATAAGGTGAAGAAAAGAATGAACCTTTGTCATTTCTTCCCCCCTCCTCATACAGATGCACTCCCGACGGCTTGATTTGATACAGTGGCTAACCCCTGCATTAGCCTAACTATTTCTGTTGTGTCATCCAGATAGTACTTGGCCTTGCTCGGCTTCCGACCAACTGTGCAGGCAAACACTTCAGTTGAGGAGGACAGAGAAGATCCGGCCATGGCTAAACTGATAACTTCAAACATGTCTTCATCAGACCTATCATCCCCGATACATAGCACAAAATCTGGTGAAATTCCTCTCTCCTTCATCATTGAGAGTAATCGTTCAGCTACAAGACCCTTGCTAACACCCTGCATTATCCAGACATACAAAAATATGAATTCATATCACACATGGGATGATAGCAATGGAAGGCAATCTCAAAAAGAAAGCTTTCTGTACCTGGGGCTTAACCTCAACGTTGTGTGGGCCACTTTTGACAGAGACGGGTTCATTTGCGAGGACACTCTCAAGATGGTCAAGGAGCTCTTTCGCCTGGCACGACCCAAAGTCCGGATCGGCATCCTCATAAGACCAGACCAGGGAGGTCTCTTTGTCCTCGATTGTGGACCCATCAGTGGCTTCTGTGTATAAACGCATCACAGGCTCTCCAATCTGCTTCCAACTGCAATCGGCCGGAGGCCCGCATATTTCCCACTCTACATCTTTCTTCAGCCTATGAATAAATATAACTTAACCACTAATTCAATTGAAAGGAATACATTTAGATATGAATTACTGAACCTATTCACCAAAGCATAACATGAAAATTATTTCAAGTTCCCCAAAAAAGCTGGTTATCTTTTAGTCACAAAGAAAAGCAAACTCTTAATCTGCCTCATGGCCCTCATCTAATATTTTCTGTTAAACCACTGAAATGGTGGTCGTGTTGATGATCAGGGAGATAACGGAGAATAAGGAGAAACTCTTCATCCTCACTTTACTGGAGAGTAAAAGGAAAGGTGAAATGCAGATGGTAATGGAGTATATTTTTGAGGATGAGGATGTTGTTGTGATTTCAAGTGTTATATCCGTCTTTTAAATTCTTCATAGTAAGAATTGAAGTGTTCTTTGTCTTCTAAGTAATACTAAATTTTCATGATATTAATATGTAAGAATACAAAGTTTTTGTTGGAAGACTCAATTCCATAGGTGAAGATCATTCTTAGTCAAGGACCAAAGGAAAAAAAGATACATGCTAGTTCAAAAAATGAGGAACTCAAAAATGTATGAACAATTCAATACTTAAAAGTAACAGTTTGTGTAAATATTTTGATATAGTGGGAGATGCATTTTAATTCATAGATCTCAGTTTTTCTAACGGTTTTATAGACCTTGTTGCATATAAATCACACTTAATATAAGTAATCAAGCCCCTATTATAATAAGA
Source organism: Acorus calamus (assembly GCA_030737845.1). Classification (NCBI taxonomy): domain Eukaryota; kingdom Viridiplantae; phylum Streptophyta; class Magnoliopsida; order Acorales; family Acoraceae; genus Acorus; species Acorus calamus. Next base: position 22,065,720 of record CM060876.1, read on the forward strand.
CTCTATGTTACAGTTAAGAAGACTTGATAAAATTCATGTGGAACTTTTATTTCTATTGTTGACACTACCTGAAACCTTAAACCAGTAAATTTACACATATTAATATGAAATATTAATCTAAGATAAGCCTTTATATGGACTTCATTAATCATTAATTTTCCCGAAAAATATTTTAATGAACCAGCAAAAATGAAGAAAAGTAATAATATCCATATCATTGACATCTTAAATGTTTTTCAACAAGAACTCAATGTATATGTATAAAATCAGTAGTTAAACAGCAAGTATGTTAAAACCCCTCTCAAGAAACTCCAAACTTGTCAAACAACAGCAATAGTAAGATAATAGTCTATACCTAATAAAGTACCCGTGTTCGGCGGCGAGCCCAAGCTTCGGGCACGAAACGAACCACTCATCCAGCACGGTCCGGCTTCTTGCGCTCACGAGAAACACCAGATTGTTCTTGTCTGCACACAGCGCATTCAGGACCTCGATCGACCTCGCGCTCGGCCCCTTATCAATGGACGCCTGCGGCATCAGCGTCCCGTCATAGTCCAACAGTATCGCCCGCGCGTTCGCCCTCCTGTACGCGGACACGGCATGCTCGGGCGACAGCTTCCGGAAGCTTGGGTCGAGCGCGACGACGCGGAACCCGAGCCCGAACCCGATCCCCCAACACCGCCTCGTCTCGTGCACCGTGCACGCGCGCCTGAGGTCCTGCAGGAACGACCTCGCCCAGTACCCGACGTCGTGCGTCGACACGTACCTGTGGTGCTTCTCGTGGCGCGCGCGCTTCTCCACCTCCCCCATCTCCAGCGCCCCCGCCATCGCCTCCGCCACGGCGTCCACGTTCCACGGGTTCACCCTTATCGCCCCGCTCAGCGACGGCGAGCACCCAATGAATTCCGACACCACGAGCACGCTCTTCTTCCTCCTATCATCACCACCACCATCACCGCCACCACCGCCGTCCGACTTCTTCAGCCCAAGCACCACCTCATCGAGCCGCGCGTTCCCCTGCCTCGATATGATATACTCATAAGGGATCAAATTCATCCCATCCCTCACGGCGGTGACGAGGCAACACTCGGCGACGACGTAATAGGCGACCCTCTCGTAGAACTGCAACGGCGTGTCGATCAACACGATCGGTTCGTATCCTGGCCCGCCGAAGGCGGCGTTGATGCGATGGACCGCCGCGTGGGTCTCGGCGATGACCTCCTCGACGTCCCTCCCGCGGCCTCTGGCGGGGTTCGCGATCTGCACGAGCACAACCTTCCCCCGCCACTCGGGGTGCTGGATCAAGAACTGCTCCATCGCCAGCAATTTCAAGCTGATCCCCTTAAAAATGTCCATGTCATCCACACCGAGCATCACCGTCAGTCCCCGCCCGCGGAACCGCCCGATCAGCTGAGACACCTTCAATTCCGTCTCGGGAAGGCTCAACACGGACTCCAGCTGACCCATGTGGATCCCGACGGGGAGGATTTTGATGTTTACAGTGCGACCGTAGTATTCGAGACCGATGTAACCCCTCTTGGATTCGTAACTCAACCCGAGCATCCGGGAACAGCAGGAGAGGAAGTGACGGGCGTAGTCGAAGGTGTGGAAGCCGATTAAATCTGCGTTGAGAAGGGATCGGAGGATCTCTTCGCGGACGGGGAGGGTCTTATAGATCTCGGAAGAAGGGAAGGGGGAGTGGAGGAAGAATCCGAGCTTGACTCGGTTGAATCGCTTGCGGAGGAAGGTCGGGAGGACCATGAGATGGTAATCGTGGACCCAAACGAGATCCTCGTCGGGGCTGATGACTTCGAGGATCCGGTCCGCGAAGATCTTGTTCGCGGAGACGTAGGCCTGCCACAGCGAGCGGTCGAAGCGGCCGCCGAGGTCGGGGGAGAGGGGGAGCATGTAGTGAAAGAGGGGCCAGAGCTGCTGTTTGCAGAAGCCGTGGTAGAAGCGGGAGTGGATGTCTTGAGGGAGGAAGGTCGGGACGCAGTTGAAGGAGTCCCAGAGGGACTGGGAAACGGACTCCTGGTCGGAGAGAGGGACTTCCTCGCGGAGGCAGCCGACGTAGACGACGTCGACGTTGACGTTGTCGTCGGAGACGAGACGATCACGGAGTTGGAGGAGGAGGGAGTCGTGATCCCAAGAGAAAGACCAAACGTTGTTGTTGGAGGAGGAGGAGGAGCAGTCGCGGCGGGTGATGATGGGGAGCTGATTGGAGACGATGATGAGACGGTCGCGGTGGGAGGTGGTGTCGGAGGTTGATGAGGCGGCGTCGTCGGCGTCTTCTAAAGGGTCGGAGAGGATGCCGGGGGTGGTCATGACTCGGGGGATGCGACGGCTCAGGCGGCAGAGGGACGGGGACTCGCCGGAGGCTAGCTCTAGGAGGTTGGAGTACGATCGGGAGACCATTTTTTCATTTGATTTTGATCTGGAATTGGATTTGGATTGGATTTGGATTTTGTGAGAGATTCAGATATGTTTGACTCTTCTCCTCTTATTACAAGTGAAGTACCTCCTGAAAACCTTTCAATTTTTATTATATACATCAGCAGGAATAACAGATTAAAATAATCCGCTTATAAGCTCCTTTTGTTTTCATTTCTTTTTATATTTTTTTTGAAACGTTGGTGTGGGGGCTTGGGTAGTAAATGACGTTTCTGACCTTGCTCCCTTGAAATATCCGAAGTGTGGGGGTGGGGCCCGGCGAGGACTGCCGAAGTTAGCTGTTTTGCTTACGTGTCAATATATGATTCGGTGGGAGATGACGTCAGTGCTCACATGGACTGTTGTGAGCTGGACACGTAAGGAGAACAGGTGTCCAGGGTTCCTCGGGAACGTGATGGACAGCTGGGTCGCTCGATGGGATGTCGGGGAGGGGATGGTGCCACGTCAGCATAAAACCATGCCTGCCCCTTGGAGGGGGTTGTGGGGACCACTCGAAATGGTTGGGTCAATTTAAAATCGACGGCTGGAGACGGACGGAAAGGACGGAGGATATGAAGACACGTGGCGGACAATATTGATGGAGGGAGAAAGCAATATATTTATGCGGGGAAAAAACAGGCTCTTAATAAGTGGGTCTCCGTCAAAAGCGGGACATGTGAAAAAGTTTTGGATAAGTTTTTTTAATCTTTATTGTAATTAATGATGAATGTTTTTTTTTTTTAATTTTTGTTGACATTGTTTATGGTGTTTCACAACTGTGATGAGCTGCTAAAGACAAACTCCATCCGGTTTGTTGTGTATCCATTCATACTTTTATTTTTGATATTTTGTTTTGGACTAGAGAAAAAAACATTGTAATAACTATTCTTGTCTGGCGTGTGTTTTTTTAATCCAATTCATGGGTGATGCTTATCCTTACCTTCACGTTTTAGAAATGAAAATAACAAGGACCGGTTCCACTCCTACGAATCAAACTAAGTTTGCGAATCAAATTAGACAGTTAATTATTGAGTATAATTTTTACTCTTCTATCAAATGCTGAGGTCTGACTGTATTCAATGGAAGAGTGAGACATGCATTTAATCAATTAGTTACGCAGTTCAATTCATAGGCTTTATAGTTCAATTTATAGAATTGTACAGCTCGATACTGATGAGACTGACTGGAGCCGGTTTTGCCTTAATCTAGTCTCATTTTAAGAGTAGGTTGTTTAATTGTTTTAATAAAAAGTACATAATAATATATTAATTACTAATATAAATTAAATAGATTTGAAAATTATAATTATCAATTCTTAAATCTTATTCATATTGGATCATAACATGATTTACTATGAACCTAAAATTTTATTAAATTTATATTCTAAGAAATTAATCATAATTTTTAGGTCCATGAATTTGATATACTATGTTTTGTATGATATTCAATGAACAATAAATTAATAAAGGAAGGGATTATGCATCACGGGTAGTCACTTTATAGATGCAGGAGTGTAAGTAGAGTAGAACTCTTTTTTTTATTTATTTTGCAATCCTTTCTTGTACTTTTTATAATGTATGCTCTTTGAACATTTTCTAAATCAATATATTTGGGGTAGCATTTGTCTACCCATTCTTAAAAAAAAAAAAAAAAAAATGTAATTATATGTGACATAGCCAATTGATCATTTCTTCACTTTGTGGGTTATATATAAAGGTGAAATGAAAGTGCAGGCTTAGAAGTCTTAAAATCTTTTGAGTTTTGACCATTGACATTGTTTAACAATCTATCGATTTATTCAACTTGTAGGCGGTTCTAAAAAATTGTTGATTCAATTAGTGGGTTAACTAATTTTTTATCGAATTAAACCTTTATAATATTGAGTTTTAAGATAAATCAAACCATAATTCAGACAAACTAAAGGTTCAACTTATTCAACAAATAGGGTGAAGTCAATTTTTAAAACACCATCCCAACTCAACTTACTCAGAGTTTGCGTTCTATTCAAGATCTAACTTTAGAGTTGGATTTTACACTTGATTTTACAAATGGATTATTAGTGCTAATCTTTAAGTGTTAGTTTTGTAATCCATGTTATGTAGAAATCTAAATTGGGAACTTGTTTTGAAATATTTGATTTTGGATTATATAATGATAATTTAGGACAAGTGTAAATGAGAAAAAAAGATAAATGGAAAAAAAATGGAGAAACATTATTTATTTATTTTTTTTAGTTCTCAAATTAACTTTTGACTAATAAAAACTAGAATTCTAGAATTCTAACTAGAATGTAAAGAAGAAAAACAAACATGTTCCTACGTCATGGAAGGATCTCTTTTGGCTAGAAGAAAATTTTAAAATTAATTGAAAATGTAAAGTGATTCATAATGATTTCACAACTACATTAGTTGCACACAAAAAAATGGAGAAACTTGAAAAAAAAAAAGTAAAGTAAAGTTTCTTTTATTAACAAAATATGAACTCCAATTAAAATGCCACTACGTACCTTATCCAAATACCTAAAAGCGTTTATAGTTTCTAAAAGACAACATCATCAAACAACACTAGAAAGGAAGTTGTATATGCATTGATTTAATTTGAAAGGTATACATCTTTAAAGGGCTAGTTTAACAAAGGATAAGTTATCAGAATTTTAATGGATAAAAAGTTATCAATTTTGTTCATATTTACATTTATCAAAATTGAGATAAAAGTTAAGATAAATGTTATCCTAGTCTTTACGTAGAACAAAATTTCACCATTTTCATTTCAAAATCGAAACAATTGTCCGTAGTTTATCCCAATTATTTTTTATATCAAATGGGGATAAATTGTTATCTCATTCACTTATTTCAATAATTATCCCTTATTTCAACAATTATCCCTTTGTCAAACCAGCCGTAAGATAAAATTTGGGGTTGGTTGGAACAGTATCAGACACAAAATATAACTTATTATCAATGGACAAGTTCAGATATTACTATGAAGCCATTACAACATTGGATAGTTACAGCAATGGATAGTTACTTGAGACTTATCGTCTATAGTAGACCACAATCTAACTTTTGTCATTCTAATCATCTTTATTGTTAAATTCATGGATTTAAATTTAAAGCTATAAATGGATGAAATAAGACTAACAGGTAATAACCTAGTCAAACAAAATGAATGTCAAAACCAAACAAACCTTAAAATGTTATTAACATCATGCGACATTTAATAAAGTGGCGCCTCCTTTCAGTCACATAAAGACATCTATAGTTGAGGAACATTTTATATTGTTGCCATAGTAATCCCAATGGCACATCTATACTTTTCCCTCCAAGTCAATAATTTCTTCTAAATAGTTCTCTCTTTTACTTTGCAGCATTTTTCTCTGATTTGAATGAGTTAATCCTTGAATTTAGATCATCCAATTTTACAATAAATTAGTTTTTCAAATCGTCATTATTTTTTGAATCATGAGTAGATGTAGGATTGTTCCACATCAGTTGATGACATTAGGGTTTGTATGGCGGATAAACTGATGGAGGATAATAATATTTTGAATGTTTATTTAGTTCTTTTATTTTATTATATTAATTTTTTCCATTTTTCGTAGCAGCTCTCTGATTGGGTCTTTAATTTTATAATCTGAGAATATGTATCTTGCATGAAACAAAAGTTTAAGCTCTGAAATCAAATAACATATATCTTACCCAGGACGGAAGCTCAAGCTCTGAAATCAAATGATGAGAGTTCGGGACTCGGGAGATGAAAAGCGATCAATGAGAGGAACTTTACAAAGAAAGAGATACGATAAACTAGAAAAAAAAATATTACTCTACAAAATTATAAATAGATCAATCCTATAGGCATTTAATTTTTTTTATATTTGGTAATCTAATCTAAATCTTCAATTACTATACTCTCAACAAACTAATTATTTACCACCATTTCATAATCTAATCACTCCTAATTGTAAGAAAAAACCCACTAACTTATTAATATCTAGATAAAAAATAAAAATTAATATCAAACTACATCAGATGAGTTATATGATTTTTAAGAAGATAAAAACATATGTTATTTGTGTTTTAGACTGTAAAATGGATTAATAAGTTTAACATTTTCTATATTCCTAAGGCTCTCTCAATTTCTCAAATTTATAAATACATACTAGAGAGCAATCACATTATTAGATTACAGAGAGCTTGAATTCATAACTCAATGATTGATAACAAAATTGACACCGATGAGATTATGGATTCACTTCATGTTGTTTACTAACAAAAATAAATAAATTATTGGGGTATATGCATTATACTTGTATAATACATGTAACACATCAAATATGTAAAAAAACTAATTTAATATTTCACTCAAGCCCGTTTAGTGTAGTGTTTTGGTTGCGGTGGAGTTGGTGGCAACCAACAAACGTGAACGCGCATGCAAACACATTTTTTACATTTGTATCGAATACACTAAAAAAGCTTGTCGTATTCGCATTTCGTCGTCTTGGCCCGTGTTCGCCGCCTTGTAAAAACACCGCTTCGTCCACCACTAGTCCCTCTGTGTCGACACACTGCGGACGCCCACCACTCCGATCCCAAACGGACCCTCAATCTGGCCGACTCACCAACCACATATTTTTTTCACTACTCACCACCAATTTTAAATAACCATATAAGTCCATAGCAAAATGAAAAAAACATAGGTTTTGTACATGACTGTAATAATAGAGATTTTTAACTGGAATATGCAGATATAATATATCCCCTTAAACAATGCATCGGATGCTCACATAGAATGTGATGCATTAGACCACTTAATAATTGTCAAACTCTATCCTCTAAGCCTTGAGCATTATAACATATTCTTTTGATATTATTATTAAATATTATCCAATGGAGACCAAATCGGATAACCATCAAAATAGGTGCGTTCACACTCATGGCCTATCCAATTGTGATTAACATAAAGGGTTCCACATGAATTGGACGAATATTCCAATATGGATTTTGAATAATAATTAAATAGTGCATCGGAACTGAATAGCTAATTCACATTGTACAGAGACAGCATTGTTGGCCTGTATTTACAAAGTCACAGCCTAGGCTTCGGTTTTGGCTCCAAATTGTACTTTAGATGGACTGGATAATCTCTTCCATATCTATCTGAATCAATAAAGAATTATTTTTAAAAAAAATTACATAAACCAAGACCTTATTTATTATATTTATATGTGTATTATCTTAAAAAAATCATTCTTAATTTACATGTACTTAACAACTCATGTATAAGTTTTTTTATTGGACTAAAGGAGCCAAAGCTCTATTTATTGATATAGAAGAAAATCTAAAATATCATAATAGCAAAATAGAAAAACTAGGAAAATCATCATTATTCAATATTATTATAATAACAAGGGTTTTTTGCATGTATACCATTCAAAAACATGTTATTTAAATTTATACCACTCCAAATAACCTATTTATTTTTATACTATTGAAATATGTAGAACTTATGCATATTTACCATCTTAGTTAACATCCATCCAAATTTTCATTAAAACCGTTAAAGCGGTAGAGAAAAGACTAAATTTCCCTTTCTTTCTTTTTTTGCATAATTAACCTTACCAAATACAATACTTATAAAAATAAAAAATATTAATTTGACATGAAAATGATAAATTTCATTTAAAACCCAAAAACATAAAAATTAATCATACAAAGTATTTATTAGCAAGGATATAGTGATTATTCATACTTACATTAATAAAAATGAAATAAAATTATTTTGAGAACAATTTATAATATATATTACAAAATACAAATTTTTAAAAAAATTAGATATTGATTGGAAGAAAAGGAAAGAAGAGATAAGGTTGAATGATTCATGATTGATTTAGAAAAAACATAAAATTAATTACATTATTATGTTTAATTATTTATATTATGACAAAAAATATTATGTGTTAAGGTTGTTTTTGTCATTTTTACTTCTTTGTTGAAAAACTAACTATAGTTAAGGTTCCTTTTGGTTACAAATGATAAAAAAAGGTGCACATTTTTACATTAAGAAAATTTTAATAGTATAAAAATAAATATGGTATTTGTAGTGGTATAAAAATAAGGAAAAATGACCAAATAAATTTCTTAAAAGTTAGAAATACTCAAATCAGTAACTTTTTAAAATTATACCTAAAAAGATCTAATTTCACCATTTTGAAAACTCAAAGACTAATTTACCCCCCATGTAGTTAGATCCCTAACATGCCTCAAACTCTTGTTAGGTTTCCATACCTATTACATTTGTGAAAATATTTCACACATTCTCATGTATAATGTCCTTTTTACTCTAAATTATTCATCATTAGATGAATTTTGCAAAATATGTGTTACTATAATTTGAGTTTTTCATAATACTCCCTTAAATGTTGATGTTTTTTTTAAATGGATATGTGTCAATGACACCATAAAAATGTGTGAATAAAGATTTATAATACTATAATATCATTTGAACATTCAAATATAACGCAAATTCAAATTTCACATAATGATTATACACATTGAAAAATGATAAATAGCATAAAATAAGATATAAGAAACACAAAATATGAAATATACTAACAAAACCACTAAAAATTTCAAACAACACATATTTGATCAAAGAGATCAACCTCCATTGCCACAATTCATAAGCTAGGGTTTTTTTTTTAACGAGTAGGGAGAAAGGAGAGATTGTTGTTTGATAGAAAAAAATAGGTTTTTGCGATGGAATAACCTAACAAGGATTAGAGGCATGTTAAGGATCTACAGAGGGGTAGGTTAGTCTTTTGAATTTCTAAAATTGTGAAATTAGACTTTTTTTATATAATTTTAAAAAGTGGTTATTTGAGTATTTCTAACTTTTTGAATGATTTATTTGATCATTTTTCTTAAAAATAAATATCATATTTTTTATAGTATACGTGCAAAAAACTCAAATAATAACTCAATATCTTAGCAGTGGTCCCCAGTGGTCATAGCACAACGGTTCAGGGCTTATCTGTGTTAAGGGTAGGTCTTGGGTTCGAGTTTTGGCGCTGTGTTATACCTTCTGTTTGTTAGATGAAATTTAAAAGAATTTTCTGTGGGACTAGGGACAAACAGGCGAAGGTAGCTTACCAATTTGACCGTAAGGTCAGTCACGAAAAGCCCCTCCCTCATAAAAAAAAAAACTCAATATCTTCATAATAATAACTTTTTAACACCCTCACAAAACTCTGAAGGGTAATTTCACACACACATCTCGTGGACGTGCGAACAACGTGGATGGGCTAGTGCGCGCAGACGGGCATGCGTAGGCACGTGGACAGGTGCGCAGGCATGCATATATGGCGTGATGTTAACAGCGCGGATGGGACGCGATGCAGGGCGCGGACGACGGGGTGCGTGGACAGGCACGCGAACAAGCTGCGTGGACGGCGTGCAGATGACATGGCAACGAGCTTCGGAACTCAAGGGAGAGGGAGATCCGAGGAAGAAAAATATGGGTATTAAAAGTCCTCTTTTGCTCCGATTAAAGATTCTTCAATTAGAAAAAAAAAAAGAAAACTTTTGTGAGTCTAAGATTTTTAAAGGTGGCTCTGATACCATGTTAAAATAAAATTTTAAAAAATTCTTTTTGTTGTATTAAAAAAATCAAATGCTCTATTTATATATACATAAAGAAAATCTAAAATATTATAATAGAAAAATAGGAAAAACTAGGAAAGCAATGAGACTCAATATTGTCATAATAATGACTTTTTCACAAATATAAAAATCACTTAGTGCTAATAGATGGCATTGAATGTGGTAGCAAGTATTTATTGACCTTTTTAAAAACGATGATTATAAATGAGACTCGGTAAATATCAGTACTCTTTCTTGTTACATAAAATTGAGGTTTAGAGTAAATTTGATAATTCTGATTTAAAAAATGAATTGTTCCTTTCAGAAATCTAGTTTTATTAGATTTGTGAAATGATAAATTTTGTCTAGGATTTTTAGGAATAAATCAATGAATAAAAGATTTCAAACATAATTTTATTAAGTCACTACCACAAAAAAAAGTTCAAACTGTGATCAAATATTAATATAAAAAAAACTTAAAATTGATTTTATGCAATCAATAATCATGGTTTAACACAAACTGTGATCTTTAGTATCATAGGCTATTACAGTTTTTGTAGTAGTGCGTTCAAATTAAAAGAGAATGAAAATGAACATCAAACTGACCCCATTAACAATGGTTCATGACATTTACAGGTTTTTAAGAGGAATATATGTCAACAAGAGAGCATCGATCAGACATATAAGATCGAGATATGACACCACAAATTTTAAATTTCACAAATTTAACTTTGCCACCACTAATTTATGACATGCAGACATAAAGTGCTTAATTTTTACTTTTTTGGTGGGTGAAGGTGCCTAATTGTGGACCACAATGAAGATTTACTGATGTATAAGCACCATTTTTGAAGAATATAATAAAATAAAATGCAGGCTTCCTAACATAGTACTAGCTCTCTGTTAAATTTAAATTTAAAACATAAATGTCCTTTTTAAGTGCCTATGGAGAATATATATTTTTGCTATACCCAACTTGGATCAAGTTGATGGAATAGTTTAATAAAGTAATAATGGTTGTTTTCCAACTGTGCTTCCAATAGGAACTTTCCTTCATGTCCCTCACTCAAATAGATTGGTGTAATTTAATATGGGTGACTTACATGTGCATCATCTGAGATTTATGTAAGTTTCATATAAAGTTTGTGATTTAAAAATGATACTTATCATCCCATGTCATATTCAAAATATTGTAAGTTCATATATATATATGACCTAAAGGCATAATTACTTGTACAAATTGAAATATTTGATAATAATATGAATAAATGAATCATTCACTAATCTATCTTATATGGTTCATTTGTATGTTGATATGACTTAATTTAACAAAAATGAAATAATGTTTTTATATAGGTGCTTTGTCGACAGACCATTATCAATATGATTTACTTATATGCTAATCTTAACTTTTCAAATATGCAAGTGCTAATTTTTAAACTTCATAGGTGAATAAAAAATTTATCCTTAAATATTCCATGTTTACATAGTTCTCTGTAATTATGTTGATAAGGGTGAAATAATTAACAAAATGATGAGGTCTAAGGATAGGCCTCCATTCAATGATCCTCTCTATTTTTTTTTTGTTCTTTTGAATTTGAAGATTAAATTAGTGGTAGTCTTTGGATGCTACATTAAGGGGGGATGTAGTGTCTTTATGCAATGAACACCACCTCAGACAAAATGAATGGATCACCAATACCATCAACCACAAGCATACATTTTTTTACAGCTTCTTGGTTTCAGTATAGTCCAAACTCTTAAAACCATATATATTGGCTTTCCACAAGACCCATACAATAAAACAAAACACCAGTCTGAATTGGCCCTACTTTAGGTATTATAGTTTTCTTCCAATGAAACCTCATAACATATAAAAGAAGGTAGGTTGTTGAGAAAGGAAAGCTGTCCCCTTATCTTTTCTAATGCTTTATTGGTTAAGAAAAGGTGAGACTTTGCACAGAAGTAGCTCTACAATAGGATAATCAAAAGCAATATATAGTGTTTTAAAGGAAATAAAGAACATGAACCTTGCCATATTAGAAAGCTTCAACACAAACGCAAACCCCTTTGAGGTTCATCAGTTCATGTACATGTGAGAGAGTTCGGCATGGACAAGGGGGAGTGAATTATTTGTTTTGATTTTTTTTATATTATATTTTTGGGGAGTGGGTTACATTAGATCCCATCAATTTTCAAATCAACAATAATATATCCGTCTATTTAAATTAAGATTTTACCTTTGAAGATATTTTTCTTAAATCAGGTCTATTATAAAATATTTTTGTATGAAATTGATATATTCAATCTCATTTTTCGATTCAAAATACGCATATTTTTATTTTTTAAATAAAATTATTTACATTACCTAATGATACATCTGTTTTTATCAAATAAAAATATACACTTTAATAAATTGAATAGTCTTAATATGTAAAATTAAGGTGAGTAAAAGAAACTATCAAAATATAAGATTAACTTTAAGACTATAAAAAAAATTTAATTAATTTTTGTATTGTCATTAGATGAGACAGATGGCGTGCTAATGTAGAATTGAAATGTTGATGAGATCTGTTTGGATGGATGGATAAAGTTGACTGAGGATGCTGATAAAATAATATTTGTCCACTATATATGAGCACGCGTGAAGTGTTGTTTGGCCTTTTTTTGGTTTTTTAGTTGTATCAGTTTTCAAAATTGTAATAATTTGTTTTGGTGTTTTTTTTTTATCTGGATTTATTAGAGAAAAACAATGAAGTGATGTTGGGGAAAAAAGATCGTGTTTCAAAGACAGTTTCAACAATTTTGTACTTTAAAACCCAACTTTTTGTATAGTCTCCAGTGTAAGATCAGATGAGAATATGGTATTCACATCTTTTTGGGGAACAATATGGCCGGCTATTATAATCAGCAGTTATAGACCAGCAAGAGTCCCTCTCAAACGGAGAAAGGACAAAAGCATTAGTACAAATAACTTCTCGTACATATTACATATATATTTAGTATGGTATAGTTTTCATCCATCAATGATGTGTGTATAAAAAAATAAAAAAATAATTGTTTTAAATCAACATCTTCAATTTTTTATGTATTTATATGTGATATAATATATAATGTTATTTATAACTAATATAATAATTTTTACATAATAATATAATAAATTTATGTAAATATTATTTGTACATAAATAATATAATAAAAAATTTAATAATTTTTGTAAAATTATAAATAAAAGAGATATAGTTTTTTTTTTTTACGGAAAAGATATATTATTTGAAAATAAGTCTTTTGTATATGTAACTCTCAACCAACTATACATTGTCAAAATCTTTCATTTGAAACTCCAAAATGTAATTTTTTTAGTGGTATATATGCAAAAAGCATTAAAAAATATTGAGAGTTAGGTAGATATGGATATGATATAATCAAACTTAATACACACACATATAGATTGATGTATTTTTTGTTTCATCCCAATATAAAACCAATAAAAAGTGATAATGTGGCATAATTAATACCATTCATTTTATGTACCCTTTAAAAATTTATGGAATTCAAATATCTCATATTATCATTTAAATAAGAGTAAATTTAGAAAATGAAAATTTAACAAAGAAACAGACTTGAAAACTTAAACACTTTCATTAATTATGGTAGATGAATTTATTAATTAATTCAAAATTAATTATCCACCAATGTCCTTACAAATGATACCACGAGGATAATCCCAAGGGTTTATAAGCCCTCTCACAAATTGCCCTACCCACCCCTTTTATTTCCCCATCCAAACAAATTCTTATAGTTTATAAGCCCACCTTTCATATATACTCTACTATAATCACTGCAACCCCCATTCATTCCATTGTACAACATGTTTCATGTCAAACCAAATCAAATAGAAAAGATATCGGGCATATCGAATGGGATGCAAAATGGGACTAAGGTTTTTAGTTCCAGAAAGACATGCTCCATGTCAAACCGAATTAAATACAAAAGACATCAAGTATGTCAAATGAGATACAGAATAAGACTAAGGTTTCTGATTCCTGAAAATATGCTCCATGTCAAACCGAATTAAACATATAACTCATCAGGCATATCGAACGGGATGCAAAATAATACTAATATTTCTGACTCCAAAAGGACATGATCTATGTCGAACCAAATCAAACACAGAAGACATCGGGCATGCTGAATTGTATAGACCATATCAACAATGTTAGAGTCGACCTGGGGCCAAAAGAAATAGTACACCAAACTTGACAACATCCATGTCAAATGCCATATGAATATAAGAAACATCTTCATTTCAATATTGTTATCTACAATTATTGAGAATACACCAAATTTCTTGACACATTGGCTTACAAGTGAGACTTCATTGGCATACTATTATCAGTGAGATATACAAAGCATTTGCATTTCAGTCCATATCTAAATTAAGCATACTCATGAACAATCCACATATCTTCTCTATACAAGATGTACAAAATGAAACTTATATACTATCAAATATGGAGTCTGAATCGACTTAGGGCACCATTTTTTTCAGTTTCCAACTCGGTAGCCGGAGGAGAAGATGGTGGTCATGTTGGATGAAATCGACAACCGGAGAAGACAACCAACTCGGAGGGAGAAAGAATGAGTGCGAAACTTATTAGTTTTGATCATGGGGTGGGTAACAAATTTATGGGAGATGTGTGGGTGGGTAAGATGTACTAATGGGGTGGGTTAGATATGAGAAAAAATGTAACGCATCAGTTCTTTTATTGAAATAAAAAAAAGTGGATAAACTTGTACCCCCCGTTTGTGTAACAGAATAAGCAAGTATAAGGGTGGTATAAGAATGGATAAGAAAAATAGTTGTTTGTTTGCAGGGTATAACTTGGTATTACTAAGCCAGTTTAAACGAGTATAAGAGAGTATAACAATTCTAAGCAACCCCTAGGATAAACTATACTCACTTTATCTATTCCCATGGGTCCACATGTCAAATCAACTTTTTACACCTCATCACATCAAATCACCTATCAACACCTCTTATACATCAATGGGCCCACATGTCAAATCAACTTTTTTACATTTATTTACATTTTATTCTTTATCAAACAAACAACTCAACATTTATTCTTACGTTTTCCAATGAGAATAAAAAAAAACACAACCAAACAGAAAATCTCTTATTCTTATAAATTTGTTATCTATATTGACATAATTATCTATCCAGAATAACTCAATTCCGCTATCCAAACAGGGGGGTAAGGTAACCATAACCGCACCCTAATCCCAATACCCTCATGTTTTGATTTTTAATAATAAACCATATATACTTTTATAAAAAATATATATACATATATACTCACAAAAAATATACATACCTTCATAATCTATTGCGACTCTTTATATATAAAAAAAAGTGAAAAATTATTAATGAGATATACACCTTACCTCGTAATGAATATATCAAATAAATACTCATACATTCTTATTCTATTTTTGTATTCCCATCTATTTACATAAAATTTCAGGGTCCATCTTATACCTTGTTGGATGACTAGAGATTTAAGAACTGTCCGTGGGACTCTCCTCCCAGCGAACTGCGTGTAACAGCCTCCAAATGAATTCATTTTGACACAGCTAGCTAAGAAATATAGGATAGCAGTCAACACTAGCACCTGCAAACCATGTGGAGGATCTGAAATTCCCCAGACATTTAGAAGCATTAAATAATGAATAAACAAGAAGAAGCTCAGAAAATTACAATTGTCCTTTGCCAAGGATTTACCTGATACAAAGTAGTTTGCAGAATGTCAAGTAACACAACTCCAAGGTGCTTGCCATTTATGAAATTCAATTTTCATGGCACGACTTAAGTTGTCTAAATTTATCCCATAAAAATAAAAATAATATAAAAAAGGCCCGTTTGACACAAAAAAAAAGAAGGTAGGGTTGAATTATGAAGAGGATATCACCAACAAAAACCTACTAGATCCTCACTTCTTTAAAAGTGATGCACTGCACTGCGCCATTATCTTAGAAGCTCTGCTGATCGAATCGGTCATGTAGAAATTCTCCACAGCAGACTTGAACCCTGACATGCTCATGTTGTATTGGAACTCTGGCTTTACATCAGCTGACACGGTCACTGGCTCTCGTTCATCTGTGCTTAAGAGGTTAGGAGCAACTGCTCGGATGCGGGCTCTAATGGCTGCAAGGCTATCATAGGGAAGGCGAGACCCTGCCACCTCAGATAGGGCTCTCACGATCTTCCAGTCATCTCTTGCATCCCCAACAGTAGGGACAGCAGGAACCGTCTGTTGGGCGCACCCCTCTGTGTTTTCATATGTACCTTCCTTCTCAGTGAAAGCTGAAGAGGGGAAGATTATGTTCGCCCTATAGACGCTCCGGTCTCCATGGTGTCCTTGATACAGCACAAATGCATCATTGGAAACTCCTTCCAGGTTCACATCATCAGCACCCATCAAATACAAAAACTTTGCAGATCCAATGCAGTTTTTGGATTCCGGAACAAGTCCGAGATCAAGCGCAGCAGCTTGGGCTGCATTGAGGAGGAGCACATTGAAGCCGTTCCAGTCAGGTCTGATAGCCTTGCTGTGCTTCGCTATCGTTTCAACTGCTGCGAAGATGGCATCCCTGTCATTACGCTCAAAGATACCGGCACCTATGATGATGGCGGGGTTTTTCGCTGATAGAAGGGTTGAACAGAAAGGGTGGCGACCCTCTGCGATCTCAAGAAGGGTTTGTGGCCCCACTCCCAGGTGTTGGTGGTCATAGTTCAGGTCAGTCGGAGGGCCAATGTATGCAACTTTTGCATGAGTAGCTCGGACTGTCTTACGGATCCGGGCATTCACCATAGGAGCTTCGATTCTTGGCTAATCATTTAAAATATCACAAAAATAGGAATTTGTAAGTGACTCAAGAACTTAGATCTTTTATGTTCAATCTTGCTAACATATGGTCTAGTACAATTCGAATAAACTGGTGCATACATGTGAAAAAAAGTCAAAAAATGGAAAAACATTGTTCTCAGTACTCGCAGGCCGAGCACCCACTGCTGTGGTTTTGTGAACAAAACAACATAAATGGAGAGCATTGCATAATACTTAATATTATAAACCTATATTTTCAACAGAATTAAAACAAAAGCAAATGGAAAGCAGTTTCAAAGATATTCATAAATTCTATGCAGCCCATTTAATATTATGACGGAGCTATATTGTCAACCCAAACAAAACAGAAAACACAAATAGAAATCAGCAGTTTCGAAGATTTTACACAACACGAACATTCCTCTCTCTAGAGAAAGCCAAGGTCCTTTGCAGAATATTATTTATCATAAGATTGCAAAGCCAATAATAAAATTTCTGGACAACAACAAGACCAACATAAATAAACTTCTCTTATATGGCACGGGATGATCATGAAGACAATTTAACGGTTATATAACAAATGGGGAGGAATCATGCGTTGCAGAACCAGCTAGGTCTATAAATATCGATTATCCAATCCAACGAATTGACAGAAAGGCATTCCCCACAATGCAGCACTAAATAATCATTCAATGGTTGTCAAAAAAGAAATCTTCACAATATTAAAGTGACAGGTTTGATAAGCAGGAATGACAGACAGGGGAATGAGAAAAGTGATGAATTTCACATAAATCTAGCACTGGCATAACCACTGCTTAATAAAACAAAGGCTGATCTTCTGATTGGTCCACATACCCACAATTAAGAAAGAAGAAAATTTCATTCCCATAGGTTAGCACGCTTCAAAATGCATAAAGTGATTATAGGACAAGTTGTACGAAAAATGCTTCAATTAAATAATGGAAAGACATGCCATATACAGTCAACGATCATTGAAACTGATGCTTCAAGTCTGATACACCTCTACTATGTTGCATTAGAATGATTAAAACTAGTTTGGCATACAGGAATAATTCAGCAAGGGCAAATATTCACAATTTGGTAAAGTCATGTAGAGTTCGAGAAAAGCATGCGAAAATTTTGGGAAAAAAATGGTTTCTGTCATGCAAAATCAAGAATATCTAAGGTCGACTTCATAATCTCCTAATGATTTCATAACATAGAAGATAACCATGATCACATCATTGGCTCAGTATTAATATAAATAACAAATTGAACTAACATAAACCAAAAGATAGTAAAAGAATCATAACCCCTAATTGCACATGATGGATTTTGAGTGAGAGAGACACGAGAATTAACCTAAAAACTAGGGAATAAACCCAAACAACCCAAACAAATTATACCTTAATTTAAGCTATTAAAACTAATAAAATCATTCATTTTTATCCTCATCAAATCATATTCTTAAATTAAGGAAATAAACACAAAAAATAAATTTAAAGTGAAGTTATCAAATCTATCAAAATCATTCATTTTTAACCTCATCAAATCAAATATAATTAATTCTAATGTTAACTAAGCCCAGGACTACTCTCTAATGTTTGGAATAATACTAAATCCAAACAAACTAATTAACACTAAACTAACTTGTTCAATACCTTATTTCCGAGTCTTATTTTTTGTCATTTAAAAAAAAAACAAAAAAACAAAATGTTGCCATATGTATCATAGGTGCGACCAAATGTACCAAATATGTGGTAGCATGTACATTTAGGGGGCGGACTGCACTACTTTAAAACTATGTAACATCACAAAAATATCATTCCTCACCAAAAACACCCTGACAATAGTAAACAAGTGGCAGAAAAGTAATGTGATCACATATTGTTGCAAATAAGCACCAAATGAGCTGCCACATATTTGGCATCCAGATAAATGATAAAGAAAATCCATTTTGGATATTTTGGAAATACTAGTGTTGATTTTGTAAAGCAAAAAATTGTTATTCCCGGCTAGTGGAACAAAAACACATTTCTTTGTCATAATGAGGTGTCAATTTATTCCGAAATCCAATTCTATATTTTATGCTGTGAAATTCCAAAGAGATAGAAACCCTCAATTGTCAGACTAATACTTTATACCAAATAAAACAAATTAATAAAAAAAATTATGGCTGAAAATTATTTTATTTCTAATAAGAGCTTGTCATCACATGTTTTAAAAAGAGGAATAAAGGGGCCCTGAATACACATATTTTCCCAAAGGATTCAATTTATCACACATCTAATGAGAAGAAATAAGGGAAGCAATTGTAGCTTCACTAGTATAGGGGCCTACCTGTTAGCTCGCATAGTAAAGACTACCCCCCTCTGATGTATCTTACCCCTTTCTCCTCCAAAAACAAATTCCCTAAAATTAGGGATGCAATTATTTTGAGAACAGGTTTGACAAATTTTATGAAATTTACAATGTAATAACATATTTAAAAAATCAAATCTTTTGATCATTACCATATACTGTATAAACAATACCTTTTAAAAATGAATTTTACATCTCAACAAATGACTATTATGCATGTCAAAATAAAGAATAATGTTTTACAATAATCTAATTATTTTTTTCACATTAAAAGACACACATCAAAGATTTTGTTTCACTAATTGGACACATACAATATTACTATTAGTGGTTTGATAGACTAATTGGACACAACGCGACATGAACATGGTGACACGCTCAATCTTGAAAAGCTAGGGCATGGATATAGCTAAGGCAAGGCAATGTATAAATGAATAAACAAATAAATAAATAATATACTTATTTTAAAGAGAGGTGGGGATATCACCACCAAAAAATTATAGAAACTCAAAAAAGCATATAATATTTAACAATTCATATTTATTGAGGGAAATGAGAACATGGGGGAATGTATATATGGTTTTAGAAATTAGGAGCTGAAATTATAATTTTAAAAGAGGGGGCTTTTGAAAATATACCAGCCCAACAACTGCCCTGTTTTGATATTTAGGGTGTATTTGTGCACAAATTTGAAGGGAAAAGTGATAAAATCATTTTGCATCATTTTCCCTCAAATTCTCTCCTATGGGGAAGGGAAAAAAATTTCACACTATTCCTAATAAGACAAAATAGAGGGAGGGAAAGTGATGAAATTTTTTTTTCTTTTCCTTGTTTTGACACAAACACTAGATTTTTGCATGATCAAAAGAAAAATTTTCATTTTCTTTCACTTTCCCTTACTTTCCTTGTGGCACAAACACACCCTTAATTGAGTAGGGTTAGCCAACCTAATTAAATGCATTGATATCGACTATATATCGGGTTTTTTATCAACATGTTATTGTTCATTTACTCCTCCTCAGTCAAAGAACAAAGTTAAGTGAAACCTACTGAGATGATGACATGCTGACATCATCACAAAAAACAATGAAACGCAAAAGTGGACCAATTAATGGTCTGGATTTCGTCATTTACCTTCCTCGGATCTATATTTCGATATATTGATAAATATTAAAAACATAGACGTCTATTGACATTGGAATCGGACTAAAATACAGAAAACTTTGCATTTTAAAATGACTAATTGGTACGAGCGAGGATGAACATAGCATGGCCTAAATTGACAAATGTTAGAAACTCTACACTTTTGGCCAATCCACATTATCGAAGTTCTTCGAATAACAGCTCTCATTAATTCATAACTGGGATTTGGATGTTCCAACTTGTTTTTTGTACCAATTCTTTTCAGAGGGCCAAGGCCTTCCTATTTTGCTACTATTATTTATCATGCACATAGGCATAGAGGTTGCAGGAAGGGTAAATCAAGAAATTTTCACACATATTACTTCAGCCAGTGAATTTAGAAAAGATAATTATCAAAAAGTATAGCTCTCAAGGAAAAATGACAGTTTGCATGAGACAAATATGTCAAAATAAGAAAAAGAAAACTTCCAACATTCAGTCTGATGAAGATATTCTGTTGTTAAGTAATCATTAAGCACCAAGCAAACTTTTATATGTTTACCAACTGAACTCAACATAGGAATTCTCTGAAATGAACAAATGACTGGCTTGCAAGTATTATAAAAAAAACAGTCCGTGCAAAATATAAGATTAATAAGAACTAAAGGAAAGTGGCATAGTACCTGACTACCAACCAAAAGGAAAACATCTGCTCTCTCAAGACCACCAATGTTTGTATTTAGAAGGAAGTTTGAACGCAGATCAGCATGAGGATGTGTGCCATTGCCTTCACATAACACATTATTTGAACCCAATTGATTCAAGAAATCCTTAAGAGCGATCATAGATTCAGCATCAGACAGCTGTCCAGCAATGCCAACAATTTCCTCAGGTTTAACTTGATGCATAACCTCAGCAACCACTGCAAGGGCATCACGCCAGCTCACGGATTTGAATCGTCCATCAGGGCCCCGAATCATAGGATCGTTTAGCCTCTGTCTCTTGAGACCATCATAGAAGAAACGTGTCTTGTCAGATATCCACTCCTCATTTATATCCTGCAAGAACAAAGCAGCACATTGAGGAAATGAACTGTGAACTTAACTTCCAGTTTTTTTTTTCTTGAAATAAATAACAAACCTAACATTCAAATCGGGAGGGAAAAAGATGAAGCATTACCTAATAGTACAGATGCAAGGTAAAATTTCAAATGCTACATTACAAAGCATATTAAATTTACATCTCAAATTAATATTATAAGCTGATCAAATGATCTCTAATTGGTCAACAAACTTTAGGAGATGCCAATACAATTTCAGCTCAAAACATAAAAAGAGGGTAAATAATCTTTCAGCATAACAAAAACTTTCTAAAAGAGAAAATCATTTCATCCACAAAACCACTATACATAAATCAGGTTTAATGCTTTCAGTCTTCAAAATAATATATATATATGCTGTTGGAGTTCACTTGCAATCCGTCCTCCCAATCTCAACTTTCACCATCATCCAAGCCCCACAAAAAAATTAAAAACAATTAAATTACATCCTTAATCGTACTACGAACAATGTTCAGCGAACTGAGTTCTTCTTGAACAATAATTATTCAGCGAACCGAGTTCTTCTTGAACAATAATTATTCCCACAAAACAAGTGCTGTAATTGATTTCTTTTATTTCACATTACAGATCATCTGCAAGCCACAACTGCAAATCTTTAATTTCTTTTTAGGAGAAGATAGACAAGCTACCACAATTTTATTAAATAATCAGGAAACAAATCCACCAAAGAAACACCCTGTACTGAAATATTCCACAGGGAATATTGCAGGTCTTCTTGAGCCTTGGCTGATTAATGGTCAAACACCCTGTACTGCAATATTCCCCAGGGAAAAGTAAACGTAGAACACCCACATGCAACAAGGCCTATCAAATCCTCTACCATGCACATTCATATGTATTACTTGCAATGCATTGTAAGGACTTGGCTTAAAAGAAGAAAAATAAGAAATTCATGGCAGATAGTATTGTTTTGAAATGGTCAAATAAGCAATGCTCTATCTGAAGGAAAAAAAACGTATGGCTCAACAACAAGCAAAATATGTAACCTCATTCAATCGAGGAACGACGCGCATAACTTCTGGACCTCTGCTATCAACTCTAATGTTTGATCCAACTGCATCTGTAACATCAATGGTCTCCGTTCCCTTCATCTCCCAATTCCGCGCTTTAAAAGCAAAAGGCTTTGAGGTTAAAGCTCCCACAGGACAAATATCTATAACATTCCCAGAAAGTTCACTTGTCATAAGTTTTTCCACATATGTCCCAATTTCCTCTCCACTTCCACGACCTAACATGCCAAGATCCTGAACACCAGCAACCTCAGTAGCAAATCTGACACATCTGTGACAGAACAGTATTCATGTCAGAATATATACCCAAGATTAGTCAAAGCAGAAAAGTCATTCAAAGTGCTGATCATCCACCATCCACAACAACCATGCATGTAAGCGGAAGCCTTTTGTTATGGAAGGTAGTGTCTATTGAGTTACATATTTTAACTGGTAAGGTGCATGATACAGAGCATAATGGATGCATAGAAAAGGAAAAGTTAAAGGAAAGCAGGACAAGCAGTTAAGCGGTAACTTACTGCTAAAAGGGAGAACAGGGAAGCATGCATGAACCAACTTTACATAGATTAATACATATTATCTATCTGTCGTTTTAATGATTAATAATCAGAAAAAAGAGGGAAGGTAACAGGAAGAATTAACAAAAGAGGAAGGTCAGGTTGTAGTGGACTGAGGGGAACTTGGAAGAAGGGCAATGGGATAAATAAAGGAAAAGAAGAATGAAAAGATTTAAATGGTTGTTGTCCAAGAAGGCATCCCATTGACAATAAAACAAAAACAACAGTAGAACAAGCAGGAGGACTAGTATGGGCTGTTCATGAATTTTCTTTTCCTATAACCCTTTTCTTCTTTCAATTGGTAACAAAGAGCACCAACCAGAAAGCACTTTTGTTTTAGCTCTTTTAGATCCTTTCAAACTATTACAAAACACATATTTATTAAACATAGTCATCACAGCATATGGAAAAAAAAATTTATTAGTAGCATAAAAGAGTGACTGCTTCATAAGCATAAAAATGAAATTGGTAACTGACCAGTTTGAAACCAATCAGCCAGCTTCTACCCAAGACACTGATGTAATGGAAATACTATCATGAAATGGTGGCGGCCCTGAGGTGGTGAGGTCCAAAAATGCCATGGCGCACTGTGGCACGGCACAGTGGCTACCTCATAAGAAGCAGGCATTTGGACTAAAATCTGGGGGAGGGGGTGCATAGAATAACACCATTGCATATTATACAAATTCATTACTTCTATACTGGCTAATATTTAATAAAATATTATCTATATCTATAAATATGCATTAAGCATGACATTTAAAACATCAAATAATTTCAAATGACACCAACTACAAATCAACCAATTTGTAACAAAAAATCAATTTAACTAACAAATATCCCATTTCCATGCATAAGTGCACCATTCTAAATCAAAACATTAAAAATAAACAAAGTTCATGTTCAATATGTTTGGGGAAGTTCTAAAGCCTATACATCATCATCCTCAGATATGTTAGCTAATTTTCAAAAAATAATTTTTAGCTTCGGCTTAATAAGCCATAAATTTTCATTATACAACTTGTCATAAGCCACTTGTGGGTCGTCATTGTCCTCGGCAAAAAAGGCACAATGACATGAATTTGCAGAATTTATATAAAGTGAATTGGAATCCAGAAAAAAAAAATTCAAGAGAAAGCAGGAAAAGAAACAAAATCTACAATGTTGACCATTTTAGATCAAAAACCAAATCACCCATAACTTGAAATTAGCAAACTCGTAAAACTTTACAACAAGATCATTACGCAATGTAAGAAGTTGATGTGTGGATCCAAATAGTTTCAAATCATATCATCATCCGAAATAAGCCTAAAGATCATTTTATGTTCTGATAACATTCTCATTCATAAATATTAGAACTCAAAAGAAATTCACAGAAGTCAACACAGTGGAAGGGACAAAACGCATCATACCTCGTGCACTGGATGCAACGAGTCATCACTGTCTTCACCAGAGGACCCAAGTTCTTATCAACAACCGATCTCTTCATCTCTGTGAACCTCCCGCGGTCAGACCCAAACGCCATCGACTGGTCCTGGAGGTCACACTCCCCACCCTGATCGCAGATCGGGCAATCCAACGGATGGTTCATCAGAAGGAACTCCATCACCCCCTCCCTCGCCTTCTTCGCCACCGGTGTGTTCGTCTTTATCTTCATCCCTTCATCAACATACAACAAATCAAACTAAAATATCAAAAATGACTGACAAACCCTAACCCTTACCAGGCAGAGCAGGCATGGCGCAGGAAGCGACCGGCTTTGGGGACTTTTCGACCTCCACGAGGCACATGCGGCAGTTTCCGGCGATGGAGAGACGGCTGTGGTAGCAGAAGCGGGGGATGTCGACGCCGGCGACCTCGCAAGCTTGGAGGACGGTCATACCCTTTGGGATCTTGACGGGGTACCCGTCGACGAAGACCTCGATCGCGTCTTCGGGGCTAGAGATGTGGACCCTGGCGCCGCCGACTGGGGTCCTGGGGGGAGGAATCTCAGGCCGAGGTGCTTCGGATGCGGCGGCGGCGGAGGCCTCCGGCTTGTGAAGGTCGGTGGTGGAGGTGATCCATCGGGATTGGAAAGTAGGGTTTTGGGCGGAGAGAAGTCTAGAGAGGGGGGTCCTGGAGCGCTGGAGAGCTCGCAATACGAAGAACCCCATCTCTCGCTATGGCGTCGACGATGTTCTCTGGAGCGGTCTGTGCTGTCTAATTGTCTATAGAGAAGGCTATGCTTTCCTTTTATTTTTATTTTTATTTTTATTTTATTTATTTATTTATTTTGGTAATCTTTTCTTTTATTTTTATGGTAGGAGCTGACGTACTCAGTATGAGTGTTAAATGAATCGAGCGGCTCTGCTCGATTCGGCTATGGCTCATTTCGACTCATTCAATTAGATAAAAAATAAGTTGAGTTTAAATTTTTTAAAATTTATTTATAAATAAATCGAGTTGAGCTAAACGAGTTTAGTATTCTTTTTCATTTTTGAATTTTTAGTGGTTGAATATAGAATTTAGCCTAAATGATATGAGTGAATTTTTAGTGGTTGAATATAGAATTTAGCCTAAATGATATGAGCTCGTAAACTTAAACGATCATAACCTTATATTGATTAGTGTTCTAATTTTACAAATAAGCTCAGTCGAACTTCAACCGAACCTTTTATAATACAAATGAGTGGAGCTTGAACACAAAATTAAGCTCAGTCCCCAACCCAAACTAAGTCTAAGTTGAGCTTAATTATAAACGTGCCGAACTTAGACATGTCAAAGTTCGACTCATTCGACTTGTTTACCACCCCTAACTATATTGTGATAGTGCGACATAGACAATATACTCCCGATATATCACATTAACATATTGAATAACAATTTAATATTATTTTATTTTTCAAGAAAAAAATATATCAATATATCTTAATCTTTATTTTATTCTTTAGGCGAGTATATTTATATAAATGAAAAACTATGAAAGCTACATATGGAGCTGCACAGCATCGGACATATCATTTTTAAAAAAAAAAAGTTAGACTCAATTTTTTTTACGGTCCAAAAAAAGTACACAGCCCTTGTGAATTGAATCGTGGACTTTAGTCCCAATGTCTGTCTTTGGGACAACAACGACCCAAGTCACAACTATATTAGCAAGTGAGAATAGGTTTAGGAAAATGGAGCTATTATACTCAATTTTTTTTACAATCCAAAATATAGTATTATATGCATCGTTATAAATCCAGTGAAGCATATACATCAATAGACGAAGTATATACATCATTATATTTTTTTTTGCATTTATTAATAATAAGTTCATTCAATTTGAAATTAAACGATATACAATTTTCATCAAATCATATATACATTGTTGGGGGGGGGGGGTTGATATTTGATATTCCTCCACTAGGCTAGATCCTGGGAGTGATCCGAGCTTTGATTGTGAGATTCGGGAATGAATGGATGCAGCTCCCCTTCAAGGCCGTCAAGGTTCCACAGGCGAGTCTCCTAGTTCTGTCTCCTGCTCTAGTCGCCTGCAACTCACACCAATATGGTGTCAGCTAACGCTCCTCCAACGTTTAAGTCAGTAATCACAGTTAGTGAAAGCTTACTTGAGTCTATGAAGTTTTTGCAGGAGGAGTGAGAGTGTGTGTTCTTGCGTACCTTTTTAAGACGATGGTATCTCCCATTTTATACTTGAAGAGGGCGTGTCGACCTTGCTCTTGAGAGTGAGGTTATCATGAGTCCGGACAGAATTGTCCAGATGACATCGAAATCGACTGCCACGTACGATCTTAGGGCGTAACTGTCTCCTGATAGCCGCTCGCTACTGCAATGTCAAAGGATATTCTCTACAGTTTCCATTATCTTCATGAAAATGGACGTATAGGTACACTTCTTCAGCCAGGCCAGGCTCTGTGGTCGGATTACGTCGGGACAGTCGAAATCACTATATCTGGTTGTCCTACTCTAGTTGGTTGAAAGATGGGTCGCCCTTGGTCTGGTAAGGTAATCACCTTACGTGATGTCTGACCAGCCTTACGTGGGCTTCTTGTGACAAACGACTTCATCCTTTCATTCGGGCTCATTGGGCCGAATTGCCACTACCCTGTCAACGAAATTCCATGGTCTGGCCCATCTCATAGACTACTCCTATCTACCTCGATATTTGCATATCTTTATTCTTAAATCATGTGTAAATTTGGTCTTCCATAATTGTTAAATGATATTTACTATTTAACAAAATAAAAATATGTTGTCTGCATTTTAGATTGAAAATAAATGCTGGTCTAACATTTTCCTTAGGAAAATGGGCTTAACCCACTTTGTTTGGGACTCGTACCGAAAAACAAATGGGCTTTACATCAAACCAACCTAACATTTACAAAGGAAAAATCTATATAGCCTCTTATAAACCGCCCAAAATTCATATCACTCCATGACTTTTTTTAAAATCTATATAACCCTATGAAAACACTTTAAATCTAAATAGCCTTCTGAATTAAACTTCTGTTGACCGAGATGAATATTCTATAAATATTCTGTTTAGTTAACTCTCACTGAAAACACAGTATACTAAAAACCACTTATAATGTGTAAAAATGTAGAAAACCGTTTGTATGTGATGATTTTAACTATTTAGTTAGGGTTTTATAATCTATCTGGATGGATAAAATCGTCATTTATAGGGTTTTCCATATTTTTTAACACATTATAAGAGATTTTTGGTATACTGTGTTTTTAGTCAGCGTTATTCCATATAGATTATTGGAATATTTGCATAATATTCATCATTTGTTAACATAATATTAATTTGTAAATGGAAGTATTTACATAGGTGTTTTAAGGGGGTTATATAGATTTTAAGAAAAGTCAATGGGTTATATGAATCTCGGGTAGTATACCAAAATTAACTTGAGATCATAGTTGTAATATTATTTTTATCAACATAATGTTTGAATATATCAACATTAACAACTATGGTAGAATGTGAGAATAAAATATATCCAAGTCCCTAAATAATACCACAAAATCTCAATTAGCACACTAATAATTGGAGGGAGGGATCCGGCTAGGTAAAAAGTTCTTGCAGTGAGAAAAATAACAAAGGGCAAAACAAGGGAGCAGGGGAGAAGTCTCTTTCCATGCTCAGAAGTGCATCAGTCTTCTATAAATTCCAAACTTAAAAGAGACTACTCAAACAAAATGAAATAAGAAAAACAAAGGTTGCCACAATAAATAAATATAAAAAAACAAGTAGAGGCCGCACACATGCACATGCACACATTGTAGACACTAGACAGTGATGGTTTAAGGAGGAAAAAAGGTTGTGAGAGAAATGGAAGGAAAAGGTTAGAATTCAAGGATGGTGGGTGAAGGGGATGTGGAAGAAGAACTGAGAGTCAAGAGGAGGATATTATGCCACCCAATGTATGAGCTCTTGAAAGAAGCTCATTTGGACTGCTTGAAGGTATACATTCTCAGCTTTTTTCCCTCTCTCTCTAACTAGCCCTCTTGTTCTTGTTTAATAGACTATCTCTGTCTATATCACTTAGTACAGAAAAAAAAAACCATTTATTAGGGGGGAGATGTTATAGTTCATCTTGCTTCTTTCTTTTTCAGATGATGAAATTTTGTGTGAGAATATCAATGTTGACTTGGTTTTCTTCCTTTCTTTTTTGCTCTTTAGTATTCGAGTGAGTTCTATTACTAGAATAAGAATTGCTTTCATGAAAAAACAAAAGATGCAATAATTTTGATGTTCTGAGTTACTGAATTAATCTGCCTAGGATGATCTGGTTGCTATCTATATGATAATAAATATAACATCACTAATTACAAAACACAATCACATTAGTGGTACTCAAGTTGACTTTTATTGAAGAAAAAGGAATCCAAATTATAAGTTTGTGAAAATCTATCTTGCTTATTTAATACATTCTTATATGGTTGTTGATACCTGTCACCAAAATCGATTTTGCATCAGGCGAGCTTAAACGAAGGAGGCGCGGATCGAGGAGGACCACAAATAGGCAGCAGGCCCAGTATTGTTGTGATAAGGAGCCATTCAGACCTTGATCTGTTTATGGTAACTTTTCTACCAAATTTAAAATTTAAATCCTAAGTGTGCACATCTTCACGAATTTTTTCCACCAGTACATATATGGATGGATGACACATGTCCATCAAAGTGTATTGATGGAATGTCCATCAATGGATTTTTAATCCATGTACGGTTGTTACTTATTTGATAGACATGTACTAACGATATAAAAAATTTCCTCCGCACTCGTGACTCTATGCACAGATGGATCCAATGCTCCATCTATGGGTTATATGGGCGCTGATACATTCAATCCATTTTACAGTTGCCACATCACTAATGCAGTGTATAAAATCATCTAACGGATCATATATTCCACTATTTCAGTGTATAGAGTATGTACATCATCTTTTTTAAAAGAATGTGTTCCATTAACAAACTATGTACTTTTTATAAAAAAATCAAAACATGTGTGGGCTGCAAATGGGGCTGAACATATAACATTTTTCATGGTTATATACATTGTAACTGTAGCTCTAACCTGTGGATGAGCACCCCCCAAAACAAGAGGTTCTCAGTTATCAAACATACAGAGACACTGTCCTTTACCTCTGTGCATCTGCTTTGGCCGGTTCAGTCACACAGATCAATGGATGCCAAAATAGCAGTCAATTTTATAAAAACCATGTTACTTATCATAAGTTGAAATATAAGCCACCAAAATCAGACATTGTATCTTGTGTTTATATGTATAGGAAAAAAAACAGACTGTTATGGTTGCATTGAGTTGTAATCAAGGTGCTTAATGTTTAACAAAGAACTGCAGCTACTCAGTCTGAGTGCATTTTTTATTGAATTATTAGGAGGTTTACTCTTCAGCATTGCTCGAATTAAAGCACACGATTAGGGGATCAATGGAGGAAGCAATGACTTTCATCGAGAACATGCAAATCCAACTGGAAGAAATAAGTCCCTCTCCTTCAACAACTCGCTCCGAAGGTGAGTAGACTCAACTCATTATTAATTCAGTTGATGCTGCTAGTGCTAATGCTAATGCTATTAATCTCATGTTAACTGTTGATTTTTGTGTTATTTAAATTTCTGAATGAGCTGTTACTCTTTTCTTTTTTTATGTTTTAAAAGGATGTGCTGTATATTGAGACACACTTAGTGGACTCTGCAGTACAGGCTGTGCCTTGTGGTGTTTGAATTGAAATAAGCTGTTACATACTCTTAGGGTCCATTTGGTTGCATGATTTGGACGATTCTGCTTTTTGAAAAACTAAAATTCTAAAATCGTGCAGCCAAATGATTTGGATTCCGGCGGAATCAAAAGCTGGATTCCTTTTAATTTCTCTCTCGAAATCCGTGTTTTAAAAAGCTCAGAAAGTGTGATTTTTGGTCGGAATCGATTTTTTTAATTGAAAAGCAACTTTCTCTACTAAACATTAAACCCCTTTTAAATATTGATTCCTAAATTAAAAAAAAGCATCACAAAAAAGTCAAGGTCTAAAATCATCTTAAAAAGCAGCTTTATTCTAAAATCTACTTTTCAATATGTGTTTCCAAACGGAGCCACCAAATATATACTCACATATTGAAATATATACTATTACGAAAAGTAAAGTACATACCTAGATGAACAAGATACAAGATATATTTTTTCTTGAAAGTACCCCCATATGAGGTGTGACAGAGAGTCATTCGCCTCTTATAATTATACCGGGATAAATAATAATCCGCACACAATAAGTAAATTTTTATCTGATTGTTTTTTTTTTTTTGTTATTCTCATTGGAAAATGTAAACGGAAAAATGACATATTTTTTTTTTGGCCGGTTTACCTTGAATAAAGTGAAGATAATTAGTAAATAAGAATTTATGACTTTTTAAATAATAATTATATCCCTGTATAAATTATTTGTATTTGAGATTAAGTGTGAAAGATGTGATGTGATATATTTTATGATGTGTGTGAGTGTTAGGTGAGATAAAAATTTTAAAATGACACTGGACATTTTTATCTATTGTAGCACATATAAGCCCCTGATAAGTAATTCCAATACCCCCTGGTATAGTTATCAAGCTTATTTCAAATTTATTAAAGCACAGTTATCAGAGTATACTCTCCCAAAACAGACAACTTTTTATTTCCTTCTATTATCCCTTATTCCCCAGTTATGCCTCACCCCAAACCCGGGGTTGGGAGACCACTTTCTGCATTGTAGACGGTAACACCTATTTTTTTCTATCAATTTAGAGAGGTTCTTGGCATTTCCTTGAACATGAAGTTTGAGATAAGAACATCAATATTCAATCATGCAGTTTTGCCCTTGAAGATGGAAGGTGAAAAGCCAAATGGCCTTGAAGAGGAGGAGATCAATGAAGCACTGATGAGTCTCATCATTGACAGTGAGAAAGGCACAAAGCAGGGAGCCAAGCATGGGTGGAGATCAGCATGCCGTGGCAACAATTAATTTTAAGATGGATTTTTACTGTGATTTAAATTGGTTTCATTTTGTTTGATAGACTTGGATTAGTAGAATCAGTTGCAATCTTGTGCAATCAGAAGTATGTAGTTTAAGTAGGGTTGAAGGCTGAAAAGCACAAACTTGGGCGCAGATGCACTCGGTCATTCCCGTGTATCATCAATTCCTCTTGTCTTAACCCAATATATGAAATATCTAATAAAGTATCATTTCTTAGGTAAATATCTCATTAGATATGTGCCTCAAAAAAAAAAAAAAACGTGTCATCTAGAATAGTGATTGTAAGAATGATTGGGTATAATTTTTCTTTGCGGTAGAAGAGAGTTTAGAGCGAAAAAGAAAACTTTTTTTTTTCTTTCTTCTCAGCTTTTGATTTTTATATATTTGTTCTTTTTGGCATGTTTTTGCATGAAACTCGAGTGGCTATG
This sequence comes from Acorus calamus, assembly GCA_030737845.1. Lineage (NCBI taxonomy): Eukaryota > Viridiplantae > Streptophyta > Magnoliopsida > Acorales > Acoraceae > Acorus > Acorus calamus. The sequence continues at coordinate 22,097,789 of CM060876.1, forward strand.
AAACAAGAGATCCTGACTTGTTATTCTACGGGTCTGAAGACTGAGCTGACCGACCAGTCAGAATGTCTGTTCATGTTCTTTTCCACTTCTTTTATTTGCTTTCTATAGAAAACATTACACTCACTTTTGTGGTCCGAAGTGTATACTTATATAATGAATTAAGTGTTTTCAAGGATTGTACGGACTTTAAGAAATGTAATTCAAACAGTTTACTGAGGGTTATTTGGATTTTTCCCTGATATATAATGTTAGTTGACATGGACATGACATCTATATAAATCACTGCAGATGTGTTTAGTGTAAAAAAATGTCCCCTTCAATTTTGTATACCACTGTAGCATTTCCCTTCAACGGTCCATACAAGGAGAATCTGAAATGCTTTACTAGATTTTTACACACAATATTTAACCAAAATATGACTTTTTCTGACTTATTATACTATCGCTTAGAGAATAATTCTTTACAAAATTTGAACTTTTAGTATTAACTTAAGTTCTCAAACAATGCAAAACTACAAACTTAATGATTCTCATTCCATTTGAGTGCATATTAATATTAAGAATCACAAAAGAAGTTAAGGTTTCTTTTAAGCATAACACATTTACTGAAGAAAAAAATTTATGAACTTTAATCCAACACCATGAAAACATTTTTGAAATGCAGCAAGGTTGCTAGACAAATCTCTCTAAAAGAGGTGTATAAGCTTTCACATGTTTGCATTATTACCAACAGTACAAACTCGGACACCAAATACAAAATATTGCTAGACAAAACCACTGATATCGAAGATAAACTACAGATGGTCCCCTAATTGTCCTTGTATAACACAGAATGACCAGTTCCATGAAAATAACTTGTAAATGAAACTTTAGAAGCATATTTATTCATCCTTGGTATTCCTCGCATACCTTTACACCGAACTTTGCCAACTTCATATTTATTGTTGACCACCAACAATGAGCGCACTGTCATTTTAATCCCCTGTTTCAAGAAAGAATATTCACAAGGATCAGTAAACTTGGTCTCAGAAAAGAAGAATGATGATGGTGAGTTAAAAATGTAAAACATGTTGGGAGGAAAGAGCATAACTGTGCATCAATTAGACACCATGGTTTCAGTCTCCTTTACAAAACCATCGCCTGTCCAGTCTTTGTCAGATTGCAATCCTTTCCTGATGGCTTTTCTCTGCTTGATTGCTTCCTGTTGTCGCCTAACCAAGTCGGTATGGGTTGTAAAGTATTGAAGAGAAACCCTGTGGTGAAGAAACCAGAGGAAGATAAAACTTGTTAACAGGAGAGTAATTTATAAAAGAGATGACCATGATCAATAACATTTTTATTGCCGTAGAAACCAAGGGAAGAAATTTCCCATGATATAAAGTTTTAAGGGACATTGCAGGTCTAATAGGAGAAGATGCCCGCTGATATTATTATTTACTTTGTGAATCCATAATTTATATAAAAATCAATCATCAATGCTCGAGAAATTCAACTTCTTTTTATGTCAATGGATATGAACACCATTTGAATTATCATTAAAACATCCTTTAAGATACAGGTTCAAAAATCATCATATAAAATAGTGTGATATATGGTGTGTTACTAACAATGTAATATTTGTTAATTTGGTGGAAACACTGCACGCAATTCAAAGTTAACAAAAATAACACAAACAGTATATACCCCCTGAAATCTTCTATAGAGGAGAAGTTGTGCTTTCTCATGAAATCCTCAAGCTCAGTGCAAAGTTTCTTCACAACACCATAGCCATGCATCATTACACCCGTGCAAACCTAACATGATACCAACATGAAGGGTGTGATTAGTGAGGGGGGGGGGGGGGGGGGGGGGGAGTTTAATCAAACAGCCACGATTGACAAACACTCAAACCTGAACCATGCCGAACTGCAAGCCATTTAAAAATCAAAATAAGTAAATAGGACGAGGATTAGGATAGGCATTAAACAAACAAACAAAAAAGGAGAGTCAAGGCTTGGTTTCATTCAATTTGAATGTACATTAGACCCACGCATTCAAACTAATCCTCAGTCTTTAAATAACAAGCATATGCAGGAAAAAGATAAATGCATGATAACAATTTAAGGCGAAAGATATCATACTGTCAAATCCAGAAATTGCTACTATTCAGTCAATGATCAGAACCCCTATACTAGAAGCAAACTATTGAATGATTCCACAACAGCAGCACAGCCTCAAAAGATGTTCCCGATAAATCAATACTCCCCTTCCCCGGTAACTGTCTCCATATCAGTCTATCCACTATCTTCTCCATATGCTGTCTATCACTAGATTCTGCAGTAATGACACATCAATTTGCAAGTATCAACATGTCATCATGTACTCTGGCTAACTCATTCAGTCCATCAAACCTTCAAAACCTCCACTGATCAAATATGTAAAGAGACCTTTTATGGTTCTCTGTTCAAACAGTAATCCTATAAATAACCATCATATCTCATAGGATTTACAAATCAGTAAGAAAAAACAACTAAATTTTTTCTCAATGGCGCAGTTCTGAAAAAAAGAGTTTAATGTTGAAACTCCGAATATTTGCACATTTCCTCACATAAATGAGATGAAGACTGCTGATAATTATAAACTTCATCCGACGTATATCTGTCTCAATTTTATACAAGCACGTATCAATATCAAATCTGATTATCAATTTCTTTGCATATTTCCTGCCACAAATATTTCTGACTGGTATATTGTTACTTTTTTCATCTTAATTGTATAAGAGAAATGAATGGTGACCCTCTTCTCTATCTTCAGACAGTTAAGGGAAAACATCTGATTACTAAAAAGACCACCACGAGTTTTTTTTTTTTTGCTACAGAAATGGCCTTTGAATCAAAGGATTTGGAACTCACCTTGGATAATCACGAAACATGTTAATGATTAAAAAATGAGAAACATATGAATCATGATGCTGAATGAGTTAATAAAACTAATCAAAATTTCCTTACATGTACTAAGCCATGTGGAGGGCGGTGAAAGATGCCCAAGTAGGCACATGACTACTAGTTATTCTATTTAAGAAGGTGGCAGTGTAAAGTTTGTATCACTTCTAAATTTTTTTACGTAATGAAATTAATTGTTGTAAATTTTAGTGAAATTTATTTATTGTACTTATTTACTGTTAAGTACTGTCATTAGTGAAGTTTTCCTAAATTAGCAGTTTACTTTAAGTAATTGATTTACATTGTTTTACCATGTAGATGAGGTCAGTTAAGTCAGTTGCATTGTGTGTTAGTTGTGACTCGTCCATTACTCTCCCATTCCCTTGCAAGTACCTTACACCTAACCCCTCACCTACCCCATCCTAGAATGTAAACCTCTCACCCATGAACCAGACTTTCCCCACCCTCTACCCCTCATCCCCCCCCCCCCCCCCCATCATTCTTTTGCATAATTCAAGGGTTATCATGATTGAGTCTAATGGACCAGAGCGGAGCACTAGATGTGATTAACTTGCTTCACAAGTCCGGGAAACCTCATTGATCCTCGCTTAGACCCCAAATCTAAGGCTATTGTATACCTTGTATGGTTGCCATTACATTCTAACTCAAGGTTCTCACAAGATCCTTGTAGGAGTTCTCTTTCTTTGTTAGGGTTTTGGTATAGTATGTTATAATGTTATGTATCTATTTTAATATATTTTCTTGGTCTATTCCATCACTGAACTTCATGGATCACACTATTGAGTATTTGGTTGCCATCCATGTGTTGATTCTGAGGTGATTCCTGAGTCCCAGTGATACCAAGGCTAGGAGGGTTTTGTGTGCAATATCATCAACATCAGCAAGCCCAATCAGCAGTTCCTTTTTTTATTTTTCGAAAAATGATGCACCCAGGATTTGATCCATTGACGTCCTTTATGGAGAGGGGGTGCTAGCCAACTTTCCCAAAGCTCAGTTTGCAGTAGCTCCTTTATTAGATGTCTTCTATGTATGTTAGCGTCATTTCACTTTGAGTATTGCACTAAACTACTGTTCTCCCTGGTATTATTATTTTGGATATAGATGTATTGCTTGCTTATTGCTTTTGCTTTTATATCATCTAACTTTCTCTTAGGTAGCATTTGGTAACAAATATGAAAATACGGCTTTTGGTTCAAAGCAACTTCTGAAAATAGCTTTCAAGGAAGCATACTTTTGTTGTATTCCGGAAAAAAAAAATTATAACTAAAAGCTGTTTTTCTTTTTCGTCAGAAGACGCTAGGGGTGTTTGGAAAAGATCTTGGATTAAGTATGATCCCTCCCTCCCTCCTTTTATTTTCTTTTATGTTGACAAAGAGATCCTTTGTCTCCACCTTGTATGGGGGTTTCCTTAATAATAGAGGCTCCTATATTTTGTCCCAAAAAACAACTTCCAAAGGAAAATTATATAAAAGTCTTTAATGAATAAAGAAAAATCCACTCCAAATCTTAAATCCTTCAGCTAAAATTGCACCTGATACATGTATGGAATTGACGATAACCCCCCCCCCCCCCTACCACTTGAATTTTCTTTAAAATAGTAAACAACCCCATGGGTTAAACGAATATATCCTTGCAACAATTAACAAAAAAAGAAGAGAAAGTAGCATCAATCTATGATGGAATTTCCATCCCCACCCAATATAACAAAAGGTAGTTTCATTTCTCATCCCCCATGCCTTCAAAATCCCCACAATACCATTCCAAGCGTTCTCAAGGTCGATTGACTCCTCTAGTACAGCTTTTCATTTTTGATAGCTGTAAATTCCTATGACCAGCATGAGGAATCAGCTGCCAGAACACACCATTAAGACTTCTATCCTACTTTTTATCAAACCCATGAAAAATATATCCCATTTCCTCAATGTATTAAAATTTCATTCCCATTGCCAAAAAGTTACTGAATTGCCCAAATCTCTTAGCTAAACCCACATCTGTACATCAACCAATAGGTTGTTTCCTCCTCATTGCATATAACAAGATCTCACCATTATGTGCCCAATTTTTTCCGGACATCCTTTGTCAGGAACCAAAATTTGAAGCCTCTAAATTATAGCCATATTTAACTACTGATTGGAGCATAGTTTGAAATGCGGCCGCACGTACCGGTACGTGCGGCCGCACATGCTGATGTGCGCCCCCGGGCGCACATTATACCCAATATGCGACGTACATTCGAACTCCGTTCGAACGGAATTCGAACGGTCTCTTACTGTTCGAATTACGTTCGAACGGTAAGAGGGCGTTCGAAGTTCAGTTCAAACGGACTTCGAACGGTAAACTCTACCTCTGAGTTTGGATTGCCGTTCGAACGGCAACATACCGTTCGAAAGCCGTTCGAACGGTTGCCTTACCCTATGTGCGACCGCATGTTCGGTACATGCGGCCGCATATGCCATGTGCGGACCCCACCGCACATGCGGTCCGCACATGGTTTTGAACTATGGATTGGAGTTCTCCCTTTTAATTACCACTTGTAGAGACCATATCAAGTATGGGCAGAGTGAAAGCACACATGACTTAGTTGATATATTTCTGTAAGGTGAAAATTTTGGGACAACTCCCAATCATTCAGATATATGCAAAGCCATCCCTGAACTTTACTTTGGACAATAATGAAGATAGTAAAATAATTTTGCAATTTTTTTAAATCTAAGCAATAAAAGACAAAAGGAGTTGAAGAATGCAATTAAAAAAATTAAATAACTATTCAACCTGTACTGTGTTTGCCCCAAGAAGAATGAATTCAGCTGCATCACCTCCTGACTCAACTCCTCCAATACCAGAAAGTGAGTAATCTCCGTCACTGAATTCTGATTTCATCATCTGTGCAATATTCATCACTTTTCCAAGTGCAATAGGATGGACAGCTTTTGAAGAATAGCCTCCTGGTGTTGAGTAACTGTACATAATCAGAAAGGACAAAAAAATTAAATTGATTATTATTGGATGATTTGTTGCAGAATCTGGAGAAAAGTATTTGCCATTAAAGGCAAGATAACAAACCCTTCAACACAAGGCTCAGGGCGTAAAGTATTGAGGTCGATTCCCATGACACTCATGATTGTATTGATAGCTGCAACACCTTCACATCCTGACTTGAGTGCCACCCTTGCTGGCTACAACAACAGATATAGAATTGGGATAATATTTTATGTGCAGAGTAATTCAAGAAGCACCATTTGCCAATCAAACACTAGAAGATTATGGAATTCAAAATTCATGACTTTCTAAATGGCTGAAATCAAGAAACTAAACAAATTTTAATGAAGCCTTCTATAGTTGACATTAGAGCAGAGCTCATTTCCCTTATTATTTTTTTGTATTTTTGACATAAGTTAGTTATTTTGCTAAATATCAAATATTGTGGACATTTGGATAAACTCCAAAAAGATTAATCACTGATCTTGAAATGCGATGTCATCATCCAGGTTTGGTGCACTGGCATTCTGGAAAGAGAAACATGTATCTTTTTTTGTGCATGTGTGAATGCTGAGCAGATTCTTATCACTGCTAATCATTAATCCATTAATTGCCTTATAGCATCACAGATAAATATTATAATTAACAGCATATAATGCTCGCTTTTGCAGCTAGCATTGTTATTGTAGGCCATGAAGCAAATTAACACTATATCTGATAGTTTTATCCACCTAAAGACTTCAACTTGCATCTGAAGTAGGGAAAATCGAGTTTGTTAAGTCATTTCTTGTGTTCTCATGGAGAACCTCACAAATCTTTCTATAGTATATGGAAACCATCATGTTTCTAATCCTTGAGTCTCATGTATAGAACAACAAATATATTTAGTACTGAGCACTATAATTGAGACATAGAAAAGGTATTTCATTCCTACAAGGTACATTAAATATATGGAATGCACACACTGCATTTTGTTTTATGTTTGAAATTTAGACTTCTGGAGGTTCTTTTATTTGCTAGTGTGTGATACTCCACATTCATTCTATTTTTCCAACTAAATTCCCCATATTGGCTATGTTTGTGGGTGAAATGCTTGGTACATGACGTAGTAATATCATCAGTTCTGAGTTTTATTCATTATGGAGAAAATCTGAGGGTAAGGTGTAAGAAAAGAAAGGAAGCATCCGTGTTTTAAGCTCCATATGTCCAGTAGCTTGGACATTTTTATTTAGATTTCTGTAATTTACAGTATCAAGACTTAAAAACAAGCAAATGATGTTGCTTGTTGACACATCAAACTCAGTAAGTATAATAAAATACTACAACATGCAGCAACAAGTTTCTGATTAGCAATTTGAATCTGTAAACAACCAACGAAGCAACATCAGCAGATGAAGAATACCCCAAGCTTCCATCAGTGAAGAAATGAGAGAAAAAATAGTCCTTGAGAGGAACAAAAGCATACAGACATAAGGATGGCCTGATTCTGAATTGTGTGATATGGCTTAGTAAATCATTCAAAGTTCATGTCCAATGATTGTTTGCCGTTGCTCAATCATTACTAGAAACCCCAACATGCTGCTGCCAATGTTCTAAATAGAAAATCACTACTGTGGATGTCAGGTGATGGTATCATGGGGAGGGGGGGGAGGGGGATGTTTAAGGTTTAGAGTTTCTGTAGCAACAATCTAACAGGTCAATGTCCTCCTAAGTAGGCACGCGTGACAGGACAGTATGAGGACGCCTAGAAGCTAAGGCAAACAGCTGAGCAAAATGCCTAGACAGATACCCAGCTCACTTTTTGAAATAATGGTTGTTCTCTGATCTCATAATCTGACTCTACATGGCAAGATAAGCACTCCAACTAAATATATATCCGCACAATCTGTAATAAACTGAAAGTATTGAATTATTCTTCCACGATATGTTCTATAATAATTAGAATGTGAAATGACGAAATGACAATTCTATAGTGCAACATACCAATATTTTGAAAAAAGGAAAAAAGAAAGAAAGAAACATTGTGTTTCAAAAAAGGGGCTAAAAAAGTTCAAGTACAGAGAGCACACCTGAGTGATATCTGTTATATTTGGAGTCATTTTTGCCCACACAGGAATGGTAGCTTTCGCATTTATCCATCCACATACCTCCTCCAGAAGTGCACAATCTTGCCCTACAGCAGCTCCCATTTTACGCTCTGGCATGCCATGTGGGCATGAGAAGTTGATTTCAAATGCATCCTGAATGGAAAATGATTAATAACCACCCATGTCAGTGTGAAGAAGAACCTTAATATTAGTTGGGAAAACCTGAATGCACATAATCACCCACAAATCATGTGCATCAGGTAAGCCCGAGGATTCAAATTCGAAACCTATAGGAACTGGCAAGCAAACCCATAGCTAGAGAAAACCCCATGTGGGTTCACCCATGTCAGATCATGTTTGATGGAAGATAATAAGCTATACAAAAAAGAAAGAAAGAAACATCACCACTCCAGTTTCCTCAACTCGCTCAATCAGTTCCTCCCATGCAGCTTTATTGTATTCTTCCATAATTGAAGCAATAAGTATCCTATCTGGGTACTCTTCTTTCAATCGCTTGAATTCGCTCAGCATTGTTTCAAGTGGTCGGTCACTGATAAGTTCAATATTTTCCCACCCAATTATTTGTCCTTTAGCTGACCCATTAGATCCAGCTCGTAGACGAGCATATCGAGGGGTTACGTTCACAACTTTTGAGGCTTCCAATGATACCTAACATCAGAAAGAATAAAAAAAAAATAGTTATTTGTATCAGGAGTAACATAGCAAGTTGCATTCATAACAATAGTACGAAAGTTAGAATTTTTTGCCTTATTATTGTAGGAAGAAGAGATAATTGACACAAGTGCGTAATATTGAAAAGTTTAGCACTAGTGATCTGATGTTTTGAATTTAGAGTCATTTTAGTGATACTATTCTTTGGCAGAGAAACTAAAGGATATACAGAATTTTTCTGTGTGTCCTGAAAGCACCAGCATAGACATACCATATTCATCATGAATCATTCTGGCAATTGGTGATCTATTCTTATTGGATCATTACATATTTGAGTCCTTTCCGCTCGTAGGCTATTGTATGCCTAATATACAATATGCACCTGGATAAAAATAAGAACCTTAGTTCTGTTTAAGTGAGATGAAATAAGCAGGAATAGAGACACAGAATCTCATCCTAGATTCAAATTATGCAAGTTCAAACAATTCAAATTATGCAAGTCCAAAAGTTTGACAAGGATGATTGACTGTGATTTCATACAAGAATTTCTAAGTCAATTTTCATTCTAAATGTTTCATGCTGGATTTATGCTGCAAGTTGTAGGCCCAAAAACGCCATTCTGAACTGTAACTATACTCAGCACCATTCGTAGGTGCGCGTAACATGTTATTTGATCCCAAATCATCAGGATACTTCAAACTTATCCTAAATTATTTAATTTCACCTGCATATAGAAAAACAAGAGAAACAAATCCATTCAAGGATACACTCACCCTTTTGAAGTTCCATCTGCAGTACTAGATAAACAGATACATAAAAAATTCCAAGTGAAATGTGACATATTACTTATGAGGCGACATATGACTACAGTACATATTCAAGTGGAGATATTGGGCAATCATATTCATTGGGAGATGCTTGATGTGAATAGAGGTTTGTACTGGACAAAAACAAATGCCAAATTTAATTATCACTTTTTCAGTCAATCAACTGCAAAGAGGCTAAGCAATATCAGTGAAAGAGAGAAAAAAAATTCACCCCAACAAGAAGCAATCCATCAGTGGCAGTTCAATGTATTAGAGAAAGAGTGATTTCAAATGTAAAATTGTAGAAAGATTTGAGGAGATTTTGGACTGGGGGACCACTTATGACCATTTGAAAATTATTTTTTTTATTTTTCCAAACAAAAAATACGCAAATATATCTCAGCGGATACTTCACTTTTTATAACAATATGTATTTCAATAGACCGATGTATATTTATTTTTTAAAAAATGAAATCAAGGGCTAAAGCAACTTCCACCACAGCTCCTTCAAATTATTATTCAAACCTCTATAAAAACAAACGATTTGACAAAATGGATTCCAAAAGATCCCGAAAAAACCAAATATTGATAGAATCACAAACAAATCAAAACATACGAAAAAGATTCTAGAGTCAGAAAGATTACGGTTTTGGCAATGACGGCTCCCCAGCCCTCGTCGAAGGCCCTCTTCATGACGGTGTAGTTCGTCCCGGGCGGGCCGGATCCGATCACGAACGGGTTCGGCAACCTGAGCCCGTTCACCGTCACCCCCAGATCGGGCTCGCCGGGCTCGCCGGGCCCGGCCGTTTCCGCCCGGACTTGGAATCCGATCCGCGTCGGCACATCAGATGTTCGGCGATGGTAGCCGAGATTCTGAAAGCCAAGAAAGGACGAGTTCCTAGAGTCAACCCGCAATGTGTTCAGAGACGCCATTAGAGCTGCTTCGACTGGACAGAGAGAGAGGAGAGAGGAAGCTTGGTGCGCGAGTCCATCTGTTGAAAATGTTTTATTTATTTTTGGTGGGGACGAGTGACACGTCATGGTGGACGTAGTGATGGACTTGAAATATTAACTGTGATTATTAAATAGATGTTTGGATTTGGACAGGTTGGATTTTGGAACAGATGCCTAATGTTTTATTGTAATAATTATTAAAAAAATGTTGAGAAAGTCTCGCTGGATATTGCGTCTACGTTTGTCCCTTCCTTCGCATGGGATTTTCTTTATTCCATAAGTTTCTGAAATTGGTTTTCGAATGGTTATTTTAGTGTTTGTTTGTAAATGGATTAAGGTTATAAGAATAAATTATTTTAATTTTAAAAGATAAATTCATCAATATTGTTTATATTTTTATTTATTAAATTAGGATAAAAAAAAATTGGGATAAATACTATCACAGCCTTTAGGTTGAACAAAATATCATCTTTTTCATTTCAAAATTAGGATAACTGTCCGCATTTTATCCCGATTATTTTTTATACTAAATAATAATAAGTTTTTCATCCACTCACTTATCCTCATAATTATCGCTTATCTTACCACTTATCCACATGCCAAACTAGGCCTAGAGGGGTCTAGTTTGACATTGGAATGAAGGGTTGAGATAAGGAAAAATTACGTTAAATCACTTGTTATCCCATATGGAATAAAAAAAGAGGATAAAACATGGATAATTGTCCACATTTTAAGATAAAAAAATGGGGTTAGTTTATTTTAGGTAAAAGGTGGAACAAACTTTGTCTCAATTTATCCCAATTTTATAAAATTGGGATAACATTTATGACTACCCTTCCCAAAAAAAGAAAAAAAAAGAAGGGATTTAAAAATAAATCACATTTCACAAATTAACGATGTATGCACGGGCGTCTGACGGAGGGACTAAAAACCAAATAGGCGGTTGAATATGGGGACTTGAAAAAAAAAATGAAGAATGGAGAGACCGATCCATAAATAAGCATGTTTACAGGGACTTAAAAATAAAAATTTAATTTTTTAATGACATCTAAATTTTTAAATTTAAAATTCTAAACACGTTCAAAATATTTAATTTAATATTTCATAATTTTTAACTAAGAAAAAATTCATTTAAATCAAATTCTCAAAATTTGCTTATGTAATCATCTATCTTCTGCTTATGTAATCAATCCTAATTAAACAGTTAAGACTATATGAGAATGCAATATTGGATTGGGTGGGCATATGCAGTGTTGAATAACACTCAAATTGTCACTGAACACAGAACAATGCAAATGCAGTTTTGATTTAGATATTTCATCAAATATTTTGTATACAAGCTTTAAATATTAAAATATATATAAAATCATACAAACATTTTGTACATGGACTAATAAGTAAAATGAGTTTGAAATTGGAGACTTAAAATGAAATATGAAAAAAGAATGAGCTGATCACTGAAAAAAATAGTTTACAAACTTAAAAATAAAAAATCACATTTCACAAACTAACAATATGCGGAGGGACTTTAGCGGAGGAACTAAAAATGAAATAAGTGGTTAAAGTTGGGGATTTAAAAAGAAATATGAAGAAGGGAGAGATCGATCTCCTAAATAAACATGTTTACAGGCACTTAAAACTAAAAAAAACCTTAATTTTTTTTTTAAAACATCAAATATGTCCATCGATGTAATTGTGATTTTTGAAAAGTGTCAACTGAGAATAGAGTCAAAAGAAATAATCTACTAACAAAAAAAAAGACTAATCAGACCAATCATAAAATTTGTAATCAGACCAATCATAAAATTTACAACATTTTTTTAGAAAAAAGTGATAAAATGAAAATTCTTCTTATAATTAATTTAGATCATCAAATTGATTAATTTATTTTGTCATAAGATCAGGACTTCTAAAAAACATTAAAGATGGATCATGACAGTTAAGTAGTGGAAATTTTTTTGCACGGGGGCAAAGTTAGTGAGGTACTCAAGGGGTAGAATCACTGTTGAAGAGTAAAGTCTTATTTGCTTCCCGCCCACGTGTTTATGGTAGCCTTATCTACTACTATAGTAGATTAGCTGCATTCTATGGTTGTGAATCTGATGATTCTTACTTTGTACTTTGATTTTAGTCATTTTCTTGAAGAAATAAATTCAATGCATTTATGCATATTAGGATTGGGTGAATCTGTTGCTAACCTACATGTAAGTTCACTCTATTAAATAATGAAAATGATGACTAAAGCTTTGTTAACCAAATGGTTATGGAATTTGACTTTCAAATCTCAGTCGTTATGGGTGAGAACATTCAAAGAACGATAGGGGGAGGGGTGATACTCATCACTTCCCAAGCATAACACAGATGTTGTTGTTCTTATGTACAAAGATGGTTCGAGCTTAGCAATGAATTTGCATTTCTTACAATGGTGGCTTGGCAATGGGGAGCAAACAAAATTCTGGCATGATAGATGGTGTGGGGAGACCCCCCTATATATGTCACCAATTCCCTCACCTTTTTCAATATTGCTGAAGACAGAGAGAAATTGGCAACATAAGTTTGGCAATATAAAGGCGAGATAAGTGATTGAAGAATAAATTTGTGAAGAATCACAATCGAGACGCAAGTGAATGAACTGACCAAACTGTTGCAGGTAATGCAGGGGCTGGTGATCTCTCCAGAACATGATGATGTGGTCACTGGATCATTCAACCTCATCTCGTATACTCTATTAAAGTTGGGTATAAATGGTGGACGAAATAGTGGATCACCTCCTCATTTCCTGTCCAGTTGCGACCCGCCTGTTGGGCGAATTAAACTCTACCGACCTTCATCTACAATTCCAAAGTCTAATGGGGGGGATCAGAGGCGGAACCAGGATAAAAAAAAATTCCTGTCCAGTAAGGAGGGCACAAAGAGTGAATGAGTAAGATAAATTTTTTTTTTATAGATACATAATGAGTTAAGATAAAACAGTCAGTTGGTGATGATTCTATCAAAAGTTATTTTTTTTACTTATTTTCTTGTATTTAGCGATCTGAATAATTTATCAGGTCTAGAAAAAAAATCTTACATGGTCTCATTATTCAACCCATCTCAAAAGATGGAAAAAATGAAGCATTTTTTTAAAAAAATAAAAAATAAAAATGAAGTAAATCTGATCTCAAAACATATGACAATGATATCGTTTATCTAAATGGAAAATAAATTTTAAAACCCAACTTTCAAAAATTCTGAAGACGATATATTAATTATGAAAATAAAAATAAACAAAAAAAACATTTGGAAAATCAAATATTTGATTTTCAACTCCTCAAAATGGTGGACTAATATTTGTGAAAACAAAGCTTTCCAATTATTTATAAAAAAAACCCATGATTCCATTCTCAATGAGCTATAACACATCTAGTTCATTTGTGATATTGGTAAACACTATTGCTGAAATGTAAATAAAATATTTATATACGTGAGATGTGCATCATTTATATAAAATATTAATATTTTATTATATAAGTATATATTTGAAAAAACTCAAATGTATTATGCTAACTAGGATGCCACGAGACTGCATGTAACATTTTTCAAATTAAACCCGTGAATCTATTTTTTAGGATTTTTTTTTGCATATACCCATAAAAAAGCTCATTTGATCAAATAACTCCAGTTAATTTCTTATTGTAAAGTGATCCACCTACGGGACGAATTAAATTATTCATGAATGATATTTCAAAGGGTATTTCTATAATAAAAAAATATATTTCTATTATGCAAAAGATCCCTTCAAAAGATCTATTTGGTTCAATTCCAACCTTTTGAGGGGGCGTTTGATGGAAATAAAATTTAAAAGGGGATACTTAACAATATAAATACTTTGAGGGGTGTATATGCAAAATCCCTTCCTTGGTTCCGCCCCGGGGGTTTGATGTCTTCCGAGTTCCATCCCTCGTAAGGGAGACATAAGTCAACTGGCAAGACTCACAAACAGTGGTTCCTACAGGATTATGGGCTTTATGGCTCACATGTAACAGTGTGATTTTGTTATAAAACGGATCATCATTTCTCAAAAAAGTCTTCTATTAAATAAGGTTACACTCGGTCATTCTTGGGGACGCCAATTTTCCATGGTCAAGTATTATTATGTTACATTAGTATATATGTTTAGGATATAAAATATATGTCTACGAGGATATGGTTCATTATATTTGTAAAAGTATGAATTTCATCGAACAAGTGCATATCTATTGAAAGAAAAATGAAATTATGCTAGAAGCAGTAAAAGTGAATATAAAATGAGCATCTTTAACATTTTTAACTCTCTTTATGTATAGATATTTAATATAGAATATTACTAAATTTTTTTTTATAAAAAACTCAGACTATATAACTTTTTTAAAGAGGTTACAAATGCTAACTTATAAGTTTGAAATACTTTTAAAAAATCAAAACAGCTAGGGGCTACATATGAGATTGCACACGAGACTAGATGCATCTTCTTCCTTATAGACGAATGTTTTTAAAAAAACTAAAACATCCTTACACACTCTTAGTCCCGTTTGGATACAGAATAAGCCATGGAATAACCTGGAATAAAGAAGAATATGAATTTTTTGGTGTTTGGATGCAGTGATACTCTGGAAAAATCTATGTCAGAATAAACTGGTAATATGTATGAATTTAGTCACCCTTAAATTAAAGTTATCAGGTTATTCCACCCAACAGAATATTAAGCCCAGCTGTCAAATAACTGTCTTCACCTAGATGAGATTGCACCAATCAAATCAACTATCACCATTTTTTTACCTTTTATAAATCTTTATCCACACTTTAATTACATTTTATTCAAACAACAAAAATTTTATTATTACATTTCACAGTGAAAATAATTCAAAACACAGTCAAACACAAAATCATTTATTCTACGATTATATCCACTCATACTAAAATAATTATATACCTAAAAATAAATCTTATTATGTATCCAGTCTAACAATTGTCCCTAATTACCATTGTCATCATATACCTTTTCTCAACAACTGGTTTTAGATGGGGGGGGTGGGGGGGGGGGGGGGGGGGGACCCAAACATTTGCTCGCCATGCATTGCAAATTGCAACCACTGCCACCTGGTTCCATCCACTAAGTCCTAAAAAAAAACAAAGATCTGTCACGAGTCGAATAAGACAAGAATATCACGAACAGCCCCACCCACCAATCGGCACCTTCTTTTCATCTCCATTAATAGACCAGCCTCCTCTTCTGTCCATCCCTCACTAAAGAAGAATTCAGAGATGGCGAGGATGAACAACAGCAACAACCAGTCGCTGAAGTCAACAGCTCTTCTTCTTTTGATGACCCTCTTTTTACACTCCGTTCATTCCCTCAACATCGGCATCCAATCCTCTGCTATCTCCGTTGTCCGTATTCCAATCTCTCATTCTTTCTTTCATCTTATAACTAATCTTTTTTTAAATAACTTTTGCAGAGCAGGCAATGCAGTAGGAAATGTGAATCCCAGTTTTGCACAGGTTTTTTTATTCTTTGGTTTTTCTCTTATTAATAAATAAATTCATAAAAAGACTTACTGGAGGATGGAGGTGATGCACTTTCTTTTTGGTTTGTTATTTATATATTTTTGTTTATTTGTGTTTTAATGCAGTGGCGCCGTTTTTGAGGTACGGGAAGTACTGTGGGATATTGTATAGCGGGTGCCGAGGGGAGAGGCCTTGTGATGGGCTTGACGCCTGTTGCAAGATCCACGACGACTGCGTTCAGTCCAGACACACTGCGTCCTTTCTCCCTTGTGGGCTGTTTGGTATCACTTAAAAAATTTGATTCCGTTTTTTATTGAGTAGAAAGGTAAAAAGTGTTGTCAAATACATAAAGTAGATTTAATTAAAAGTTATTTACAGTTTTTAATACAAAAATATTATTTTTTAAAAAACATTTGACAACACTTTTTAACTTTCTACATATTAGTCAGAGTACATAACTTTTTTTTCTTTTGAAATTGAAGTTCTCAAGAAATTTAACAAAACATTTTCTAAATAGCAAGTGTCGTTCACCCACTGTAAGTCTGTCAATTATCTAGAAAAAATCCGTTTCAAAAAATTTGAAAAATTATCTGATATTCAAAAATCTGTATTCGTATCTGAAATATTTCGGATTGAATATGGATTGAATATAGATGCGATGAAATCCAATTAAAAAATATCCATATATGAAATTATTTTATATTATAATTTATTATATTAATATATTTATATTTTTAAGTTTAGTATGAGCATTTTATTATTATTTATTATACTGTAAACTATGTAATATACTTATAATTTTTATAAATTTATTTTTATATTAGGTAATTATTGAAATTTTTTACATATTTCATATGTTAGATATATTATTTTTATTTTTTAGATATTTTGAATAATTGTTAGAATCGGGATTTTCATATCGAATATATATTATTTTTGGATACTTAATTTGGATACAAATGTAGATATAAACATATCCGATCTGAATATGCTCCTCTTCTTAATGGATTGCGGGTTAAACCAAACAACCCAGTAGGAAGAATGGAAGGGTCAAAGTTGGTCTTATGAATCCATGACCCCCTCCTCACCTTTTCAATTTTTTAAAACTCCCCACACTACAGTACCCATTCTCTAATTCTCACCCGCAACTTTTGAAACACTCAATACTTGATTTACAATGTAACATGTACAACAACGATTTTGAGAATAAAATTCTCTCTATTTCTATAGTCTAAATACTTTTTATATTACTTTGTTTGTGTATTGTTAGGTTTGTTAAAAATCATATATCATTTTCCTTTTTATTTTAATTTACAACACTCCTGATTTTTTGTGCTTTTTTTTTTTATATTTTATTTTTCTGGTATAGATGACTACTTGAGCCAGCACTGCAACCAAAACTTCCTCAACTGCATAACAAAATTCAAAAACTCAGGTGCGCCTACGTTTAGGGGGATAAATGCTCTGCAGAAGAAGTTGTTGACGTCATCTCTGTGGTCATTGAAGCTGCTATTGTGGCTGGAAGGGTTCTTCACGATCCTTGATTAAACTTTCATTGCCATCATTTATTTTTTCCCTTGATTAACAGTGTAATCTTGGTGTTTCTGTATGTTCTCCGAACTTAATTTTTTTTTTAATAAAAAAAATAATCAATGTGGTGTTTCTGGTCACTTGTTGATCGGAGAAGAATAGAGGGTGCAAAGCAGGAGAAAAGGTGTTTCACGTGTCAAATTTATGTGATCACTTTTATTTGAAATTAGGTGGTCCACTTATAATCATTTTTATCTTGTATAAATCTTTAGTCACGCCATATTCACTTTTTATCTATATCTTATACCTGATCAATCAAACAATAAAAAAAATTATTATATTTTTTAATGAAAATAACTAAAAACATTACCAAACAAAAAATGATTTATTCCATTTATTTAACTATCAGTTATGTTATCAAAACCTCAGATTTTAAGCTCTATTGACATGTCCCATGTCACTTTTTGGTGGTTGCTTGGTTGATTTTTATAAAATGTTAAATAACAAAATACATATTATCATTCATTTTAAATCCCTTATACTCTCTCGATGAACCCCTTCCACTCTTTTTGCTCTCCCATAACCTCTTTCCCACCTCTTTCAGAGAATTCATCTTTTACACTCTTAAGTCATCCGTCACTTCAAAATTCATTTCGACTCATCTTTGGTGATCAATGTTATCATCACTGGATTCCTCTCACCGCATCTATTATATGACCGAAGTTCGGCTACCTTTCAAGTCATCCTCTAGCCTCCACCTCAACTCTTTTTTTTGTTGAAATTCAGATATATATTTCAAAATGTATCTGACATTTAAAAGAAATTTTTTTTTGTTTAACAACACAAAAACATGAATAAATAATGTATATAAAGATTAAATACATTTGGAATGTAACTAAATTTGAAGGAAAAACATTGTTTTAAAAAAAAGGAAGTATAGTGCATATAAAGTTCAAATAGATTTGGAATGTAACTGAACTTTATTGAAAAACATAAACTATATAAAGACACAAAAAAATTCTAAAAACATAATGCATATAATATTCAGATACATTTCTGAAAAAATAATATGACTAATGTAATTCACTTTCAAACAACAAACAAATATTGTTTAAAATCATACTAAAAAACAGATATTATAATGCATATAAAATTCAGATACATTTGAAAATGTAATTGAATTTAAAACTTCAAACAAAAATTTCCATCAGTATTTAGTGTTTTCACAACATATAAACGATACAATTGATAGAATAACAAATAGAAATACATGAGTCAATTGGAAGGAATAAAAAAAAGTGAGAATAAATGTGAGGCACATTTACAATATGAAAAAAGGAAAAGCATAATCATCTCCTCGTCTTGGGGCTCAGTTACTGAAAAAGACGTATAACCATACATAAGTATAATAGGAATTGCACGTATGCCACCTCGTGGAGCTTGTGATGAAGCTTATATCTTAGAGCCTAAAAAAAAATATTATATACACTGAAATAGGTAACTACACTGAAATAGTTTGTATCGCTATCCAACGGGGACGCTAAGCAATTAAGAGAGTATAGTATGGAGTTATATGGTAACACTTATTTTGAATAGAATATGCCCTCTATTGAACAGGGTTCTCGACACTGTCTTCAAGATACCCACCCAACCGACATTGTTCTTTGTTTGGTGCAAGAAAAAAGAGAAGTCAACCAGTCAAGAAAGAGAGTTGGGGTGGGGCCGGAGAGGGGGAGGAGAGAAGGAGAGAGAAAGAGAGGCCAGAGCAAACAAGACAAGCTCAAAAGGGTGGGGTGCAGAGAGGGGGAGGGAGAGAGAGAGAGAGATGGGGTCATCCTCTTTCCCCCGCTGCCGTCCCCTCCCCACTGTCCGCCCTCCTAGCCCCCCCTCCCTCCTACTCTGCCGAGCCCTGCTCTCTCTCCCTCTCACTCTCTTCTCCCTCACCGATCCCACCAACCAAAATGGATATTTTTGGTTAGTGGAGATGAAAATATAGGTGGTGGATATTTTGGTTAGTGGGGATAGATTCTCCCCCTAAGTTTTTTGCTATCTAAAAATGTAATTTTTGTGTAACTAGTGCACAATTCAGTAAAACGAATAATTTACAAAACTAAGAATTACAGTTATGTACACACTGAAGGCAGTATTTTTTGGGGAACATCAAAGCAGAGCATGTCTGCTCCACCGGAAAGCACATCCCCACAGAAGCTTTCATCTAGGAGCTAGTACAACATAGAATCTTACTGCAATGACAAAGTCAAATAATCAAATACTTCAAAGTTGAAACTTGAAACTAGTACTCAACACCAAAAATCGTGATTGTGAGATGATAAAGGGAGAGAACACTCACCAGCAATTAAAAATTTCTTCTTACTCAACATTGGTTCATTGCGTTCACCGTTTGCAACTTCCACGTCGTTGGTTGGGGCCTCCAGACTGCTGATCTCAGTTACGATGAGTTCTTCATGCAATTCTTTGCAAACATTCTCTGTTGGTGTCTGCTTTGTTGAATCCCTGTTTCCTTCTGTAGCATCATCTAGTGAGTTGTTCCTGTCTAACACCTTCATTTTTCATGACAAAAAAGGCATCGATACATTGTCTAGTAGTGGAAGTTGAAATGGTTTAAAACATTTAAATTGTTCTATGGCATCTTTTCGGATTACCATCAATTATAGTTAGCCAAATTTCAAATCTGAAAACAAATGTTGGCATCTTAGCTTTATAGACGTGCAAGCAGTAGAGCAAGGTAGACATCATGGAGTAAGATAATTACTGGTTACACAATTGCTTTGCATGTTTTGGCCATCACAGATTATCCTAAAGATCAGAGAAATCTGATCTAATGTAAATTTAATTGTGAAATCTATACTGTGTGTCAGACATCAAACAAACAGAAATTAACCATACATGACCATGATCATGTGGCAAATGCAGTGGCAAGACAGATCCCCTAGTTTGTCAATGTTTAAACATAGCAATCGAAGAGCATGCAGTTGTCCCAACATGAACATACAAATCAATGCATTTATGTTATTCTTCTGATGGTTTAGCTGTTGTGTGGAAGCCATTCCCCAAGCCCTAGATCTAGGTTGAAGGATTGAGAAAAGAGAAAATACAATCAGCAATCACACAAGACAGAATTTTAGTTGTTGACAAGATTGTCTACATCCATGGGTGGCGGAGATGAATATTAAATGTCTCAACATCTAATAAAGATTTCTTTTTATTTTCACGCACAAAAGAGAAAGAAGTATGGTTGCTTTCGCAATCCTATGATTTTCGGATGACCTGTGTTACTATACCTTTGTACAATAGATCGACAAAAAACCTTGTCAGAATTTTAGTATATTAATTCATGTAAAGTCAAAGATGATGCATTATTGTGAATCACGCTAATGTGCATAAGCCTTTCTCGAGGATGTGACTCTTTTAAATTCACTATGAACGTCCACTTTATGTAAAAATAACCACGGAAATAGGCTTAAAAAGTCAGTGATATCACAAAGTTCATCTTTCAAAATCTCCATGGGTTTGTTGTTCATCATTTCTTGCAGGATATTGGTACTAAGGTAAAATTAGGCATGTGAATTCTTATATAGTATGATTTCTTGACCAAGCCTCAATTGATATTTGCAGTTTCAACACCTTGTTATCATGTTGACACATATTCACAATTTGTCCATCTTATACATAAGATGTTGACCTGAGTACTATATAGTAGAAAGCGATATACAGAGAGCCAATAATTACCTCAATAAGTCTCGATGGGGTGGAATGGGAGAACTCTGTTTGGGCTGAACACTAGGACTGAATCCACAAAAAATTCCTTTCTACTATAACAGCCAAAACAGAGAACAACACTTTCAAATTCACCAGTCAGAAAGAAATGACCTTCTAGCTTCTCCCATTTTTCTATTGGGACTATGGATCTGCATAAGAGGAGTCAGAAAAAGTCACTAATATTCCAAAGTGAGAGAAGAAAAGTTAGAAGAATATATATTTTAGCTCCAAGTCTTGTTACCTTCCCACATTAAAAGAAGTTTCTTCCGAATCAACATGTTTTAGTTTCAGTTTTGCTATGACTTCAACTTCCTTTTCAGAAGCCCGGAAATAGGCTAAGATGATGTAAAAGGATCCTGATGAAAGTTTGGCTGTGATGTTTTGTTTCAGCCATTGTCCGCTATCTTTATTCCCTAGCACAATAGCATAATTTTCCCCCGAGTTTGATTTCACATTAGAATTAGAATTCCCCAAGTGTACAGATCCACTGCAGATCCAAGAAGCTAGCCCCTCCGAGAAATCGTGATTAGTGATGGCATTGTCAACAGTATGTTCGCCACATTCCTGTCATAAACAGATCCATCTTGGGTTTCAGAAATTCATTCATACTAAAGAAGTGGACGGATCATAATATTTTAGAAATATTGATCATACATGTTTGTAAATGTAACAGAGTTAGTAAGCACTGATACTTTAATTTACTAATGATGTAAATGTCTAACATGTGGCATGACATGACACACATTATGAGATATAAATGTCCAATTTTTCTTCTTCTTTTTTTCTTTTTTCTTTTTTTGGACACATCGTAGGCAGGATGCAAGTTACAAGACACGTGTGCTACGGGATAAATCTTATATGTAAATGGACACATACAGTGTAGTTATTTGTAAATATTAGCGAGGGTAAATAAATTGTTCTTTACTACAATTGTTGATAGCATATCATCATTTAGAGATGCATTATTTTTTATTTTTATATGAATTTATTTATTTAATGGCATGTATTTTCAGTTCCTTTTTTTTTAGTATCACTGTGCTGCAATGTCTATCTAGTGTGATATTCATGTCACATATCTGTGGACATTCTCACAATAGCAGATGTAATGCCTGAATAATTGTATGGTTCAGTAAAAGAGAAGGCAAAAGTGTGAAGAAAGTCACACCAAAATCTATGCTTCTACTACTAAGCAACGTTGACGGACAAAATCAGCAAACTCAACAACTTCAAGCTCTAAGTTATGTGTGGATACAAAGAAAGGCATGATCCGTCTATGATGCAACTATTTAGCGTGTAACATAAATATCAAATCCAGCAGATATGTGATATTGGATTCATAAGTAATGGCATGGATGATGCGAGTGCAATTTACAAGTCTAATACTCTACTGTCATACATACGTTTTGGTAATATATCTTTATAAAATGCACAGTTAATGTTCTTGATTATTAAGCTAAAACCATAAAAGGATGCACCAAATTAAAGCAAAACCCTTTAAGAATGAATATTTGAGCAATGCATGAAACTAGGGAGTATTGCCATATTCTATTTGATGGTGGGTTACATAATATATCATTCTCCTCATATATAATGCAGAAGAGCCATTATATAATTTTACAAACCTCTTCTGGAGAAAGGAATGAGGATGGAATCTTCTCTGCTGGATTTACTATGAAACTATCAATAAGAATATCAGTATCCTGCGGTGGACCTTCTACATAAATAATTGCTCTGGAAGGACGGAATTCTTTGGAAGGACTTCTAATAAAGAATTTTCCCTTTAGCTCTCGCCATTCCTTATCTGATGCCTGTACACTTTGGAAAGGAAAGCCAACTATCAGAGGATTATTTGAACAAAGTTTATTTGACAGAATGGTAGTTATGGTAGAAGAGATTGGCCGCTGAGTGAATTTTTTATATTCCATATTGTTGTTACACTTAAAATACAACCAATATGCATATGAAAATAATCATGTAATGACAAAAAAGAAGTCATGAAAAGAACTTACTTTCCAATGCTGATATATCGTTCAGGGAAGCTTGGTTCTATTACCCACACAGTAGCCCTTACATCAGCACTGCAAACACCACCAAATATCCGAACCATTGCAGTAACATTGTACATTGTATTAACCCGTACACGGCCAGTGATTCCCTGTTGTATACCGTAGTAGTTTTTACCACGCTGTATTGCTGAAGCAAAGAATTTTCCACTCCATGGCAACACTTCTCCATCATTGAGGCATTCCTGTTTACATATTTTGCATCCTCTACCAGCCCAAATACTGTCGCAGGCATTCTCAAAGTGAGGGTTCATAATGATTTGACCATCTATATCTGCGCATTGACTCTTTTCCTACAGTAAATTTGCTTATTTTTTAAGAAAAATGTCTTTATCTCAAAAGATGTTTAATTACGTTTACTATGTCAAAGGATAAACATATTAAAGATAATTTGGATCTTGACAACTTGAAAGATTCTCTAGTTTCATAAAATATCCCGTGTTCCGATATTTACTGGAGTGTTATAGTGAGCTTTTATTTAAACTATATATCATTTTGAGCAAACTGATATTGGATGTAAAATAATTCTCATCTATTGAAGCAAGATCAACATATTCCTCAGATCAATAATCCTCAGATACGAATAAAAAAACAACAAAACGTTGTATTAGATGTTTTAAAAAAGATTGTAAAAATGTTGGTGGTCCATGTAAGATAAAGTGTCATCCATTAGATAAGGTTGGTCATTATTTGTCAAATGAGATCATATTAGGGATAAATGATTAAGCGTAAGTGAAAGAATTTTTTATGTACAGTCCATTTTACAACCCTAAAATATAGTCTGCATCCATTTTGATTTATTTTTAAAAATCATATACCTCATCTAATGAGGTATATATTTTTTTAAAAGATGAAGTATAAATCTAATGAATTGTTCAAACAAATTTCTAATGAGGTATATACCTCATTATTGAGGCATATGAGACTGCAAATGGGCTATAAAAAAAACTGTGTAGTATTGCTCCAAGTGAAAACAGTATACATGGGGGTCCATAATTGAGAATTTCCTAATCCACACCAAGTATACCTTACTAACACTCGTTGAAATAAAAAATAAATTCTCAAACTGCCATTGTAGTATAAACAACTAGATAATTGGAAGATCATAAGTTCCACCAATACAAAACACACTAACTCAATCTAAATTTAAAATTGGATGCCTTTGTAGATTGAGTGGGTGGGAGGTATTTATAGGTCTCAAAAGTGGTTGTAAATCCCTTATTTTAAAGTTATTGGATAAGGGAAATATTTGAACTTCCTTGCCAAAATCCTTCACCAAATCTTTGACTTAATTTGAATTTTGAATATGTCATATTCTTGACTCAACTCAAATTTGAATTTTTTAAGATAAAAATTGAATTTGAATTTTGAATTTGAAACAAATCCCCTTGATGGCAGGGTGGTAAACAAGCCAAGCAAACCGAGCTTTGACATGCTCAAGCTCGGCTCAAGCCCAGTTCGGCTCGGTTTGGGACCGAGCTTAATTTTGTGTTCATCTCAACTCGTTTGACTTGTGAAAACTTGGTTGAAGTTTGACTCGGCTCATTTTTAAAACGAGCTCGAGTGCAAGCTCGAATCAAGACTCGAGCCCAAGCTTGTTTAACTAAAAAAAAGTTCATTTAGCAATTAAAATATGCATTAAACATATAATATTCAAAAATAAACAATCATATCTAAAATCATTACTGCAACAATCATATTCGAAAATAGATGACATTTCACACTTTTAAGTAAACGAGCTCGTATAGGCTCGTGGCTTAGTT
Organism: Acorus calamus; assembly: GCA_030737845.1. NCBI lineage: Eukaryota > Viridiplantae > Streptophyta > Magnoliopsida > Acorales > Acoraceae > Acorus > Acorus calamus. The sequence continues at coordinate 22,122,890 of CM060876.1, forward strand.
CGGGCTCGGCTCGTTTACAACCGAGCTTTAAAAATTGTTCAAATTCGACACATTTGTCTAATCAAACGAGCTCGAACGAGCTCCAACCGAGCTGAGCCCGAGAAGCTCGACTCGTTTACCACCCTACTTGATGGACATACTCTGTGCTGGAATGAATGTTAACCATTTATTTAAATCCTTTCTCAATTTGGATTTGCATCAAATCAGATCATTGACTCAATTCAGATTTGAATTTGAATTTTTAAGAATATAAAATTAAATTTTAAATTTGAATTTGAACCAGTTTTGCCCACTTGCCCCTGGATTGATGGACTACTTCACATAATGGGTCGCCTTTGAGTTGGAATGTTGTTAACCATTTATTTCAAGTATTCTTATTTGCACTAGTCAATAGGCTATAAAGGCAGGTCATGGGCCTACTAGTTGTTATCACTTCTTAGGGCTTAGCTTCCAATTTTTCATTTGGCATGTCTGATCATAGCAAATCGTTTTACAACTGGATTTTTCAGACTCAACACTTTCTCTCCAATGAGAGGATTGTTCATTGCCAGAGTGATGCAAATCGAAATTAAGAGTAGTTTTGATTTTTTTTATTAATTAGTTTATATAATTAGTTGGCAGTTTTTTTTCATTTGCAATCATAAAATTTATCTACAGATTTAATATTAGCATAGGATTTGTTAAGATAAGGAACGGTTAGGATATTAGGTTTATATTTAGTTATTAGTTGTTAGTATATATTAGGAGATGATTCAAATTTTATATTTCTTCTCCAAAGTTTTAAAGAAGATTTTAGAGCTCTTTTAATTATTTTTTTCTGGTTATGTTAAAGCACCATAAGTTTTCTTTCTTCTCCTTCTCTCTCTTCGAAGACCTTCTCTTCTATTACTGTTTCACCGATGATGTTGGTGTCATCTAGTATCAGAGGTTCAGCTACCCTATCATCAAATCAATCTCATATCTAATTAGGAAGCCCTGTGCCACAAATTGAGTTCTATATTTGTGCTGGGATTTTACTGTCAATTCCATTGCGACGTAGACGTGCTCTAAAAGCTACTTGGGTGAGAAGTAAAAGAGTACGGTGGGCCCCCATACTTTGGAAACTCAATCTGAGAGGGTATACCTTCTGCTGGTCCTTTATACCAGTGCAACAATTTACGTTGGCTATCTTAAGAAGTCCATCCTCTCCACTCAAGATAGGACTCCGGAAAAGATACAAATAAGACTCCGGGAGGAAGCATCCCAGGAGTCCGATTGCTTCATTCCTTTCCATAAGAAAAGGGCTCCAGGAAAAAAAATTCCATTAAAAGACAAATATCTTTAAAACTCAGTAGATTTCTTTTGTATCTGTCTATATTCAATGTATCTAGCTGAATTTACAATAACTTTCTTAACATTAGAAAATCAAATTTATTATCTCGAGCAGTGCCTCTCCAACTAATAGTTCATTAGATGCAAATAGAAAAGCATAATGTAAAAACACAGATGTCACTGATAATGGCGAGTGAGTTATCGATTGTGTGAAGAATTCCATACCAAAGGATTGGACGGGTAGATTTCAACAGAATCAACAAGCAGATCCACTCCATCAGAAGGTCCCCACAAGTAGAAAATCACTATCTCGAACATGCTTGGAGATGTAAAACTGCATTCGAGCTTCTCCCATTCATCCTGCGACACCACCGCACTACAAAAAAACAACAATTCTTTTCAAAAGAAAACTGCTTCTATTTCAGCGAAATGAACCACAAGGCATATTTTTTTACTACCTCTTAAGATGCATATTCGAAGCAGTAACGCCATCTGGTTGCCTCACCTTAAGTGATAACTTAACCTCAGTGTCATGTTCACTCTCTTCAGTTTTGATAAATACTCTGACCCAAGCACATAAGTTATACTTTAGATTGGGTGAAATTTTGCTCGTAAGTTGTTGTTCCAATTCTTTCTTTCTACCTCTAACAACAGCATAGCTGTTCCCTGTACGTGCATTTACTAGTGTGCAAGGATCTCTTCCCACAACTATATAGGCGTCGCAATGATTTGCATGCCAACCTTCCAACTTGTTAGAGAAGTCGTGATTGTCAATGATGTTGGAAGATGAATCAATCTTATTTTTCGTAAGTCCCTAGCAATAGAAGATAACATATTATTACGTATTATACATTTCAATGGATTGAATATAAAAAAAAAGGATATTCTATTTCCTCACAAAACTGAAAAACGGGTGGGATAATTGCTCGAATCAATTATATCATACATTCTCGGATAAATAAATATGATTCAATAAAATTCACACTTCGAATGAGAAAATATCTAAAGGAAAAAATTCCCAAATTCACAGATTACAGAAAATGACCAAATTTAGTACAACAAAGAAATTTATAGAAAGCTCCACTTTCATAATGGGAACAAATTAAAGTTCAGTTCTCTGTATTTGGTCAAAGATAAACACAGTGAGGACTTTTGAAATTGAAGAACTAGAGAAAAGGAGAATTCCATTTCTTCAAAAATAGTCTCTAATGCAAATAGCTGGTTGGTTAAAAGGCAATAACACCAAAGCATTCTTTAAACGTCTTCTTCAAATGGGATTCATTTTATTCCAATGAAGATACAGACAAGAAAAAAAGTAACAAAAGAGGAGAGAGAGAGAGAGAGAGAGAGAGAGAGAGAGATCCATACAAATCTATGAGGATCATTGCATAAATCACCACGCTCAGGCATGATCGGGGCAGGAGAGAGGCCACCGCTACTAGGTACCTTGTATTCAGATTTGCATTATTATGAACTATCAAACGCGCGTACTGTCTTCTGTCGGAATCCGGCCTACCTACTATACGCGGCTGCTGATTAATTAAAACAGAAATAACACAAGGCAAATAAATGAATAAATAAACTTTCTTCCTAGTTTTTATTAGTTTATAAGACAAAAAGAAGAGGGGATTTTTTCAATTGCCTGTTAGTCAATGATATCATCAGTCATTGTAGACCCCATCCGTCCTCCGCGTTTGTCGTGACCGGATTTCGCAATTGATTCGCGCGCGCCTCTCGTGGATTCGTCGAGCAATTCGTCGAGCATCTTGCGGTCACGATGTTTCTGTGTTCGTCGCAGTCCTTTCCAAGTGGTGCCCGCCGAACTGCCATCGTCCAAGCTTACTGGCCAATACAAGTTGCGGGTACAAAGGAGGCAAGCAAGAAGGAGAAGTTGCAAAGTAAAAGAGAAGGAGAGAGACTCTAAGTAGCCCTGTCAACGGGTCGGGTCCGGGTCGGGTCGGGGTGGACCCGGACCCGACCCGTGGCAAGACCCGACGGGTCCGGGTCCAATCTAGGACCCGGCGGGTCCGGGGAAATGTGGACCCGGACCCGGACCCGTCGGGTCCGGGTCGGGTCCGGGTCCGACCCGACCCGGATGGTTGGCAAAAAAAAAAAAAGAGGAAGATCTCATATATTTGTTTGCTTTATCATTCTATTTGAAATTTTTTGTATAAAACATTATTATTAATAAGACTATGTTTGAACATAATCTTATACAATTCAAAAAAAGTAAATGAATTATTAAAATATATCCAAAACAATAACCACTAACATAAAAAACATATTAACCTAAACAATAAAGATAACTAATTATACAAACATTCAAAACAATATTAACCTAAACAACATTCAAAACAATAAACATTAACATATTAACTAAAATAATAAACATAAATTATGCAACAAACTAATTAATTATACAAATTCAAAAGCTAATAAGTTCATTGTCCAAAACAAATCGATGACAATACATTACTAAGTTTATTACATATTAAACAATCAAATTCTTGCAAGTTGCAACATCAACACAACAAAAAAAATGTTATGGCATTATGATTATGATTTATGAACTTATGGATACAAACATAAGTTAAGTAAGAAAAAAAATTATGTATCAACTAATACTAATAGTCTTATAATATATTAGCATATATTAATAAAAACAATCGGGTCTCGGGTCCAACGGGTCGGGGCGGGGTGGACCCGGACCCGACCCGTTTGTTTGTTCGGGTCCGCCGGGTCGGGTCTAACTCGGGTCGGGTCCAAATCGGGTCGGGTATATTACACGTGTAATCGGGTCCGGGTCGGGTCGGGTCCGGGTCTGGACCCGACCCGTTGACAGGCCTAACTCTAAGTCCCCGGTCCCCCTCTCATAACTCATCCTCAATTTATAAGCAAATGATAAAGTGCAATTAGCACTTTTAGCCCCTGAAATTTAAAAAATTGCAAAAATAGCCCCTCCTGTTGAATATTAAAAAACTAGCCCCGGTGAGAGATTACACTGGAGACGGATTACGGTGAGAGATTACACTGGAGACGGATTATATATAATATATAATCCGTCTTCAGTATTTTTTTTTTAAAAAAAATCGAGATCCCAAGAGAAGGAAAATGCACAAGAGACGGCATGTATATATGCCGTCTCCAGGAGACGGCCCTCCTGGGATCTCAATTTTCTTAAAAAAATACACTTACAGGAGACGGCATGTATATATACCGTCTCCAATTTATAAGTCTAACATTGAATGTTTGCTTTATATTGAATCGAGCCTCCTTTGCATAGACGGTGGAGAATGTCTTTGCTTTGTCATTTCTTGTAAAAGATGATCGTGTTGAAATTAAAGCTGAGGATATAGACATCATAGCCATACAGTATATGGACGGCCGAGATCAAATGAAACGAAAAGAAGAAAATTGATCGATCGGGAGTACCGTGATTTCAAACGGCCATAACTTTAGAATCGTAGATCAGAATCGCTATTATAATATGTCCACACGTTTGTATTGACGAGCCCTACAGGAGTAGTTGTTACGTCACTACGCCATTTTTCGAAGCGTTCTGAAATCGTCTTGGATGTCAAATCGACGGTTGAAAGTTATTTTTACTATTTTTAGGTTGTTTTGAGTTTGTTAGGAACCTACGAATTCGTTACTTAGATTGAATTAGTTCCGTACATGAATAATGAGTAGTTGATAATTCACTAGAAAATGATCCAGTTTTTGAAAAATGTTCACCCAGAAAATTGAGAAGGCTTAACTATTAAATCAGTTATGTAATGAAATATAGTGATTGAACATATATGAAAATTATATATGAATTTCAGTTAAGTTGTTAAAGCATGATTTATGATGTATTGAAAAAAAAAATCCAAATTGGAGACGGCATGTATATATGCCGTTTTCAGGAGACGGAATATATACATGCCGTCTCCTGTCCATTTTTCCTCTTTTGGGATCTCATTTTTTTAAAAAAAGTAAACATTGGAGACGGCATGTATATATACCATCTCCTGTATAATCTCTCACCGGGGCTAGATTTTGCTAATATTCGACGGACGGGGCTATTTTTACAAATATTCAATTTTCAGGGGTTAAAAGTGCTAATTACCCAATGATAAAGACAAATCTCGGTCTCGGCGTCTGAAAATCTTCATTTAATGAAAGAACATTCCCATTGACAAATTTACCATAGCGAGATACAAATAACTCAATTTTAATACTGACTTATCCACCTATTAACAATTATTCCATAGGACCGGTGCAAACAAGTAAAAATAATTTTTCCAGCTTGACCGCAAAGTCAACTAAGGAGGTTCCTCTGATATAAAAAAAAATAAAAAAAATCAAAAGTGATGAGGCGTCCGGTATCCAACTATCATTGTTCTCTCTCCAGCACTATTCCGACCTGACCAATTGAACGAACTGGTTAAACAATCATCGATTTCAGAATACCGATAAAACATGATCAAACTTACCCGTTGAACCAATGGTGCATGAGAACTCGCAATGGATCAATTAAATTGACCAGTTTATTTATAGAAAATGTGATTAATTCTTTGTTAACATATAAAATTTAATAAAATGTTTATATTTTATATAATAAAATAATATAATGGTGTTTATGTAAAAACATAAAAGGTATTAACATTAAGATATGATAATTATGCAAAGATTGTTTAAAATACTTAATTTTTTAAAATTGATTTATTTAATAATAATTAATTAATACTTTGATTATTTCATGACAATACTAATGATTTTTAATCCATTCATTTTTCAGTTCAATATGAAGACAATTGATTGGATCCTAATCCTCTAAAAACTCATGATCTAACTTGATGGAGCGGTCAATCTTTGTCGGTATCGCTAATCCAACCCGGATAATCAGATAGAAAAAAAGTATATACTCCACTTTATTAACAATATCCAATATTTAATTTTCATGTAGTTAATTTTAGTTATTGAAATATTTTATTCCCTTAGAATTTGTTTAATATAAAATTAATATGATTCTGATTTTATTTAGTCTGTATTGAATTAACATTGAAATGGTTAAGATACTAAAATTCTATTAGAGATACTCAGGTTTTATTCTATATTTTTTATATTTTACTTATACATTAATTTGACGATACATTTTTCTATTGAAGTTCATTTTAGGTAGTAACATGTATATGTTTTAATTTACGAGTATTATGATAATAAATTTCTTAATTTACTCAATATAGCAATAGAAATCCTATTTTTCTATATTTTTCATTTAATTTTTATATCTTTTGTATATTCATTTGTCATCTATTTTTAAAGAATATTCGATTCTTTGATAACCGAATTGTTTTTGTAATTTAAACATTGGCTCGACCCATCCATTGGCCTCCTTAAAATTGTTTAAGGCAAGTTGGGCAACTGCCATCAAAACAATCTTCTTTTTTTTCTTTCTTTTTGGGCCACCCTCTTGACTCCCAGAGACTTCTCTGCCAGGATGTCTTCTTGAATTGAGCTTCCGGGTACCTAAGAAGTAGATCTGCCAATATATATATATAAAAAAACAAAAAAAAAAACAAAAAAACCAAAAAAAAAAAAAAAACAAACCTATGTTATCAAAAGAATATAGTCACCTACAAATCAAAATGAAAGCTATGGTACAGTAGAGACGGAAATGGACGCGTGGGTGACAGACTTGGAGAAGCAGATGAACGAGGTCCACGCCAAAAGCTGGCGCACAAACTCCGATCCGGTGTCCATCTTCCGCGTTCCCCCAAACCTCCGATGGAACAACACGAAGTACAACGACCCGAATCTGATCTACGCCGCCGGTCCTTACGACCCAAGGTTCGTCTCCATCGGTCCCTACCACCACGGAAAGAAGCACCTCCTGCCCATGGAGGCGTCCAAATGGTGCAGCCTCCGAAAACTCGTCTCCAAGAACGACAACCCTTCCATGAAGATGAAGAGCTGCCTCAATGCGTTGAAGGACATGGAGAAAAACGCACGGAGTTGCTATTCCGAGTTCATCGACATGGAAAGCGATAAATTCGTGGAGATGCTCCTACTTGATGGGTGCTTCATCGTCTCTATTTTGAATTCCGTGCAGCAGGAATTATTGGTTCCGTCGGATAGAGGAGATGCAGAAGACGATGGCGGCCTGATCCACTCCACGGTGTGGATATGGGGAGAGGTAAAGAAAGACCTTCTATTGCTTGAAAACCAGATCCCCTTCTTTGTCATTCGAAAGCTTTGCGAGTTACTTATAAACACAGTAAATGTTACAAGCTATCCCATATCTCTTGCGCTCGATTGTCTCTCCACGTGTTACCCTGGCAAAATGTGCCACCCAAAGAAAAACACAGCACCATCTGAAGAGCCCTGTCATCTGCTCCACCTCTTTTACTTTTCTATTCTCGCACCCCTTCCGCAATCACCATTCGCTGGAAACTCAGATACTAAAGAGTGGATCCCGAGCGCCACCCGTCTCAAGGAGGCAGGGATCAAGCTCAAGGTGAAGGACTCGAACAGCTTCTTGGACGTTGCATTCCACCAGGGGACGCTGGAGATCCCGGCCCTGGACCTCTCCAATGGCAGCGAGTCCGTGCTTCGCAACCTCATAGCGTTCGAGCAGTGTTATGATCCACAAAGATTGAAAAGCGGTTTGCCTAAAAGGTTGCATCACTTGGCAGACTACGCGTTCTTCATGGATTGTCTGGTTGACAGGGCGGAAGACATCGTGGTCCTCGAGGACGCGAAGATCGTGCTGAACTGGAGAGGGAGTGAGGAGATGGCCACAAGTATGTTCAATCAGCTCACTGTGGAGGTAAATTGGGATTCGGGGAGTAATTACCTTTCAAGATTGTTTGTGGATGTGAGAGAGCACAGCGACTCGAGGCCGCACCGGTGGCGGGCGAAGTTGGTGCGTGACTACTTCAGCACACCGTGGAGCATCATCTCACTGGCCGCGGCATTCGTCCTCCTCATCCTCACCTTGCTGCAGACAGTGTATACCATGAAGTCTTATCTTCATTTTTAATTCCTCCCACCTGCTATGCTTTTGTTGCCTCCTTTGTGATCTCTCTCTCTATATGTATATATCAGACTATCCATATTCTTAATTTCTTATAAGAGTGTTGTTTCCATCAATCCTTATATGGTGTACATCATAATTACAATCTCCATTTTAAAATATGTGATTTTCTATTTTTGTGTATCTATGTAATTTAGTGTATTACAGTTAGGGTTTCATTTTTTTAGATTAGCATTGTTACATACAACATGTTTACAATCCTATGTATAATTTGGTATATATCTTATTAAATAAAACATGTAATTTTTTATTTCTTCTATAAGTTATCTATAAAATTCATTTGAGTGATTAACTCATTTTTATGAAGACATATACTTTATTGCATAAAGTATGAAACATAAAATTTTAAAATGTGTGAGGATTGTATGTGGAGCTGGACTCATAAATGTCCCTTACATTTTCATTTTCTAAAAGTACATTGCAAAATGAAGAACTTGTAAAATTGTATGCGATCATGTCTTGATTTCTGAACTAGTGAGGCTAACAAGCAAAGCAACCTTTAAAAAGTCAATAAGAAGACCATCTATGTAATACTCGTGATCTAAATCAGTGGCTCTGTCAGACCTGGATCTAATTGGTATTACCAGTTCAGATCAGCTCATTGACTTGATTTGCATGATCAAATCTCTCACTTGTGGATCATTTTGGAGCTCGATTGATTCAGTCGATGGTTATCAATATCGTTGATCCAACTCGGATTACTTGGAGAGAAAAAAATTTATATACTCCATTTAATTAACAATATCCAATAAATTAATTTCATTTAGTTAATATAATCACGGAAATTTTTTATTCCATTATGCCTATTTGGGTAGAGTAGAGGAATAGGGGAGTAGGATGGAATATGGAAGAACAAGCCCAAAATTTATTTGCGAGGAAGGTGTGTATAATTATGTGAGAATAAGTAAATAAAATGGCATTCATATGATCTATGTTTCTTGGAATTGTGTTATTCTATTTAATATATTCCACTAATATAAAAGATTTACATGTCAAACAATTTGTAATCAATTCATATATATCATGCATGAGATTCATATACCAAATCATTTTTTCATGCCTTTTTTTAAGCTTTTATCCACATCTTATTCATCATTTATCCACAACTTATTCATGATCAACCAAACAATAAATACTTTTTTATTACGTTTTCCAACGAGAATAACAAAAAACACAACCAAACAAAAATTATTTATTTCTATCTTGGAATAGTTATGTTTCTAACCCAACGGGCTGGGAGCAATTGAATATTTGAATATGATTGTGATTTTATTTAATCTGTGTTAATTAATATTGAAATGAGTAAGATTTTGCAAATTCTATTTGTTTGTAGATTTTTCATATTTTACTTATATATTGATTTGAGAATACATTTTGTAATGAAGTTCATTTTAGGTGGTAAAGTGTACATGTTTTATTAATTTAAAATATTATGACATTAAATTTTTTGATTTATTTAACTATATTATTATTATTATTATTTTCTTTTTAGTCTCTGGGAGGGACCTATCCCTAAATTATTTGATTTTCTTTTTATTTCATGAGAGGGATTAAAAAGGAATATATCATTTAAATTTGGAGAACAAAGAAGTAAGAGATCGATCACTAAATCATATAGTTTATGAGGACTTAAAAATAAAAAACCCTTTAAAATATTATAACATTAAATTTCTTGATTTATTTAACTATATTATTATTATTATTCATTTAATTTTTTATATTCATTTTTATGTTGAGGAGACGATAGACAATTGCTATCAAAATAACAAAAATCAAAGCACAGAAGATAAGAAAAAAAGGAAACAAAAAGAGAAAACAAAGAAATAAGAGGATGAAGACATGAAGTAGAGGAGAGATTTACTTCACTGTGACCGCCCCAGATACCTACAGGGCTAATACCCCGTGATACGTAGACCCTCGACCTCCACCTCAATATTTGTTGCTCCAACGATGAACATTCCCCAATCTCTTTCACCACCTAATCCCACAAATTATCAATGTAATAGTTTTGCCACTTGATGAATTAAATAATTTCATAATGGATCGCTGGTAGGATTGATTGACGACTCTGTGTCTCAGTATGGCTTGTTGAGTCACCAAAATATTTTGTATTTTGAACGTGGGCTCGACCCATCCAATGGTCTACTTGAACAAGTTGCACGGTGTGTCAGGAAAATGGGTAGGGTGCATCTACCTATTTTTTTGACATAGCTATATATTTTTGAAATAGCTATACGTTTAGTCTTTTATCCAAACAATAACTAAGGGACTGAAAAAAATGTAAGTAGATATACATTCAATTAATTCAATTTTTTTAAGAAAAATATTTATTAGACAAATATATATCATTTTTAAGCTTCGTTTAAATTTGTGGTTTTCTTTGTTTGAAAAAAAAACTACCAATTAATTCAAATACATTTTATATCTGGCTTTTGAAAATTTATCCCACTTGTGTAAAAAAATTATTCATATGTTTTACATTTAAGAATAATGATTGATTCTCCCTACATTACAACTCAGATTTTGAGTGATATGAAGATCCAAAAAGGATACACGTCATGTGATTAGATTTTTCAAAAAAAATTTATAAATTTTATCACAAACCATATTTGACCAAGTTCGGTCGCCCAATGAAATGATAACCAAGTTAGGTCTCCCAAAATATGAAATGATAACCAAATCCGGTCACCCAAAACTTAAAGTGCGACCAAGTTTAGTCAACCTGGCCAGATCGGTGAGAACATAAAAAACACCGTGTTTTTTTCTTCTAATTGTTGAGTTAAGGGAAACAATGAGTGAGGATAAACGCGCCCAAATGGGTAAGGCAAGTTGGGCAATTGCCATCAAAAGAAAATATATATTTTTTTTGGTAAAATGCATCTCCACCCTTAAGCTTATAAAACTTGCAAAAACACCCTTTATATTTTAAAAATACACACTTGTACACCCTCTACTGTAATTTAAAATTATGAATTTACACCTTTAGACAGTATACAATCCATTAGGATGGCTGGAGGATCGACTCTAGAATGCAGACGGAACTGAGTGTTTCAGCACTCAATACAAAAACAAAGAGAATTTGACCCCATGTATAACTTTTGAAGGACTACACATCCACGACGTTTGGGGGGTTAAGAGTAGTGTGTTAGATATATAGCAAACACAAACTCAAATGTTGGATGGCATCCAGTCCCACTTTTACCACAAATTTTAAATTCGGAGTGAAAGATACACGAAGTATAAGATAATGATAAGTTGATAACACCTCCATGTATAAAGGTATAATAATACTAAAAGGAAAAAGATACACATAGCCCCTATTGCAGCCCGTTTTACAATTTAACATGTTTTTCATTTTCTATAAAATCATATATTTATATTTTGAACTGCATGCTATAAATGATATATATATAATGAGATACATTAATGTATTTTTTTTCATGGTGAAAAAATAAATAAATAATTAGTTCATATACTATGTTAGAATCATATACGCTACTGCTTTATCATAGCATACGGACTGCAAAACAGGCTGCATATATCAGCGATCATACTAAAAATATGAAAAAATTGGGCTGAACCCATCCCAACCCATACACTGTTGACTTTCAAACACATCCATACCACTAATTGGGCCATCAATAATTCGAATACAAATCGAATACTTTGCCATCTTTTAATACAGAAATCAATCTAGATACAATACTAATAATCTGTTTAAAAAAATTAATGATAAGGATAAATTTTTGAGTCAATAAAAGTAAATTTAATCTATATTTTCTCAATATCAAGATAATCCAGAAATCAATCAAGATTGTCAATTTTTGTATAATTATTTACATTTATGAATACCTTTTTTTGGATAATTGACCAGTATACTTTGCAAGACTAGTGCGTGCACCTACTATGCAAAACATAATATTGGACTCCTCAAATTAATCAGCATGTTTAATATGAACCTTCCATTTTCAAATTTTTAACCACTGGGATACTACTAACAAAATCATCACTGCCAGCCATTACTTTAGAGAAAATGCTATTGATTCTGTGGGAAGTCTCTGAATTAGGGATGGATGGCAGTGGAACGGGATAAACGGGAAACCCACCCCAACCCGACCCTATTAAAACGGGTTTAATTTCTAAATATCAAACCCAAACCCGATCCGTCCCAACCCGATGAAGATATGGGACGGGTAGGGATTTAAGTGCAAAACCCTTCCCGCCCTGTTATATCCCGTTTAAATCATTTATTTATATACCATTCCAAATGATATGACAGATAAATTAAACCAGCATATTATATATTATTATTATTTATAAAATATTTAATCATGCATTATGTAATATTGTATAACATAATGAATAAAAATAATTATTTAATTTTTAATATAAGAAAGAATTAAAAATATTTTAAAATTTATGATTTTTAAATTCGTACCCTTTTAAATAGAATGGGATGAGACGGGCTTAGGTTCTTTAAAAACCCGATGGGACAGGTTTTGGACGGAATAATAAAACCCATCACGCTTTTTGGACGGGTTTGAAACAAAATTTTATTAGCGGGTTTGGGATTGGGATTGGGATTGACCAAACCAGTTCCGTTGTCATCCCTACTCTGAATATGATTATGAAAAGAAAAGAAAAAAAAAACTGCCCCCCACGCAAAACAAATTCCCATCTACCAAGATTTGCTTAAAGATGTCCCCCTAATACGCCACTGTATTTAAAAATAACATTTTCTTTTTGTCAAACCTGTGAGGAAAATCCATTCAAAATGGAGACTTCAATCACGCTTGAGGGCCTTCATGAAAAATGCTCTGGTGATAACCACTGCTACATAAGATGCAACAGTGACTATGATACCCCCAAGGAGAACAAAATGATCATAATCTGAGCTCTGAACAGTGTAAACCCGTAAGCCGATTGTGTTCCAAAAGCTCTCTGTCCAGACAGGATCCACCGCCCCCATGGGATCAGATGCTTTAGCAGGCATTACTTTCCAAATCTCATCCTCATACTTCAACCTTGTCGAGTATGCTGGTACAAACCTAAAATCACAGGCAAGTCAACTTTACAAAGTGATATTTAGTCAGGGAAAATGTTATGCTCAGTACTTTTTTCAGTCTCCTTTGCAGCACATGCAGTTTTTTTTCTAATTATATACTTATTAATGAAGTACATTCTTTCATAAAGAATGAAGTGCATGCGTGCATGTATTGAATGCATATATTTTTACGTTTTTCATTGTAAAACATATATACTTCATTAGACGATTTCATGTAATGCATTAGTCACGTGACAACTGCAAACGTATTGAGTGTATCAGCACCCATCTAAAAAGGACTGGATACGAGCAGAAGTTACCTAGTCGTGGAGGTCACGCAGATGCCTTTACTTTCAGTTTCAGCTCCAACGCACACTTCACCAGCATTGCTGCACTCTCCCGAGCAGGCAGAGCTTGTGTTGTTCTGTGAGGTTGAGGTCCTATCAGCCAGAAAATTCCAAACAAATCGAGAAGTATCATCCGCGTACTCGGGATACTGTGAATTTGATGGTGCACCGAGGAAGACCCCAACATAGTGATTGGGGCAAGTACTTGCAGGGGATATTAATTTCTTCACCAGCGCACATTCCATACCCGGATTGCAAGTCAAAAGGCATTGTACCAATTCCTCAACCAGTGATTCATTGACATTGATAGACTTCAATGTTTGATTGCTTAACTTTGAGTTCTCGGTTGCAAGTATATAGAGGGAACGAGCAACCAGAGATGCCGCTGCCACTATTGTTGAGGAGTTGATATTTGCTGAAGAGGGAATTATAAAAATGTGAACATCTAATGTGTCAATGAGGAAAAGTGTACACATTTGAAATACCTATACTCACAAATGTCATCCAGATTGCTGTGGTAGAAGTTGTTGGTGAAAGCAGAGTCAAACTCTTCCAAAACAATACCAGAAGTTGAGGAGTTCTATGGAATGAAAACAAAATAAAAAAATAAAAACTAAAATTAAAAGTGCTCTCTGATGCTTACCATGCACAGAATACACGAGAAATAGAACAACTTGCAACACACTGAAGCGAACAAAATGCCTAAGAATGTTACCCACATCAAGTATGCAATCATAATTTCCGAGAGAAAATCGCCTAAAGAAACATACCAAAACCCATCCTTAAAATCATAGTAGACTAGCGGTGGTGGTCATATGTGCCCAGTAATAGCACTAACAAACCACTTTAAAATCTTTCTTCCTTATTGGAGAAGGGTCGCACAAGTAGAATAAGTGGAAGGACTCACTTCCGATACATCATCAGTTGACACGATGCAGAAATGAGAGATAAACATGCCAATTATCTTCCAAAATGATATTTACATAGTCAGGAAAAAAAGGGATGATGGCCAAAAAAGGTGAAAGGGGACAATGACAATTAAGCTGCTAATGATATCAGTTCAGAATGAGATACAATGTTCACCGGAAATTGATTTCTTTAAAGAAAGACAGTTATACGATTAACAATCCTAGCTCACATATTATACAATGTAGTAGAAACAAAGGAAGTTTTACTCATTCTGCAAAATCCTGTAATAATGAAATCCATCTAAAATCTTATGACACACTGCCTAAAATTTTAAATTCTTTGATAGTTTTCTCATTTCATGTTATTTCTTTGATACAATGATTTGTCATCAAATGTCAGACAATACACAAATACAATTTGAAGAATTATCAGATTATTTGGGATAATAATTCTATAGTGAAGCTGACCGCAAAGAAAAGAGCCTAGATTTTTCATATGCCAACACATATGCAGTAATGAACCATAAAACCACATCATGTGATCCCACATAATGTGCAGCCACACATTTGTTGAGTATACAGCCGCCAATTCGCATGTTTCTTAATCAAAGTTTGAATTCCCAGTTTAGCCCCACGGGTGAATATTCCATATGTGGCTGCACACACTGCATATTCAGTTGCATATTTCACATATGCGGATGCATATTTGGCCGATGAGGAAATAAATTAAATGAAGTAAATCCTCACAGAGAAAAGCATTTTTTTCATCTATGGAAGAAAGGGAGTATTATAAGTATGGGTAATACTAATTCTAAATAGATCATGGATTTTTCATCTTTCTTAGATTCTAAATATGTTTGGCCAATATGGTGCCAACAAATAAATTAGTGTTTTCCAGTAACAAGTTACAATCGAATTCTCCCTTAAAACAGGAGAGAAATGTTAACAAATTAGGTCTTCAATTATCATTAGATAAGATATGGAGGCCTGAACTTATCAAAATCAACAAACCTTTCTCACGAATGACATCAAGGAAGATGGAGGTACTCCAGGATTCAAAGTATTTGACTTTTTGATCTTAATGCTCTCTTTTCCAAGAGAATCACAAGCAACTTCAAAGGCTCTCATAATTTCAGTTGTAGTTGATGACTCCTGCAAAACTAGCAGCAGAATTATAAGAAAAAATAAATAAGCATTTCATAATATCTTTAGAAATACAATAAACTGTTAGAAATCCATGTATATCCTTAAGTCTGACATTTCACAATATTTCTAGAAATACGATGAACTGTTAAAAATCCATTATTATTCTTAAGTCAGACATACCAACAAATTATCTCATTTGTTGGGGAAAAAGGAGAGAGGAAAAAGAAGCATGTGCATTCAAATACTCACAAAATGTAAGGGAAGTACAAACACGAGTACACAAACAAAACAACAAGAATTATAAAAGTAAACAAGTTTCAAGTATTCAGTACCATGCACTTTAACTTGGCTAACTTAACTTATTTGGAAGTGCCTAGGAGATGAAGGAATAATATCGCCAACTAACTTTGTTTTATATGATATTGAAGACAAAGAAAAGACCTGAAGAATGGATGACAAGCACTCTAATCACTATATATAAAAAAAGGGAGATATACAAAATTGCACAAAATAAAACTCATGAGCCTATGGTGAAACTTGGGGGGGGGGGGGGGGGGGGGGGTGTTGATCGAGCATAACTCAGACAAGGAACGATAATAATAGAATCAATTTGGTTTTATGGCAGAGAAGTCAACTACAGAAGCTATTTTATTTGTTAAGGGGGGGAATAAAAAATTTAAAGATAAGAACTTATTAAGTATATTCAGAACACTCTTTTCATTAGTCATGAATGAACTTATTAGGTATATTCAGAACAATGTTCCTTGGTGTATATTGTTTACTGACAATATTGTCTTATTCGATGAGAATACAATAACATAATGCTAAGATAGAAAGATGAAGAGAAACTTTTAAATCTGGATGTTTGGATATAAATAGGACGAAATGGAAGAATATATGACATGCAATTATAGCAACTTGATCACAAGAAATAATGAAATAGCCAGTATGATGGACGAGATAGCTAATAGTGAGTATTTTCATCATTCAGGATCCATTATTCACAAGTAATCTGCAATTAAAAAGGACGTCATTCAGAGAACTAAAGAAAAATAGTTGAATTGGAACAGTACAGTTAGTATTATGTGATAACGAAGTACCTATAAAACTAAAAGAAATTTTCTATAAGACATGCAAATGTCTTATGAATCAGTGTTGGGCAAAGAAGAAGCAACATATTCAGAAAGAGAGAATGTTGAGATAGATAAGTGACAGACAAGAAGGTATAATATAAGAAATCAGTATATTGGTAGAAAGTTAAAGAGGTTGCTTTATGATTAGATGAAGAAAAATCATTTGAGATAGTTTAGACATGTGTCACGCAGCCCAATTAATACACCACTTAGGAGATGCAAATATGATCAGCATTAAAGGGGCTCCGCATACAAGTGTTAGGTTAAAAAAACTTGAATGGCGACAGCAAGAAATGACATTTTCACTGATTATGTTTGGAATACAAGACACTTAATAGAGTTCAATGCCAAAAAAATGACTCATGCAACTGATTCCAATTTTTTGGGAAAAGTTTTGTTGCTCTTGTTACCTATAACTTAAAAAAAAAAATTGGATCAATAATGCCTCTGGAATAACACAAAACTATATTACATAGTCAGCATGAATTTAAAGAGAAAAGTTAGATAAAGCATCTTCTAGGAAAAATAAATTTTATCTATGAAATTCAGAGAAGGAACAGTTTTTAACAAGAATTAAATACATTATTGACTTTGCAATAAATTTGTGGTAAAAAGATGACTCTATTGATTAAATTAATCTCTAGACAATTTTTTTGAATTCTTGATGGCAGAAAATAAGTTGTTAAAAGTGCATCTACAATGCATCTAGAAAAAAGTAATACTATGTGGTCACATGAATTTGGAGAGAAAGGGAAGAGAAAAACTATACTCTGTACTTTTACAAGATTCCTAAGTAAGGGGTAATGTAAAATATTTTCCACACGTTATTACTTCACAGTTCGCACAAAATTCCCTTGTGATAAAAAGATGGCAACCTTATAATCTCAGCATATAGTTTTGAATCCTTGCAAGAATTATTTCTTTGAAGGTGCCAAAATAAAGCAACACCCTCCTTTGCCTATTATTCCATACAGTTCACATATTCTAATCATGTTAAAAACTTGAAAATATTTGCTTTCTCTTGTCATTAAAGGTTTTCTTTCTGTTAGTGATCAAGAACATATATATGAATAGAAAATGAGCCAAAAATATGTGAGAGGGCCAATAAGATCAAATATGTACAATCTAGAGCATGCAATTTCAGAGATCAGATATGCTGATTGCAGATAACCTGGCAAGAATTTGAAAAGTGATTAGCTACATCAAAAGACGTCCCTTGGTCCGGAAAACTTAAAGTTTCAGGTTCCAAATTTCAATAGTGTCTGCATCATCACAAAACGATAATCTTCAATTTATTCATGCCTTGGGAAAGAGGGCATTCTCACCCAAGAAAATCTGCCTTCTAATTTCCAATATCCAGGAGAGCATAAATCATATTTGTTTTTAAATATTAAAAATTGGATCCATTTAACTATATGAAACGAGTTTATGTGCCTGGAAAACTGCCATCCAGGGTCTCCCAGGATATGATTTGAGCGTTATTCTGCTGTCATTTTACATGTTATAGATTCTTTAACACTTCTGATTTAAGAAACCTGCAACGACCCAGAATTCTTGCACGAGTTCTGAGAATGAATCCATAAGTTCAATGATTCAACTAACAAATGATTTTTTTGAGACAGCAAAAAAAATGTACGACACACAGATGAAGATCGTTCAGTAAAACATGATGTGCTAGTGCAAAGATGGCTCACCCCCTGTGAATGAGCATAAAAAGTCGACACCCCTTTACCTAGGCCCTTCCCGACAGACCCAATCTCCAGAACCTAGCCAAGGAAATTATATAAAGCAACAGTTATCTAAAGATTAATAAAACTAGATTACAAAAAATATTAACAAGATGAAAAATATGCAACAAAAATCATATGTAGAAAGGTACAAAAGAAAGATATTGTTCTAATCATCCTTTTCCAAGAAAATCCACTTCTTGGTCTTCTAAGAGTCGTGACAAGACTAAAGATCTCAATATTACAGAGTTCTGGATAATTTTTCACAAATAGAAACAACATTTTCAAGTTGCTTCATGAGAAGCACAGCACATTAATCTAAATGATTGTGTCCAAAAACTATCATGAGATAATGAGGAGAAGTTTGAGGGAACATTTAAACAAGATTGTTGCAGCCCCCAAAATTTGACAAGGGGGAGACATCCAATTTGATATGCTTGTTTGATGAGGAGGTGGTGACCCTCATCCCCCATGTCCTGATATGTCAATTATTTTAACACGTGCTATTTCATATAAAAAAAATTGTTATCTAATGTACAATCTATCAATTACTCATAATCTATAAACAATATAAATTGACATATCAAAAAATTCATGATTTTGATCTTTTTTTAAACAGTAACTAAACAGGATTATCAATGCAGAAAAACTGGTTTGTCTACATGACTTTCATATTCATTATTTGATTTCTTTAAATTATGTTATTTCCCCTATATTAAAGATTGTAGAGGTTAGATTATCTTTAACAAATCTATATTACGAGGAACCCTAACATTAATCAAAATATAGAGAAACAGGGGCATTTTTTTTTCAAGGAACCCCAACATTAACTAAAAAAAATAACCCGATGCACAGAATCATTCACAATACCAATGTATCAGGTTAGCTTGAAGGATTTGAACTCAAGACCTATAGGGAGCAAACCCAGGACTCTAGCCAAGGAACCAACCCCATGTGGGTTAAACAGGAGCAATGGAAATGTGCAATGTGAACTTTGCGGTGTGGAGTCAAAAAATGTGAATCTTAGTCAAGAAATGTGGAAAACAATTCAAGGACTGTAGTGCAAGAAGGTGGCATTTTATAAAAAGAACTTTTTATGATTTTTCCTACATTTGGTTTCTATGGACATCTTGTCTCCTTAAATCCATGGAGACTAACCAATTAATACAATCTGGCAGACATACCGACTTTATAAATAAATAAATAACTCAGTTGGTCCCATATATTAGGGATATTTAATGTTCTGCCTTGGCAGGAAGTAGAGCTGCTAGTCAGTTAGCCCGGGGACAAGTATAAAGCAATGTTGCTAGTCATGTAGCCAGGGTAAGCCACAACTAAATTGTACTAATTGTTTACCACTATAGGTAAGCTATGAAGCAATGTCTTTATTTAGATGTTAAGAAATTTTTGTTTAATAGCTTTGATGCAATGTTACTCCGGAAGCTTTTTTGGTATAGGTAAGCTACCTCACTCACTAATAGGCGATGTAAATTATTAAATTTTGAGCTGATTAGTCAATAAGAACCACCCACCTCCAAAGAGATGATCTGGGTTCAAATCCAACCATATGCAGAGTGAGTTCAGGTGGACACTTGATTTTTTAAATAGTTTAAAATTAAGAATAATTGGGGAGTTTAAAAACTAATCAAATCCAAGTTTATTAAATAGTAACTAGTGCAAGCACATGCACACATATGCTTCCATTTTTGTATATATATAAAAGGTCAGTATACACACGATAAAATACCATGGTGTTTAAAATTTGTAGTTATGGCGGAAACTGTTTTATTATGCCTCTGTCTTATGTTTTGGAAAAGAAATTATTCATTAAACCATCCCAATGACAGAAAATAACAAAAGAAGGGCATTCAAATGACAAGCATAAATATTCAAAGGTTT
The DNA here is from genome assembly GCA_030737845.1 of Acorus calamus. Taxonomy (NCBI): domain Eukaryota; kingdom Viridiplantae; phylum Streptophyta; class Magnoliopsida; order Acorales; family Acoraceae; genus Acorus; species Acorus calamus. The sequence continues at coordinate 22,143,483 of CM060876.1, forward strand.
TAAAATTGTTAAGGTTGCTTTGCTAGATTCATATGAATGTTATCTAGCGGAAAAAAAAAACAATATATGTGCATGAAGTTGGAATAACAAGCCAAACAAATGACAAGATCATCTATAACTGCAAATGCACCTTTGATTACATATGTACCTGTTCAATCAATGTGCTGTTAAGGCCATTTGTGGTATCTGAACCTTCATCTAATTCAAGTAAAAATCTACGGCTCCCAAGGTATCCCCATGCTTCTCCAGTGACAACTAGAAAAACAAGCTGCATAAGACAATAAGACCAACATCAGAAAATACCAGGTGATATAATACTAGACAGCCATTATCATTCAAAAAAGGTTCAGATAAAGAGGATCAAAGGATAACAACAAAGGAGAACTAGTACCAAGAGGTTATTATTCCAATACTTAGAGCAAGACTACAATATCATGTAAAGGAAGTGATAATTTGGACAGTTATTACCAAACAAATAATTGATATTGATTTTCAAATCAAACCATGGAAAATAAAACATCTGCCTTATTGTTGAAACCTAGATATTTAGATATTAAAATTGTTATTGGATCAGTCGTGTGGGCTTTTTTTATTGGGTCAGTCTTTATTGGGTAGGTTAAGAAGATGGGTCATTGTCAGAGCCCAATCCATTATCTTATCCTGTGTCTTTCTCCTGTTTTGCTTTTCCTTTTGATGTAAGGAGATCCCTAGTCTCCTCTTCGGGGGTTTCTTGCAATAAGATTCTCCTACATTCTCTCAAAATAATAATAATGATTATTGGGTCTCTCCCTATGTGCTTTCTTTTTTTGAAAGATGGTAGGCTCTTTCTATGTGCTTAAGTGAATTTCAGATACATTCGAGAGAGAATTCATTTAGGGTGGTTAGATCCATTTAGGATTTTGTCTATATATTCTAAGTTTATGTTAATGGATTGAATCGAACACCTATATATGTGCATTAGTAGTCAAGGAAGTGGAGACTCCCTCAGACAGATCCTTATTGATACCATCCCTCAATTATTATTGTCAATCTCTAATCCCAACCCATCTCAACCGGCCACAGGCCATCTTTCATGACCTCAAACCTCAACTTGTAATAATCATTCAATGTTCCAACTTTTAACCTTCCGACAATCTTATTTGAAGATGAACAATCTTGTGTTATAAAAAGATAAAGTGTTGTCCGTCATTTATTTTCTTTCCAACAAGCTTTAAATCACGTTGTTCAGAGTTCATATGAGAAAGTTCTGATTGCACAGAATTTTCAGCTCCAATACCTATATACAAACTATACCCAAATGGCTAAATCTCATCTTAAACCACCCTAAAAACCCTAACCTTAACTTCCCAAATATGCTTGATAAGACCCTAAACCTGTCCTCACCATCCTATAAGTCATTTGTTATGATCAAGGTTTGTGACGGTCATATTACCAACTGTTGTAACAGAATTGGAAAAAAGGAACTTCACTAGTATAATGAATATATTTTTTTACCAAAAGAAGAGATATCTCTCTTAAACAAATAAAATTCTCAGAATACTTCACTTCAAAGCAAAATAATCAAGTGAAAGTTCTGGAAGCTTAAAATGCTTTCCAAACACACCTAAACGACGACATAAACTTCGAACTTGGATGTCTCTTCAGAATAAATGGGGGTGGTGTTTATAGGCCTCTGAAATGATTACAAATCCTAGATTTTGACATTGACGTGTTGGAGGAGCATGGGATTTGAAAACAGGTGACCTAAGGTATTCCATATGAAAGGCTCGTCAAAGAACAAAAGCCAGTGACGTCCTCCTTTTTTGGGCTGAAATTATTTTCTCAAGTCTTTCCTACCTAGGGTCATTCATTGTAAGTATTCATTGCCTATTCAAACTGAAGATTGAGGGGATGCATTCCATCAGTTTACTGTTGGATTTCCCTCCCTCACCCTATAGTTTGAATAGCAATGGATGTAAAAAGAACATTGAAAATTGTTGAAAATCATATTTCATTAATACAATTCACTTACCCAAAAAGAGTCAAGAGACGGACCTTGGAAGCTATTCAACCTATCAGATGCAGTATACGATTGTGGGCCAATGAACACTGGTTAGCAGACACCTTGAAGCCATTGTTAGCTAGGAACTAAAGCTAATGGTAGCTACGAACTAAAGCTAATTAAGAAAACTAAAGCTAATTGTTAGCTAAGAACTTTTTTTTTTTTGAACGAAGAGGTTGGCTTTCACCTTTGTATTAATCAAAGAGAAATCCCAAAACAGCAAATACACAAACCCTCCCCCACAAGAAGCCTCAAGGTACCTAAAGTAGAGGAGATATTTACTTATGGCACCCCCAATGAGGGCTAACCCGAAATAGAAAACTGACCACCGCTAAAGGAAAAACCATTCGCCCCCGCACAATATCGACCCCACCCCACAATGAATCTCGCCGCCCCCTCGCAAATATTTTCTACGTACGGCGTACAGCCCTTGAAGACAATGAGGTTCCTATTTAGTCAAATCAACCACACCACAGCCGGAATGAATGATTGGGATATCTTCGCCCCCACACTCCTCTCACCAACCACCCGCAAACGTTTTCCGACCCTCCAAAGATCCTCCAAAGAACCAAAGAACTATCCATCCCCATTGTTGCACAAAGCCGCTGCCATGACGCCCTAGCTAGTGGACACCTTATCATTAGGTGAACCACCGTTTCCTCCTCCAAACCACATAGGCTATTGATGTTGGGCACCCATCTCACCAGATTGGCCTTCGATAGGATCTTCTATTGATACACCAACCAAAGGTAAATTTTCACCTTTAAAGGGATCTTGCAGCATTATGCTTCCGAGCTACCACCTCAAGACTCAGTCTCGAGTGACGCAACCAAGAATAGCAACTCCGCACTGTGAAACCAACTGTCGGATTAGGCATGTTAGCTAAGAACTATTACTTGTTTATGATAAATTTTATGGATTTTTTTTGTGGGGAAAGGTGGGAACTAAACACCTATAATTTAATAATAAAAAGAGAAACAGAGGTAAACCACAGTTGGGATATCATCATTTGTAGTTTATGAGGATGGTACTGCACTCTTTTCTTGCCTTTTTAGTTGAATTTCCTCTGTTTTCTCCCTCCTTCCTACATCTTGTCAGACTGCTTTATTGATTGATCATTAATGTATCACCAATTATCGTTTAAAAAAAATACAATCTAATATAAAAATAACATTAAGTGAGCTGCTACCTGCTTTTTTAGCTCATTCAAACCATCCATTCGAGAAAGAGCATCAACTGCTGCCAATAATGATATCATTCCCTGAATATTGTAAAAATTTGCCCAGTCATTTAACTCTCATTTTGTCAACCATAAACAGTCCAAAAATTTGCTAAGCAATGAAAGTATTTGACAAGATAGCCGGGACTTACAGACACAGAAGAATCAGCACCAAGACTTTTATCACGGAAAAATGATGCAGAATCCATAGACGTTACTGCTAGCAAGATAGGCTTTGGAGCCTTCACGGATGAAATGTTGATTGGTGGTAGAGATGACCACACACTGCCCTTCAAATATCAGAAGCCAAAGAACAAATAACTTTATTATTAAACTAGTTTCAAAATCATGGCTTCATATAAGCTTTAGGTAAAGTTGCAGCAAACATAAGCTCTTGATAAGGGTGTTTATGGTATTTGCAAATAAATTGAGAGAATAATGGGACAAAAGTATTTTCAGTAATTATAAAGAAAAGGCAGTTCCGGTATTAGCAAAGCAAGAAATAAAGAATAATTCTATGTTTGGGTCAATTTGTGGTATCGAATATCAGCGGGCTTTTTTATATTAGGCCTAGTTCATTTCCAATGGGAAGTGGAAACAAATCTTCTGACTTCTTAGTAAAGAAACCATTTACACCAAAATTGAGGAAATGGAGGTGTGTAGGAAGTCATTTCTAATGCCCCACAAAGGCAACCAATCATCAAATGGTCGAATCATTCCACAACTTTTATGCAACTAAATGACATGTTAGAATAATGATCCACACATAGATACAAAATTTGGTGGATATGGATAGAGTTATTGATGCAAAACAAAAAAAAATGAATTCATAATATACAAAAATTCTCAACTTGCTATCAAAAATCAGAACTAATACAACTTGGCAGTTCACAAGCTTGCACAAATATAAAATTTAGATACTTGGTCCTTATATGTCTCTTTAATGAAGATCAGCTGATTTTTAATATACCTAGATTTCATATTCAGGGATAAGGTTATATTAAAACTATCATCTCATCCAATGGCTTCTCAACAGAGAAGTCGTCCTAATAGCAACCTTTCTTAATTTCCGCCCCTAAATCCTGAATCAGGGGATTTATTTCAAATTTTTATTCAAATTCTAAGTTTAAAACAGAAAACAAACAGACAGCTATTTCATAGCCATCACACCAGGAGGATACTTTATTTTGGCCATCAACTGCATCATTTATAGATAGATCAATAAACATAATGTGGGCCTCAAATGTATCAACCACCTCTATTAAGGATTAATGTAGTGGCCTCCAATTTATATAGATTTGCACCAAGCTTCTAGGTCTCCAGTATAGCCTTCGAATGTAATTTTGACAAAATATGCTTTTCCATTAAAAGATCCATCGTTTAGTAATCATCCAGATACTCCAGCAGACAATATGGGATCATTTGAGTGAATTTCTCTTTACATTTTGGTCACCTTTTAGTAGTGTTCACAAGTAGTCCAACTGAATCAAGTTCCCAAGACCACAATGATTAGATGGTATTGCACACTGCTTGCAAATAAATGCATTGGACGAGCGGTTGCTCCATGTTGCACAGCTCACAAACACTCACCTTGGTCCCACCTATCCCTATTCACATCTTCAGAATTTTATTTAGATATGTCAACCACATAAAGCTTACATTTAAGAGGATTTCATATTCCACATCTCTGTATATTTTGGGCTGTCTTTAACACCACATCCGAGCAAATAAGAGATCACAACTTGCATAGAATATTAAAAATGCAAAAGTTATTAATTATAAAAACTCTGAAGAATAATTAACATGCCCATAAAAAGATTAATCAGAAAGCTCACAAAGATGTATAAACAGATGGGATGGGACTGTCTCCTTGTACAAATTTCTACCAGATGACAACTCGTCGACCAAAAGAAACATACAGTCATACAGAAAAAACAAAATAAAGAGAAAAAACCTCACCTGTAGCCACCTAAAGGCAGGCAAGACTGCCCCTTCAGACAAGATTCTGAATTATGAGTTCCAACTCTAGTTGTCTGAGCCAATTTTAACTCGATCAATATTTATTCAGAATAACAGATGATGGTGTCCATTTTCCTGTTCCCATAAAACATGACATTAAGGAGGCACTATTGACAGCGACTCTTACCTGCATAACCAGGTCAAACTCTGCAACATCTAAAGGATATGCTTCATTCTGCTTCTCATTCTTCTCCGCCATCTGTATGATAATATGATTAAATTAGTTTGTTGGATGAACATGAAAGGAGCCACCATTTGGTTCAACACATTTACATTAACATGTATATTCTTCAATTAGGATGTGAAGACAATTTAATTTACAAAGAACAGCAAAAACAGAATTGAGGCATATTCCAAAGAAATGGTGACACATGACACATACATAACCAAGTGCAAAGTGAATATGTGAATTCTAAAGAATGCCAAATTACCTCTCTCAGGAGAGATGTGCTATTCTCAGAGACTAAAAACACAGGAAAGTCATACCGGTTTAACATAATCCCAGATCCCTGTAAGATATGGAAAAGAGAGGAAAAGTTGAATTTTCTTAGAAAAATAAAAAGAAACGACAATAAATCTAAGTACAGTGGATTCATTCACAAACAAGATACTAACTTACAGCAGGATTCCATTCATAGTTGGAGTCCTTGTATGGAGAAAACTCAGCCTGCGGAAATTTTTGAACTGGTGAAAATCCTACAAGGAAAATACAGATCAAATTGCTATTAGAATCCCTTGATATATGAATGAAAGATGATTAGAGAAACAAACAACCTGATGGCTTGTGTGCTGGAATCCAGCTACTGATTCAACTAGAACACCAGCTACTCTGCTGGAAAAGTTCAAATCATTTGAAGCCCTAAAACAAATGCAACAACAAATTAGTTTTCACCAAAGGAAAATTTGGGAAAAGTCACATATACCTGTCAGGCAGAAAATATTAATGACAAGTCTTAAAAAATAATGTGGATTCTTCTCACATTCATATATGTTAGTATTAATTGACAAATGTAGTTCATGTTTATGACTCAGCATAAAACCATACATCTTCTGGTATCATCAACTAACCAGAAGTATATAAGTGCGTCAATTATGCCAACACTGCCATCTTTTGAACCAAAACTAAGTTCCTTAAAATCCAACTGTAAAAAAATGACGTATAGAAAAATAATAATAAGAAATTTAATTCATGCCTGAAAAAGAAATCCTGCATTTCATCAAAAGACACCAACATTGCAGGCGATAAGTGAGCCAACTTCTCATCAGCATTCTTGAATCTTATGATTGGAGCTATGACTTTTGCGTGCCCAGGATCTGAAGACATTAAGTGAGGTATATAATGAGATGGGATTTTGGTTAGCAGGGGAGGGGGCACGAAAGCATATGAAATCTTTAACATAATTAAAAAAAAGTGTGACATTGAATTTATTAACAGAGAGAAAAGGATGTCATGCAGACTCACTTGCACAACCAATTCCACCAGAAAGATTTAATAGGCGTACACATGGATAGCCATCGACAGAAAGGTACATTGCCTTCTCAAGATCAGGAACCGACTCCAGGGAATTTGCTCTTCCTGAAACCCCCAAGGATTATCATCTCATGGCCCAAAAACAACTTTATACAAGACATGGTATCTAAAGAAACGCGTAACTTAAAGATACAGTAAATGAAAACACAGTCACATAATTGAAAGGATTAGCTATGACAAAATTACGAAGAATACAGCAAAAGAAAATGTCGATATAAGAAAAAGAGTGGGATATAACTTCCACAGGTGATCTCTGAATCAAATCATTAGGCTGCCACAACATGGATCAGTAACCTAGTTATCTAAAACATCCTCATAATCCTCCAAAACAACTACTTAAGGACAGAGTATCTTTTTTCCCATGTACTTTTAAGAATTAACACAAAATAGTTCATCTGTATTGACAATAGAGAGACCCAAAAAAGGACTGTTGCGGGAATTTCAAGAAAAAAAAAAATTTGGTGTGCCAATTACTTGCAATGATCCAAACATACAGAGCTGAATTAAGCATATAAAATCTGGGGCATGCGACTAATGTGTTTTTCCAGAGTGGGCAACATGTTTGAAGCTTAAAATTAAAGCATTCAAACAACAATCATCTAAAGTTTGTATTGCCAGTCTAGATCACTATGTGGTTACTTCACCATCTAAGAAATATATATATGCCCAAAGTTGCACCAATTTTTTTATTTCCTATTGATCACCTTTAAAGTTTCGGATAGGTAAACCAATTCAAATGTTAATTACTTACCCTATCCACACATATATGAGAATTTAGAATTTAGTATTTCGAGTCTTCCAGGCAAAATATATTAAAAGGAGGAGATTTAGAGACTGGAATTGAACGAACCAGAGCACTAGACACAGAGATCGAACAAAACCTACCATTAGAGGCGGAGGAAGTGATGCGAATTTGAGATACCAGGCAAAACGAGAGGATGACGAGCTTGAGCTTGGCGAACATGGTGAGCGAGATGCGGAGGCAGCCGGAACCCTAGATGTCACAGGGCATGCTCGGATCGCCTCTGGTCGTCGTTGGCCGGAGTGCTTTGTAATAAATAACCTAGTCGTCTTAATTACTGCGACAGCGTCTGTGGTAAGAAGCCCCAAAATTGGGCCCGTCTATCCCCACCAAACAATTTTCCAATCCCACTGATTAAAAAAAAAAAAAAAAAAAAAAAAACGGTATTTGGCTGTTCCCATCGATTCAGTTCGATCGAATTCGGTCGCCGTTTCAAGTTTTGGACGACCGTAATGGGTTATCATTTTAGGTTTTGGGCGACCGTAATGGGTCGAACAGGGTTAAAAATTATATCTACTTATTCTTTGTAAACAAATAAATTTTTGGATTTATCCATCATATTCTACATTTATTCCTTTATCCAAACAACAGCTAAGGGACTGAAAAAAATATAAGTAGATATACTTTCAATTAATTCAATTTTTTATAGAAAAATATCGTATTAGACAAATATATATAATTTTTGAGCTTCGTTTGAATTCATAGTTAAGATGATTCTTTGTTTAAAAACAAAAAAATGTACCAGTTGATCCAAACACATTTTATATTTGGCTTTTGAAATTTGTCTGTAACTTATGTAAAAAAATCGTTCTTATATTCTATATTTAAGAATAATGATTTATTCTCCCTACATTACAACTCAGACTTGGAGTGATATGAAAGATTCAAAGAGGATACACGTCGTAGGATTATGTTTTCAAGAAAAAAAATTATAAACTTTATTACAAATCCTGTTCGACCAGATTCGGTCGCGCGAAACCTGAAATGACGACCAAATCCGGTCGCCCAAAACCTGAAATGGCGACCAAATCCGGTCGAACGGGTCGGATCGGTGGAGATAGCAAAACACCGGTTTTTTTTTTTTAAAATTGATTGGTGGGGTAAGAAAATCGGTGAGTGGGGCTAGACGGGCCCCCCAAAATTACCTAAATAAACAAAGGAGTCGAACATTCCTATTTTGGAATGGAAAGAAAATTATCACCAATCCCACTTTCAGCCTCAAACACAATACCCTCGTTTATATTTTGAAAATTATAATATTATACCTCTTTTTATAAAAATAAAATAAAATATATACAAATTGAATAATATAATTATTTATATAAAATATGAAAATTTTCTATAAAATTATATATATCTTATCACGTAAGTAGAGGAGAAGGATAACAAAGTAAGTAGGACTGCAATCTGAAATGTAAAAAAAGATTTTAATCGATGTTGATTTTTTCTTAAAGTATTTATTGGTCTAACAAAATTTTAAACAAGCGAAGCATATATTTACATAAAATAGTACATATTATTTTCTATAAGTATTGAGTATATACTGCATTAGGATAATATAAACACTACAAGATGGCTTGGGGAGTGCATTTGGGATGCAGAAAGGGCTTCTTAAGTGTATCAACGCCCTTAAATTTTTGAGTGATGTTATACGTACTTTATTTTTATATATAAAAAAGTGTGTGTGTGTGTGTATCATCATGTGAGGTTTATTATTGTTAAAAAAACACAAAGTATATGTATTGCAGTTGGGGTTGTAAGCGGTGCTGTTGAACATTTTTCATTTTTTTAGGCATCGATACACTTAGTATGTTTTGAGCATCTTTTACAATCATCATATTATTAATGCAATATATGAAATTATCTAACACATTGTATATATTCCATTATCTTAGTTAATATTCTTATTGAAACAATACATTTTCTGTGGTGTTGAAGAGTAAACCATTGACGATGGAGAGATCATCAGAAGAAATGGAGAAAAGTGGAAGGAAATCGCCTGGAAAAAAAAAGTCGATCATAATGTTGTCATTGATGTGATGTCTATGAAAGTTCCTGCAAAACCTAAGTCACAAATTTCTCTTTTTTTTCTTATGAAACGAAGAAAGATTGAATGAAAATAAAAAATCTCAAAGAATGAATCCCGAACATCAATTCTGAGGGTACAAATCTTTATTTATATACAAACTGGAGCATGTCAAGTACTTTTCGATAACTTTATTAAATGTACATGTCTCACTTTATGGAGAAGCCACTTATTATAAACCTGGAGGATTAAACATGTGTCAAAATACGATTCAAGCATGTATACGGTATACAAGCAGTTAAGTTTGTTAACAATTTTATGATGTGTGCCTTATCGCCTTTAAGGAATAAGATGTGAAAATCGTTTGGATATAGAATAAGAATTCTTGGGTATACATTTATGCATGTTTAGAAGGATTGTGGAATTATTCTGTTGACGTAAGAATAAATGTTTTGTTGTTTATGTAAAATGTGAATAAAGTATGGATAAATTTGTGGATGGCAGGTGATTTATAAGAGGTGATGTGTGCCTTACTTTGGGTGAACTAGAATAAATTTTATTTTTGTGAACTTCTTAAGGAATAAGAGCTTTTCAAACACAAAAAAAAAAATTTACAGAGTTATCCTTTTCGGGTAAGAGTACTCTTTTTCTAATGGTAGCATTTATCTTCACTAGGTCACGCAAAGCGCTATCCTTTGTCAAATGATAACAACTGTATTCACCGGGTCACGTGTGGCACCACCCTTGTCAAATTCCACAGTAGTGCCTTGTACATTGAGTACAAAGTCCAAGCCGAGGTATTAGATCTCTCAAGCTCCTAGCAGCTTCGAACATCTTTTGAAGTAATCACCTCCTTCATCATTGAGATTGTGACATCTAGATCATTAAATCTACATTCATTCTTATTATTTTTCTCCTTAATAGAAGAAAATCTAAATATATTTCAGATCATATTAAGTTTCAAAAAATAAAAAATACTCTACAAAGAAATTACATGAATAAAAGAAAGCTAAATATATTTCTATTTTATGATAAATCAAATATTTGAATATTGGAATTAAATAATAAAAAATAATATAATTTAAATAGTTTTCTAGAAAAACAAACAATAGAAATAATTTCAGTGTCATCAAACACACGATTGGTTTTTATTTTTCGGTGAAACTTTGATTCATGTAAAATAAATTGGGAAATTTTCAAAAACAACCCTCCAAATTTTTTTTATTTATTTTGACCCCGAGATCAAACTATTAGCAAAACTGATCCTGAGACAAGTTTGACCTCGGTCAACGCGCGCGAAGAAGCGCCACGGCGGAACGTGATCCAAAATCACGTCTCCACCTGCATGAACCCGCGTGCGCGGTGCGCGCGCGCAGGTCATGACGTGCATGCATGCCCCGCACGCACATGCAACGCCGCGCGTGCGTGCGGGGGTTTGATTATTTTTTTTTAAAAAAAATTAAATTAAAATTTTAAATAACCAAATCATATAGTAAAAATTAAAATTGATTTAATAAGACTTAACTTTGATTTAAAATTAAAATTAAATTTAAAATTTAAAATTCAAATTAAATTTTAAATTTAATATTCAAATAATATTTAAAACTTGATTTAATAAAATAACCATTTTTAAAAAAATCAACAATGAAAAAATATTATCAAATTTAATTTTATAAGACAATTTATATTAAAAACAAAAAATAAGAGGAAATAATAATATAAATTTTATTTGCAGATTATCCATCCCAAATACAAAAATAATTTTTAATTTTAAATTCATAATATTTAAAATTTAAAATTTAGATAATATTTAAATTTTAATTTTATAAAACCATCATTTATAAAAAAACATTACATCAAATATATATAAATGATTTTTTTTATATAAAGAATTAAACAAATTTTAAATATTATTTGAATATTAAATTTAAAATTTAATTTGAATTTAAAAATTTAAACTTAATTTTAATTTTAAATCAAAGTTAAGCCTTATAAACAATTTTAATTTTTCTATATGATTTGGTTAATTTTATAAAATTTTAATTGAATTTTTTTTAAAAAAATAATCAAACCCATGTCTCCCCATACACTATCACGTCACGTGATATTGTATCACGTCTCCTCCTGTGGGGGTGACGTGCATGAACCCGCGCGCATGCACGCGTGGGTTTATGCAGGCGGAGACGGGATTTTGGATCACGTCTCCGCCGTGACGCTTCCTCGCCCAGTCAGTGCGTTAATGTGGCGCGTTGACGAGGTTTGTTTCAGTGTCAGTTTTGTAATCTCGGAATCAAAATTTCTTTTTTTGAAAGGGTTATTTTTGAAAATTTCCCAAATAAATTTCGTGGAATTATAAATCACTTAAAACCACATGGACCCTAAGCTTCTGTATGTTGCGTGTCACAGCCATCTTGAAACGGATTTGGAAAGCTTTCTGTCCAATCTTTCACATATTGCCTCAACATGGAGCTAGTCTTTTCCGTGAACCAATCGGTCATGTCTGAATGATTCTTGTTCTTAAAATGAGGCCCGTAGTTGTTGGTAAGAGCAGATGACCCTTCGAGTATCTTTTTTGTTAGAAAACTAATTCCTGTCACAAACATTACGACACTCAAGTAACAAGAGGTCTACAAATTCTGTGTGCCTCTGATTGATTTTTACATCTTTGGTCAGGTTGCTTTTAATAGTTCAATTGAAACGCCCAAAGGTATACTGGATGATATCCTGAGATTCCATTGCCCTTTCATGGATTGGTTAGATTTGAGCTTCTGCTTTTTCGGTAACAGATGGCATTGAGTGACTTTGGTAGTCTCCAGGCTTCTATTCTTCCTTTGAATCTGGACATACAAACAGATGAGAGACGTGACAGCATCTGAGTTATCCAGAAAATATTAACCCTGCAAAAAATTAAAATCAAAGAATAGTGATACATCCAAAAAATCTCTTTCAAAATGTCATATATCCTATATTTGATGTCATAAATACTTTAATGAATTTTTCTTATATATGGTTAAAAAGTCCTTAATTTGATGTGGTGGCACTTATCAGAAACAGAGGGGGAGCTTGGATTGGATTTGGATTATTTGGATAGCCCTCGGACCTTGTCCAATTCCACAAAAAAACTTCATCTTCAAAATCATTTGAACTCCCAGTTCCTAATGATCTAATATCAGTCCAACATTTCCAATAACAAAAAACACAAGAATTATGAAATCGAAGTCAGAAACATCTTTTTTGGAATTAGTCCTTCCATTACCAACAAAACTGAAGGGATAAACAGAGCAGCGTTTAAATCGATCTCTGTTTTCTCAGCCTCTTATGTACACAAACAACATCACCTCCATCTCTGTCGGGATGATAAACCCAAACAAATAAAAAAAATCAATCGATGGACACAAAAGGGTGATTCAAAAGCTGGGCCACCGTCCACCTCTGACTCGAGTCCTTCTGCAAGCAACACCCGATGAACCCCTTAAAATCCTCAGACGCCTCGCAAGGCAAACTCGGCGGCTCACCGAAACAGATCGCGCACATCAGCGTCGCCCAATCGGGCCTCTGTCCCTGCGGAAGGAACGGAAAGTGCCCCATATAAAGCTCCAGAAGCGTCAGTCCCAACCCCCAAACGTCCCCCGCGTATCCGCTGTAGTTCCCTCCGTACGTGTCCGGGTCGAACCTCTCCGGACTCATGTACGCGCACGTGCCGACGTAGGAGTTGCAGGCGTCGAGCGACCTGCACATGACCTTGCTCACGCCGAAGTCCGCGATCTTCACCTCCCCCTTCGCGTTGATGAGGAGGTTCGACGGCTTGATGTCCCTGTGCACGATCTTCTGACTTTGGAGGTAGGACAGCCCCTGCAACACCTGCCTCGTGACCCCCCTCAGATCCGCCTCGGAGAACGTGCCGCTCGCGTTGAGGATGGACTCCAGCGATCCGGAGTCCATGTATTCCATCAGGATCGCCACGTTGTCGCCGGAGTGTTTGTGGAAGACGCCGTGGCAGCGGACGACGTGGGGGGAGTCGGTGCGGCTGAGGATGTCGATCTCCCGGAGGACCTGGCGGCGGACGGGGGGGTCGGAGGCGGAGTGGACGACTTTCAGGGCGTAGAGGGTGGAGGTGCGGCGGTGGCGGACCTTGTAGACGGTGCCGCCGTTGCCGTGGCCGAGGACCTGGAGCCGCTCGAAGTCGGAGAGGCGGTCGGCGCCGTCGGAGGATTGGTGGACGGCGGCGGAGGGAGGGAGGGGGAGGGGGAAGCGGGAGCAGCGGTCGGCGGCGGCGGAGGAGATGTCGGGGAGGGGGAGCTTGAGATTGAGCTGCCTTCGTTCGCGAACGACTGCCATTAAAGGTTCGGATTTTTAGCTTCTCTTGTTCTGGAGACGCTTCGGCTCTTATAAAGGGTTTCTGAAGAAAGTACACTCTGGTCTTCTGTTCTGACGGTACTCTTCTTGATAAGATAAAATTCTATTCAAAGACGGCCACGTGAAGTTTTTAGACTCTGTTTTAGTGAGATATCTCGTTATGTTAAAACGTTTCGCGATTACATCTTAATGGATAGGAAGTATCGATGATGGCCGAAGCAGTGACGGGAAAGAAAGTGGGGCCCGCAAAAAGTTAGTTTCATTATTGAATCGGGTATTATTGTTTATTCGCGAGTGAGTGTGCATCGTTGTTCAGCATAATGACTATAATGTACCTAAAATAACAAAAAGCCGTCACAGATGGCAACGTAGATGAGAGGGGTAGTTTCGGTATTAAGGGCAAGGAGAGTTGCGTAGACGATGACGACTGGAGGGCGGACTTCGGCTGACGTGCGTGGATAGGTTATTAGGACAAAAGAAGGATAAAATTAAAAGAAGGTGGAAAATATTATAAAAAGATTGATCGCACGTGCTTGCAAGGAAGGAGGGGTGGGAGGTGATGTGGTGTGCGTGCGAGGCTTCTCGTTGGGTTCCTATGGTGAAATAGTGAGTTTGATTTTGAGTGATTTTTTGTTGGGGGGCCCTCGAAGTTTTTGGAGGTTTGTGTTGTTTTTTTCGGTAGATTTGGAGGTTTGTGATGTTGTTTGAACAAATTCAATACAAAAACTACTTGATTCATGGTGGCAAAATTTGTTTATAATTGTGGTCGTCTTTGGGGGTCATGGAGTGGCGTTTGTTGAGGTCATGGATTGCATTTGAGTCACCCACCCTTTTAGTAATTTAAATTTTTGTTAATTTTTTTGAGAGTGGGTTGAGAGAGTTAATCATTGTATTATTCTAATCTCATGAAAGTATGGAGATTGTTATGGATATGATATTTAAGGAATCTATATATATATATATAAGGGTGGTTGTTTGGGTGCGTTTTGATTTATTAACTATAAGAGAGGTTGAGAAGTGGATTTGATTAGAGCACCTACAAATCCACTTTACATTTCTTAAATATAATATAGAAAAACAAGTGTAATTCCCATAAATGGCCCCTTTTTTTCATAATTGACCCCGGGTACTAGTATTCATTTTTTTTAGGAGATTTTTGAAATCTAATCTTAAAATTTAAACATTGAATCGACAGCTTTATGGGACTATATTTTAAAATTTTGAACATTTTAAATTTTCATATATGAATGGATTCACCTTGCTATTTAAAATATTAATATGAAGATTTAAAATTTAAAATTAAGATAAAATTAAAAATTCATATATAATTTAAACTTTAAATTTTAATATTGAGCTGAAGAATATCTAAAACTGAGTTTAAGATCATCTTCATTAAAAAAAAATCACCAAATGAATTGTGAATCAAACATCCGGAGAAATTATACATTTGAAAAATTATACATCTCACCCTAAAAATAGCCCAAATACTTAATGTATTATTTGTTTGAGGTCATATACATTTTAATATATATATATATATATATTTTATTTTTAAAGTACATATGATCTTTAAATAAATGTATATGATCCGGAGGTGAATTTTAATATATATTTTCATATCAATATGTACTGATAATATTTTCATCAATACATGTCTTGATGGACGATACATGTCAATCAAAATATATTGATAGAATTACTTTTTGAAGGACATATGTTGTCCATCTAGACATATACTGATGAAAATTCTATCAATACGATAGAAAAATTTTAAAATTTTTAAGATGATATTTGATGTGTTAAAAGCTCTTTGGTCCATGGTAATAGCATCAACTAGACTTGATCCTCTTTTTAGGAAAAGCGGCTGGAGTTGCTATTAGTCTTTTTATCCCATTATACTCCTTTTACGAGATATTCATATTGTGATGGCCCGAAAAGATTTGGGAATTAGGTCTTTTTCCTTTCTTTAATTTTATTAAAGTAGTTGTACATTAGGTTTTCTTGATTCAACTGACATTGATAGGGCACAGGTACTAAAATTTATTCCTTCTCCCTTATTTGACTTAACGGGGGTGAATTCAATATAAAATTAATAGACTTTTGGTGGATATAGTTTTTTCATACCTTATCAGACTAAAATAGTGCTATTATCATAGTATTATCATCGGCAGTACAACATGATGGCAAATATTTCCACCGAATAACAATCGGCACTGCTTTTTGTATTAACTGAGACGCATGATGGCAAATAGCACACAAATGTCGGGTTGTTTCCACCGAATAATCACAACAAATAAAATGACATGTTATCTTATGATCACTCCAGGTAAACATAAAAAAATTCACATTGAGCCTTCCAAGGAATTTGACATTCAAATTAGAAAGTCTGCTAGAATGTTTTTTTTTAATTACCAAAAAGTAGATAATGATATTCTATATATCTTTTGTGATTGTGTTATTTGTAAGCTATAAAAGTCTCATTAGTTACCACATGACGTATTTTGTGAATACTGATAGATCATTCAAGATTGTGTGCTACTCTTCTATTTAGTCACGTGCTTCTGAACCAGGTTGTGCGGATCACCAACCTGAGATCACCACCCGAGTCGTTGATTGAATCAACCGAAGAATCTACAACCTACCGAAATAATAGCTCATTTTTTGCCCATAGCCAGGTAGCCAGGTAAATATTTCTCCTAACAAAGCTATGAAAATTCAAAACAATGTCACTTGTTCATGACACGAGTCAGGTTTTATCATTTAGAATGATCATTCATTGATCTATAATAAAAATAAATTTGAATGGTTGTTTTTATGCATTTATCATCATAAAAGAGATCAGGATGATCGATGATTGCATAATAATGTTTGATAACCATGACCTTTGTCACTATATATGCACATTATTGATCATTGAATAAATAAGAGATTATGACGTGGATCTTAATGATAGATTTTGAATTTTATTGATAATTTGTTAATGATTCCAAACAAGAAACAAAATAAAAAATTATGATAATTATTCCAAACAAGAAACAAAATAAAAAATTATGATAATTATTCCAAACAAACAAAATAAAAAATTATGATAATTATTCCAAACAAGAAACAAAATAAAAAAGTATGATTGCACAAGATATATTAGTAATATCTTTAGTTGATCAGTTGATGTCAATGTATAAAACAGATATTAATGAGAGAATGACTAATTAATAAGATTGAATATAGAATATCCCGGAACATAAAAAAATTCCAAATTTTCAGCAAATACTAGGGCTGATCAGGACACATCATCCAAGAGGGGTTCATCAGGATTGATACCCAATAATTAATTTGAAAAAAAAATTGTAGTGGAAGTTTTTATATATAAAAAAAATTAAATCAAATCAGTCATTTATTAAACACTATCATTAATTAGAAAGCTGAGTTAGTTAAACAGATATACTTATCTTTCAACGTTACAAATCCTTTTCAATTTTTTTTAAGTGGCAACTTTCAATTATATAAATGTTACACTAATGATTGATCTATAAATTATTCAATACGTTATTGACCATCGGATCTTATCACCTCAACATAAAAATATCAAAATTTATTGTAATTCAGATATTTTAACATTAAATTTTGTCTTTAAATGATCACATATAATGACTTTTAATATGTTATCTTTTAGTATGGCAAACATCTGAAGCGTGCACAAGATAACAGTGCCAAGGCCAAGGTAACACAGCCTTTTTGTCCCAACGATCGCGTGGGCATTGTGATTATCTCGTAATCAATTTCTCTTCCGAGGCATGAATGTGTATGTCGAAAATGTTTTGAAAATGGTTACCCACTTGATTTGTGAGTGTGGTTTGTTTTGCGTGGGTGCAAACAAGATTTGCTTTCAGTCAAGAGTCTTACTTGTTAAGGAGTGAGAGCTTGGAGTGGTTGAGAAGGTTTGAATTGGTAGATAACTCTTTTACCAAATCTTCTTCTCCCAATTTTGTATTGAAGGTCTGTATTACTTTCTTTTTTCACATTCCTTTTTAGATTGAATAAAATTTAAAGGTAATATGCTTACCATTTAGATTTTTTAAAAAGGTAAATGAATGCAAATTATTCAACTAACGCTGGATCCACTCCGATCCCTTTATAACATATGATTTTTCCATCTTTTATTCCACATATTTGATTTGGTTTGGTTTTGTTGGTTTATTCACTTTAGCATCTGTAGATTTATATGCAAAGTTTGGCATGCTAAAAACACCAACATCCATATCCAGCACATTTAAATGGGGGGAATCATCTAAAAAAATGTTTGGTTGGTACCCCCAAAATAATTAAAGGTGAGCAGTTGCCAGTGATGATTCTTTTAAGCACGTTTATCTTGGAATTTTTATTTTTCTTAAAAAAATTTTGGATGGCAGAGCCTGGTGGGGGTAGAGGGGCTGAGGGATAAAAAGTAAGTGATACGAACATCCCATCTCCCATCTCCCAAACCTCAACTTGCCAAAAAGAATAAAAAAAAATTCATAATAATCTCGGCCTCCCATCCTCACGTGTAGAAAAACATTTGGAGGCTCAGATACCAATGATTTGGTTCGGTGTGGCTGAGTGGCTCCACCTAATATGATTTTTCTTTTAAATATTTAACTTTTTGAAGATGGAATGCGAAAGGAACGCCAGTTGATCGGTGGACCCCAAAACGTCGGTTGAAGATGTTGAAAGGTGGGGGGTCATTCAGGCCAAATCATTTTCAGGTTGAAGCGTACCTGGACATCATCTCCGGTTCGCATCTATCCTCTTAGGCAACGTTTGGTTACACAATTGTGTAAATATGAAGAATCAGTTTTTACAATTATATAATCAAATAGTTTTATTATAATAATTTTATATAAATAGTGTGAAAAAGATACTGTAATTTTCAAAAGCTTTGTTTTTTTTCAAAAGTTTGTGGGAGTGAATTTTCTACATAATCAATTTTAAAACTCAGATATATGAAGAATCAGTTTTGGAATCGCGTAACCAAAAACACCCTTAGCCCCTATTTGGATATAGAATTAAGTTATTCTGTTATTTATGATTATTCTAGTACAAATAAGGATAAAATGATTTTGTGCTTGTTTGTGTTTTGAATTATTCTTGTTGGAAAACATAATAATAAATTTTTTATTGTTTGGGTAAAATGTGAATAAAGTATGGATACAAATTTATAAAAGGTGAAAAAATAATGATAGTTGATTTGACGGATGATTTATAAGAGGTGATGAAAGTTGATTTGACAGTGAGCCCACACATTTTTTTGGTAAAATAACTAGAATGACTTTAATTCCAGGGATTGGTTGAAATCCATATATCACTTTATACCAGTTTATTCTGTCATACTTATACCATGTTATACCCACTCATCCAAATACATTTTTTTTGCTTTATCCTCACTTATCCACATGTATTCCCATTTTATTCCCCATCCAAACAGGGGCTTAGTTTTGTTTGAGTAGTGACATAAATTATTCTAAGATAAATAATTATTTTGATAAAAATAAAAAATAAATTATCTTTTATTTTGTTATAAAAATGTGTTTGGATCTGCGTTTCAAAATTTTTAACTTTTCAAACATCCAAACACTGATATAAACAGGCTTTAAAATCAATTTAGATAATCAGTATTAACTTTGAATTTTAAATTGCAAATTTTAGAATTTATGCTTTAAAAATCAATAAAGTAATTTTTATGAAAAATTGTTTGAAATTAACATTTCTTAGACACACACACAAGTTACTTGTAAAATTTCATAGCAGCTGGAATCCCACAACCAGCTAGGTACATCATAATATTAGATGACATCTGCAACTGATTAATTTTCATAAAGATCAATTCACTAAAAATACAACGAAGAGCATAGTAACAGAATCATATTCGATAATCGTTTAGTGAGGATTTTGTTCAGCTCAGTTTACATGATTCGGGGACAGATTTTAAAAAATTCTGAAAAATTGAGGGATCTAAAATTAATGCATTTATTGTATGAGAATCAATGTATATAAATAAACATCATAATCATAAAAAACATATAAAACATTTTTAAAATTCAAATTCATAGACATGTAAAGCATCAAATACTGATACCATTAAATTAAAAAAAAGCATCCATAACCAATTCACCACATCAAAATCCACCAAAAAAAAAACATCCATATGGCAATTACAAAATGTTATGAGTTATAAATCTTCATAGAACCTAGACTAGACAAGAGACTACCATAGTACAAGTTCTCTCATCTTCGTCACTCTAATGTTCACCGTCATCAACATCAAACAATGCATCGCTTTCGGATGCAATAATATGGTCCAAATAATTTTTTTTTTATCATTGAGTTTAAATTCTTAAGAAAAAAACTTTTGTAAGTACAGTTCACCCTCACAATAATAAAATTATTTAGACTTTGCAATCTATTTCATTTTTTTAGAATATGCAGTGTCATTTTTTAGAATGTGCAGTGTTGCATCAAATGCACTCTGAATATTCCTCTAGCAATATGATGCACTGCATGGTTGAAAGAGAAACCTCAAGCAACTCTTCTAAGTTCTCCATTCTTTTTACATGCAACAACTATCTTCTACCCGTAAACTTTCAAAAGTTCATGTAACATATATAACATTAGAAACTTAAATTAGAAAATCAATAAATATAAAATTTTGATGTTAGTTAAAATAAAGCTTACTTGATTGTCCGACAGAGATTATTTTTACAAATGATGAGAATATATTGAAATTCATATCTATGTAATGTACTAATTGATCGCTGAATGTTTCCTTTTCACAGTGTCAAACGATGCAGCATTAGAATAACTTCAACAATTTTCTTATCTCTTTATCAAGTTTCACTAATTTCTCATAGTAATATGTGGATTTTGGAGAGAGACAATTGCATCCATAGGATGGTGTAAGAGGATATATCTTCTAGTAATAGTCTAATATAGTTCATACTTAGCTATCTCTTCATTATAATATTTAGATATTCCTTTGCATAGTCCTTGTCTTCAAACAGATCTTTAAAGAAGCCCCCTCAGAATCTCATTCTCAATACTATTATTAAAGGTTTCACAACTTCTAGTTATAACCTCTCTACCATCCTGGCAAAATAAATTATATTGTATTAGTTAGGTGACTTTTCTTTCCTCTGCTATTTTTGTATGTGATGGACCTCCATTCATTTAAAGCAGCTATGAATCTTAGAACTTGCTCAAGTTTCATTAAAAATTCCAACACAACGAAATTGGCTGCAAAACAAGTGGCTACATGTCCCTTAATTTCTCTCACCTCTATATGACTTCTCCTACAATCCAAAACATATATGAACATGTAGATAATTTTTTTAAAATTTTTAGTTTTTTTCACTATCTCCTTATCTTCTCAATTTCTTTATCAATGTCTTTGAATAACAAATCAATGTAATAAGCTGCACATTTGATTTGTACACATGCTCATCAATCCCTCCATAACGAAACCGCCAAATAACATTCCATCTTTTACTTTCCTTCGAAGGATACAAATATGCTAGCATATTGTACTAATTAATATTTGTATATTTCAATTATAAGTTGCTCGATTCAAATACCATTTACTATCAATTTTTTTTATTAAAATATTTTTAACGTCAATTGAAAAAATACAATATTTTGTGATAAAAATATTTTAAAATAGAATAAAGGCGAAGATAAAATATATGTGGTTAAAAATTGAAGTCGAAGCTACAGTACTTATCACATCCTAAATCAGTCATTTATGCAGTTTGCCAATTGGAAACATATAATTTTGAATAAGACATTTCAAGTGGTTGACACAGACGAAAATCCGCACACATGGAATACTTTTGGAAGTATAAAACCAGGCCACCAAAATCAAACTAATAAAAAAAAAATCAACTTTTAAAAGGTATGGATATACATTTTCATCGTATATTTGAGGATCATATTCTTATCTACCTATAATGATTTCCAAATCATGTTGATATGTTGGTTTTGGTGAGTTTATTAAGGACTGAAACGAAGAGCCCACCATGGGATGTATGGGCGGCTAGAAGATGCTTTGATAAAAGTGAATGAATGGCTGAGGGGACACACTAACTAACTATTAAAATTATTTCCATGAGAAGCCACACAAGAACAGGGGATGGAAATAATGAATACCTGCTTTCGGTGCAATTTAAATTTATCATCTTGTTGGCTAGTAGGACCATTGCACAATTTTATTATTACTAAATTTTTAAAAAGTTATTTTTTTTCCATTGTTTATAACTATATTTTTAAAACCAGAATTACTTGGAAGGTTTAAAACCATGTTTGAATTAAATATGATTACCGTAAAAATATCCATTATCAAAAAGAAAGGAAAAGATATAGGATAATTATTGGTAAATAGTGATCACAATTGACATTAATATTTGTAACAAAGGGTCCATGAGTTCGAATCCCAACAATGCTTGTAGAAAAAAGCAAATTGTTTGAAGCGCTCTGTTCTTAAGAATCAGTATGAAAATTCAAAAGTTAACTAAATTATCATGATCCAAAAACAGGAAATTTTATTTATAGAAAACATAATTAATTATTTCTTAAAATATTAAATTTAATAAAAAATTAGATTTTGTATAATAAAAATCATGTTATCATTTCTATTGTGATGTTATATGATAACTTGAAAAACAATCAAGATTTAAAACTTCATAAATATGTAAAATTTCTAAAATTTTTATTTATATAATAAAATGCATTTTAATGGACAAGTATATAATTTTTTTTAAATGTGGACAGTGGATTAGGTTGCACGCAAGCCGAGTGCATCATTTTTTGAGTTGAAATGCAATAAAATAAAATAAAATATTAAATTATGGGTTAACTTTGAAAACAATTGAAAGTTTGTTTTTAATATACTTGGTTAGCCATCCAGCGATATATGTATTACATCATCTAAGGAAGTATATATCTCGTTAATTTTTTCTTGCACTTATTAAAATTGATTCTATTTAATTCAAAATAAAAGATACACATTTTTCATTAAACTATATACTTTATTAGATGAATTTATTATTTTAAAAAAATTAAAACATTGTAAGAACTGTCGCATAGAATTGCATTTTGGGCTATTTCTAGCATTATCCCTAAATTAAATGTAGGGTACGCGAGCAAAACAGTTCCATTTAATAAATGATTTTTGTCTACAAATAATATGCCTATGAAACATAAGAGCTACTGTATAAAAATTAAAATAGCAATTACTAAAAAGAAAGCACAATGAAGTTGTCACGTCAGGTCATGTTCCGAAGGATACAACAAATATCTGAAACCACTAAAATGTATGTGATAAGATCTACGTCCACACCCACAGTATTTTATATTTTATTTATATCATTGACCTGCAAAGATTACTATAACCTTGAGTATTCTGTTGAAGATTCATTGGCGATGTTAAGTGATTGCGTAATGGTTCATGCATCCAAAACAAGGGCTTCAACTTGTGCAACAAATACAGGATGCCTATTTATTCCCAAAAAAAAAAAAAAAAAAAAAACAGGATGCCTATCAATTCATTGGAGATAACAAGTAAAATATCAGAGTCCAAATTAAATGCAATGAACATCCTGACTGCCTTGCACATCAACTCTTTCATGATGCTTCCATCTCACATCCTCCTGTAGTGAAAAGTCATTGGAGGTGCCCCCCTTAAAGCATCTCCAATGGACATGTTAACTCACTAGTTAGTGTCATATTTTTATAAAAGATGTAAAAATGGTGCTCCAATGGAAGTGTTATGGGTATGTTAAATGTGGGTTCCACCTGTCATATGTTAGTTTTCATGTTAATTTTAGCTAGTGCTTTAGCCTAACTAAATGTGGGTCCCACCATTCAAAATATTCAAAAAAATATTATTTTAGGTGGGTGGAGAGATGGACCCACTATTGTTTTAACTAGTTATTTAGCTAGTCCATTGGAGCAACAACCACCAATTAAATGAGAATGTAGTAAATGAGGGTCTAATTGATGGATAAAGTGCTGACATGTCACTTTAACATTTTAGTTAGTTAACATGTCCATTGAAGATGCTCTTAGCCATAAAAATGTCAGGGAGTCTTTATTTTATTTTATTTTATTGAAAATCTTCAAATGGACGCCCCTTTAAGCACGGCAACTGCGACGGTGACTGAGAGGACCACTGTAATGTGACAATGATGTGATTAAGATGGCCATTGATGATCATCTCTGAATGCAGCTCATTCTGAGGGTTGCATTCTTGGTACATATATCCTTCCCCACCATAAACATCCTCAACCATTGATTCTATCGCAAATTGAACATTTCAAGATTTTGTGCATGTGGTGATGTTTTGTGAGAGGAAAGATGAGATAGATTGTTTAATGGAAGAATCTGATTGAGTTGTGGGAGAAAAGTTCATGGTAAACCAAGTTTTTGTGTGTTGTTATATTTGTAATAAATCTATGCATGTGTACATATATTGTTATCCTAAACCTTAATTTTATTAATAAATTGATGTACATTATTAGGATCTCTAACCAAGTTTTTTGTGCACATTGTTAGTCTTTGAATAATTAATAGCGAAACATGCATGGTTCAGTTAGAGAAGTTGACACATTAACGAAGTGTAAGGAATATTTGTGGTTGCATGATGACTTTCTCAGTACATGTATGGCGTTTATTATGTGATGTTGGTTTCTGTCGAGAATAATTTGTTGGTTTATGTACTTTGGTATCTTTTTTTTTTTAATAAATCAAGTGTATTTTAATATGATACAAGTCTCATATATACGGTGTTCGCACGTTCCCCTCGCTTAGTGAGTGAGGTGGAAGAGATGCACTCATCCTCAGTGAATGACCCGGATTTGATCCCGGCATACCCTTCTTGTGGGGAGTTTCTCTTCGACTCTTGGCCTTGTGTCATGTGTGTACTTGTCCCTTGTGGTGCTTTATTTATCACAAAAAAAGTCGCACGCGCGTGCGCACACACATATAGTGTTGTTAAAGTGTATCTTGTAATTCTATGATGATATATGTGTTGCTGTAAAGTGTATTTGAAAAACACTCTTTTTAAATATTAAATTTCATTGAAAAAGCGACATATGGAAACGTTGGAAACCAGAAAATCATAGAGAATGCGGGAGAATGTGTAGAGCTAATATGAAAAATTTAAAACATTCATTTATGGAATAATTAGATACCAAACTACTCCTACACACTTTTTTCTAAAAAAAATCCTAGGGGCTTCAGCCCCTCTTGTCCCATGGGTGGGGGGTAGTGGTATTGTCCCATGGTGGCTCCCCCCTCAACATACATAACACGTTCCAAAAGAAGATAAACATCTGAAAAATATTACATCTGAAAAATATTGGGACCACTATTTCTTTGAGCATGCATGTTTATTATTTTAAATTTTTTTGCTTTTTAAGTTTGGGTGGTTGAAAAAAAAAATGGTATCAACGGACATGGGCGAGATTGAGGGCGTGGTCCACTCCATGAGAAATTTTTTTTTGAATAATGTTAAGCAGAGACATAAATGGCAGTTTTACTAACTAGATCACATATGTTTTTACTTTTTAAAATTAATTTATCACGTCTAGTGAGATATATATAGAAAAATCCGTTCAGAATTAATAATTTGTAAAAGGCTTTGAGGATAAAAATATCCAGCCACCAAAATCCAACTAAAAATAAAAAAAAGTAGATCTACGTATTTCCACTCATAAAAAAAGTTGCAAAATTTTCATTAGATTTGGAGGATCTCACCAAACTATAAAGATACGCAAATCTACCGATCTTTGTTTTGATGGATATATCAAACAAGAGAGAAGTGGGGGCGGCTGGAAGATGCTATCATGATAAATGGATGGCTTGAAGAGAGAGAGAAAAGAAAAGTAATTTAATCTTCTTTAATTTCCATGCAAAGTCAGCCAAGAAAAGAGAGGGGGATGAACACTGTTTTAGGTGCAATGTGCATAATAAACGTGTTAAATCCTATCTAGTTGCTAGGGACAATTGCCCAATTCCAATTTATATTCAGTAACAAATTCTAAATTCCATGCATCAAAATTCACTTTCAATGAGATGTTGAAAATAGCTACAAACTTAATTACGTGTATGAGTATACACATCATTTCTTTTATAAACGATGTCCTACATTAGCTAATTAAGTACATAAAATAAAAAAATGCGTATACTAGGATTGAACATATCATTGGCCCGTATAGATTTAGTTGGATACGGCACTTTCAGTGATTGCGTAATGATTCACGCATCAGCACAGGTTGAAAGAAACTTCCTCAACTTGTGCAACAAAAACAGGCCTAAGAATCCACTAGAGATAATAAGCCAAACATGGCATATATCCTAGACAATGAAATGATCAGCACCCTCTCATGCATGCATACTTCCTATCCATCACACATCAGAAAAGCCCGGTTGAAATTCCACTTTGGATGTCCTTTTTCTCTAATGACTTGATACATAGTTCGTTTTGTAATTCTATCTGTAGTTTAAGAATCCATCCTCTAGCTATCTATATACTTTAATAGTGGAGTGTATATTGTTTTTAGTGTACTGTATACTGAGGGCTAGCCCTGGGCAGAGGCCACTACTGTCTAGGACCGACCCCAGCACTGCAAAGCCCATAGGTTTAAGCCCATGAAAAAAAAAATTTAAATTAGTTTGCTGGACTCTTGAATACTCACCCTTAGAGCCCAGGCCCAAGAGAATACATCCCCTAAGTCCCAAAATCCAATCTATCGTTTCATATCCCAAAGAGAATATTTTCAAACCGCCCCCATTGAAATCCCCAAAATTCCTCCCCCATCAAAACCCTAAAAACCACCCACCCAATCAGCCCATGTTTCTTTGGTTCTCTTTATGTGTTTCCAAATCTCTCCAACGTCTTTCTCATCCACACACAAATATTCATCAAGCACTCAAGCTACAATCTTTTTATATATCTTGATATCTCCGTTTTAAATTTTTTGTATCTCTCTCAATCTCTATGTTTATGTGATTATTTTTGTTCTCTCTTAAATTCAAAGACATCTCTCCCTCTTATATCTCTCTCCCACTTAAAGGCTTCCAAAATTTTCTTATTGTTGTTGCAGTTAATGGTTGAGTTTAAACTCTCTTTTGAAGGTATTTTCAATTTTTGTTTCATTCTATTAAGATCTATCTATTATCTTCTTTTTTTTTTTATAGTTTTAATTAGGCTTATAATTTTTTTTGTGAATGTATATGGACCCGCTTTAAAAGTTTGCCTAGGGCCCCACAAAAAAAAGTTAAATGTATATAACCTCCTAAAAGTTACTGATTATCCATATCATCCCCTCATTTCATCGAATATCCATATAACTCCTTATTTGTTGCGTTAAATGTCCTATTGTTACTCTATCAAATCACTGTAGTGGTTACTAACTTGACTTGTGAAAATGACTGCAGTATCTTCGAAACCCTCTCCAATGGACATGTTAACTCACTAGTTAGTGTCATGTGTTTATAAAACATGTAAAAATGGTGCTTCAATGGAAGCGTTAAGAGAATGTTAAATGTGAGCCCTACTTGTCATATGTTATCTTCTATGTTAACTTTAGCTAGTGCTTTAGCCAACCAAATGTGGGCCCCACCATTCAAAATATTCAAAAAAATATTATTTTGGGTGAGTGGAGAAATTTGAGTGGGTAAATTTGAGTGGGTGGAGAGGTGGGCCCACTATTATCTTAGTTAGTTATTTAGCTAGTCAATTGGAGCAACAACAACTAACCAAATGAGGGTGTAGTAAATGAGGGTCTAGTGGAGGGTTAAAGTGCTGACATGACACTTTAACATCTTGGTTAGTTAGCATATCCATTGAAGATGCTCTAACCTCCTAAAAGTTACTGATTATCCATATCATCCCCTCATTTCATCGATTATCCATACAACTCCTTATTTGTTGCGTTAAATGTCCTATTGTACTCTATCAAATCACTGTAGTGGTTAACCTAACTTGACTTGTGAAAATGACTGCAGTATCCCCGAAACCCTCTCTAAACCTTAAAATTAAACGAATTTTATCTCTCCCTAAAAAAATAAACAAATAAACACATTTAGAACAAATGCAATACGGATCTTTCATATTATATTACAAATATGGGATCAATAAACAATAAATACCATTACTCAAGAACTAAAAGGAAGAATCACTAAAGACTGAAATGAAAACAAAAAGAACAAAAAACATACAATGACATAAATGATGATGCCCTTAGATAAGGTGAAGAAGAAGACAGAAGATTGAATGGGGTTTATATCAACGACCATCGTAATGGTTAGAAAAATTGACTCTTGTGGAGGAAGAAGAAGAAGAAAGAATGTATGAGTGTTTAGAAAGGAGGGGACATTTTGATCATTTAATTTGGGTCCTTTTGAATTTTTTGAAACAAATCAGAGGGTTATGTACACATGTGTGAATTAACTCCCACGTTTTTCCTGATAGACATATTCTTAATTTTTTGATAGAAAGTTAACTGAGGGGGCTAAATGTTTAACCACATCATAAATGAGGGGAGTTCATATGGATATTCGATGAAATAAAGGGGCAATATGGATATTCACCAACTCTCAGGGGGTTATATGCATATAACCCAAAAAAAAATTCTCAAGGGCCGGCCTTATCTACTGTATTTTTTTATTATATATATTTAAAAAATATTGTGTTTTTTCAATGTCTATACTTCACTAGTATGTATTTCATTAGGTGTGTACACTATCGGCATCAGAAAAACCAGTCGTACCCCACTCATACCCTGGTAAGCATCGATCAAATGCACACTAGAAGCAGGTCTGCATCGATCGGATCGCATGTTTCAGATGTCTCTTTTAATGTCGGCATCGATAGGAGGTCCACGATTGAAAAAATACCCTAGTAATTATTATTTAATGGTCATAAAAATAATTTCCACGCTCATGATCTTTTTTTATTTATTTATCAAAACAAGATAAACAAGAAAATGAAAAAAAGAAGAAGATAATCATCTTAACATTAATACAAAGGAGTGAGGACCACTTGTGTAATCTTGTTGTCTGGGACTCTGGGACACTGAGAGCGGACCCTAAACTAGGCTTTACAAAAGATTACCCAGTTAAGTGGAATGAAAATATTACATTCCATTTTATAGTCAGACACATATGTTTTTAATTTTTAAAAATTATATACTTCATCTAATAAGATATATATTTTTGTAAAATTAAATGTGAAATATATACTCTACTGAATTAAATGGTATTATTTATATTAAATGTGAAAAAAACTTAATGAGGTATATACCTTGATATAATGGAACTAACAAGATATATAAGATTACATTTAAAACTATAAAAAAAACTATATCTAAAAAAGCTGATCTAAATAAAAATAGATGAAAGGGATTTTTTTTTGGGGGGACATACACTGAGATGGAGAGTGAAAACAAAGTGGAATGGACATAGTTACACGCAATTAGTATATGTAGTCTCATTTTGCTAACTGGTATACTATAGTTAAAAAAACATGTAATTTTTTGTTTTTTGCATTTAAGGGTATATATATTTCACTGAAATAAATATTTTATTCTTTAAAACGATGACTACTTTGCCACGAGCCTATCACAAAAAAATTAAGGGCGTTGTTACACTTATTTTTTTTTCTTTTAATATTTTTTCGATTCAAAATACAGTCTTATATAATTTATTAGGAATTCAGTGAAACATATATCTCATTAAATATTGTCTTACATTTGTTAAACATGAGTTAATTCCAACTTCGAAATAGAGCGATATACAATTTTTTTTTATCAAACCATATACCACATTAGATGATATTTACTATTTTTAAATAAACATAAAACATGTGTGATTTGAGTTTTTAGTTGGTAAAAATGACTAAGTTTAACATTTTCTCAAAAATCAAAGCACTCAAATTGTCGCTAATATTACCCAAAAGAATTATAATCGTTGGTCAAAAATATTTGGGCTTGACAACCATGTGGGCTTTGAGAAGTTGGAAAGACAAAATTCAAGAAGCGCTGATACATGCAGTTCCTTTTGCAGGCCATGTTTTATATTCCTCATACGCTATGATAACGTAGTATATACTGCACTATCATAATATATGTGTCATATTATAGTATATGACCTCAATTCTTTTTTTTTCATTTTTCATTATGAAAAGAAATACATTAATGTATCTCAATATATACTTCATTTTATATAATAGCACACTTCAAAAGGTGAGTGTATGAATTTAAAAAAAAAAATAAACGGAATAAACTGCAATGGGGCTGAGTGTATCCTTTTCCAATCAAGAACAATCAACATAGCTTTGGACTTTGTAGTAGCTTGGACTGGTTTGATAGAGGATAAGTGATGTGATAAATGATAATTAATCGCACCCATAGTTTACCCCCAATTTGACAAAAAATAAAGACAAAATGTGGCAATAATTGTTCTAAAAAACTAAAAATGATGAATTTAATTTTAAAACTCTCTCCCAAGACACTTCCATCTCCTACGGTGACGACCGACACGTTCTCGCCGGGGATGAGAGTCAGCAGATTTACATCGTGGAGGACTCCCAAGGACTCATCGCCGGGGAACTACACAATCAGTGTCGACTCCTTGGGGTCGTAGCAGCTCTACATGTGGGAGGAGTCGGAGATCCGGTGGCGGTCCGGGCTGTGGGACTGGAGTTCTTTTACCGGACTCCTTGGCATGCAAGCTTTGAACCTCTACGGCTTCGCGGTCGTCACTGGCGGCACCGATTAGGGGTCCTACTTCACGTACACCGTCTTCAATTCGTTGCTATTGAGGTTCGTGACGGACCCGGACGGTATCGAGAGGACGTCGATCTATGTTGACTGGACGAAGGCCTGGGACGTTGTCTGATTGGGTTGGGTTGGGTTTGGAATGGGCTCGCATTGTGTTTGGATTTTACTTATATAATATATCATTTTAAATAATTAAAATTTTGATAAAAATCAATATTCCACGTGAAAGAAAATAATAAAGATGATATTAAAGAACATTTTTCATTAAAATATATATAAATAAAATTATAGAATTGATATATTATATGTAAAAATAAATTGAAAAATTCAAATTTTATTTTATAATAAATTAAAAAATTAAAATATGATTTAGAATATTTAAATTTATCATTCTTATTTTAGGTGCAGGTTGGGTTCTGATTTTCATTCCCTCAATCCAAACTAAAATTGAATTAGGTTCAGGTTGTTCGGATTCGGGTTTGGATTGAACCTATACACTAAAACTCCAATCTAAGTCCGTTCAAATGTCGGGTTTGGGTCAAGTTCAACCAGTTCTCGAGAGAGTTTAGTCGGGAAGACATGAAGCCCTCTGAATTGGGTGAGTTACTGAGTTACCTCGACCAACTTTCCATCGAACGGTACCTGAAAGTGAAGACGACGACTATAGTGAGAGGGTAATGACAAGCAGGAGGCGAAATATAATTGTACTGGTAAATTTCACACTTTTGATGGTGATTTGGTGCTTGTCTTGGTATGGGTTTGTGGCCACTTCAATAACAAGTATTTGGACTGAGATTGGTGATTTTTTTTCTCTGTGTGAATTTTTGTTATTTAATTCAAAGTTTTTAATGCGATGTCACTTGTGCATGTAATTGTGGGTCTCATCACTCCGATGTCAAATCTATGCAGGTAGTAGAGCCTGCGGTTTTTAATGTTGAATCGACTGATATATGGGGAGAAAGAAGACTATGGTGAGAGGGTAGCAACTAGCAACAAGTGGGGGTGATTGGAGAAGTGAAACCAGTGGTGCAGGAGGAGAGAAAACAGGGCGAGAAGAGAAGAGGAAAGAGAGAGAGAAAACACTGTGAAAAAATGAGGGTGGTGGGATTAATATTTAGTATGTGATGAGTATATATGATGGTGGGTTAAGAGATAACAAAAAAATTAATTAGTGGAAACAGTTTTTAAAGTGGTGGGACTAGACCTGCCCTTGTTATAATGCCCACAGTGTTTCAAGATTTATTTATACCGATCGATGAGATAAATTGTTGATACAATGATACCTCTGAGAGGATTGTTTAATAGTTACTGATAATGCGCTTAAATGAGAATTTTTTTAATCTATTATAATGGATATCCATAATGATACGTTTATCACTCCAATTTTAGATTTGAGTATTTTAAAGGTGTTATACAATGTTGTCTCATATTTCTTAGATGAGGGGCAATCTTGAAAAATATTATGTTCACTCCTTTTTTTCAATATTTTTGTAGGCCACACACATTTTAATTTTTTTTTGTATGCTTGATTAATTAAATATATGTATTTTTATAGAAAAATGAATTGAATGCAATATTACATATGCATTAATGGTGGAGTTTATAACGTGTCAAATGATTTTATATATTGCTTTAATGTCATGACATATTAAAAATATAGTGTAAATTAAAAAAGACTGATTCTTCGAGGTTCAATGAGCCTTGAAGATTTGAAGCTAATGCAGCTAGCTCATTATTAACAAGCTCATGTCTTTTAACATTACTTATAATAAGAAGATAGTTTGAATAAACTGACTCAATATGTAAAATTATCTCTCATCAAATTAAAACTCAAATTAGAATTGATGTTCTGATTTAAAAAATGCTAAAACTAAAATTGATTTCTAATTTAAAAAAATGCTCAAACTGAAATTGATGTTCTGATTTAAAAATGCTCAACCTTTTTTTTTTTTTTTACTATCTGACGTTACTCATGCCAGAACCTTAACTATGAATACATGTTAATCACTAAAAAAAAACTTAAAGAAAAATTAAAATAATCAATAACATAAACATAGTGACACAAAGGCTGCAGTGCTAAGATTAGATTATATAATTTGCCTCTTCAAAGTGCGATTAGAGAGGTGTCCACGTTTTCCGTCAGAATCGTTTTGGGTCCAACTCATCTTAGCATTTATTTTGTCCTTTTAAAGACCTAACAAAACGCATTCAGTATACAATTTGCTTATTATAAAAATTATTATAAGAGAAGGCTTACGTTCATTCAATCCAACTAATCTTCGTGAAAGTTACACAATCTCCTAAAATTATGTTTTCAAATGCTCACGCATTCATGAAAAATATAAAAATAAATATGCTTGAGACAGATCATCAAAGTTTGGTGATTAATTATCCTCCAAATGTGAAGCATGACTGAATTTTAAAACTTTGCATTCCAAAGTAACTTATTTGACCAAGTTGATTTGAATGAGATTGATAGACAATTGTGAAAACCATCACTGCATCAGCATTCTTCATCCATTTTGATTAAGAAAATATTGGTATTTCTTCAGCTACAATTGAGTTTTTCACATGGATCACGATGTCCATTGTCTGTGAATTTCCAAGTGAGATAATTCTTTTATTTATTCCTAAAAAATTCACTCCGACAAACTTAGCTGTGTGAAAGCTGCAGGTCACATTTTTTTTTATTAATTAAGAGAAGAAACTAACTAATTAAATGCTGGACAAAACGACACCCAAAAAATGCTTTGACAAAATGGTGTACCAGCATCCCATGATCAAATAGACAAATACTAGAATAACCCGAACTTTTATTAGGACAATTTTTAAAAATAACCCCACCAAAAAAATAATATTTCAGTTTTGATCCTAAGACTAGTTTAATTGCAAAATTGGTTCTGGGGTCAATTTTGACTGCCAGTGCGCCACGCCCAAAAATTGCAATGTAGATGGAGATATGATTGATAATCACATCTCTGCCATTTGACGTAATTTTCCTTTTGTTTTTTATTTTTTTCTTAGCATGACATTGTATTATTTACACTTTTATTTCAATAGATTATTTGTGGAGATGGATAGATGGATTCTACTAGATGTTGAAAAAAT
Organism: Acorus calamus; assembly: GCA_030737845.1. Lineage (NCBI taxonomy): Eukaryota > Viridiplantae > Streptophyta > Magnoliopsida > Acorales > Acoraceae > Acorus > Acorus calamus. Next base: position 22,177,393 of record CM060876.1, read on the forward strand.
TAATAAAATGATCTAATATGAAAAAATAAGCAATGATGCATTCCCAAATACAAATAATATTCATCTCCACAAATAATCTATTTAAATAAAAATGTAAATAATATAATGATGAGCATTATTTGTATTTGAGAATAGATCCTTACTTATTTTTACTTGTTATATTAGATCATTTTATTAATTTTTGCAACACCTATTGGAATCCATCTATCTCATCTCCACAAATAAATAATCTATTTAAATAAAAATGTAAAGAATATGATATCAGGTTAAGAAAAAAATTAAAAAATATAATAATTACATCTTCGCTTCGTGATTCACATAATCACGTCTCCACCATGAGAACAAGTAGACCGCGTGGGCACGCTGATCAGGGTCAATACATATTCTAGGGTCAGTTTTAAATATACATTGATCCGGGACCAAAAGTAAAATTTATTTTTTCTGAGTGTTATTTTTGAAAAATCCCCTTTTATTAAAGTCGTTTTTGGATGGGATTAGATCATAGGAAAAGAATATTTCCATAAGGTGACACCCTTTCCTCCATGCACCGCACACCTCAAGGGATGGTGTGTTCGTCTACGTAACTAATCACCAGGCAAATCAGACGAGGATTTTCTGTTGTCTGCCACATAGAATCTATATGATTTCCTTTAGGAAGTGGGTCGTCCATTTGTTTTTCTTTAAAAATCAGGATATAAAATATTTGTGATAATGATAAACTTGATCCAATTTTATATTTATAAATTTAATAAATTATTATCAATATTTAATTGTTTGGTATTTGGTCTAATTTGTTTATCTTTTTATTAAATACTAATCTATCTTTAAGTAAAAAATGTGAAAATATAAAAGAGTATGATAAACGTGGTTGACAACATATAATTATTCATTTATAAATGTGTGATTCTCTCTTAACCAGTGAATTAAAAAAAATGACAAAAAACCTAACACATCTGTTAGTTTGACTAGTAAACCATTGAAAATAAAAAATAATATTCTAATAAGATAAAATATTCCAAACATCTTTATAATCGAATAGTATCAAAATACAATTTTATTTTTAAACCATGCACGATTATATCAGTTTTTTTTTACTTGGTATGATTATATCAGTTACTATGTCATTTTTTAAGAAAGATAGATAACATTGCTTTTACGATTTCATTACTAAACTCCAAATATAAAATTCAAGAACCTTGATGCATGCACAAGAAAAATAGATGAACAAATTAAGGGTTGGTGACTTGGTGGAGATGGGGGACCGTCCACTAAAGTGACATAACATAAATCTCATAGAATAAGAATATCAAACGCTTAAGCACATAGAATCAAATCCATTGCAAGGATACATAGAAGATGCCACATGGACCAATTTAAAATAAGAACCAGTTGATAGAATAACTTCAAAGCATATGCATGAGTCGCATTACATATTCGTATTATCAGCCGAAATAGTTACTTCAGCTCGCATGTTTGCATGGTTGATCATCACATCATCACTTGTTCCTTATTCGGTTATTCCAAGGATATTCGGAACATATCCCACTGTTTCGGTTATGACAATCACCGTTTAAAATGAATCTGCGGACTGCATATGCAGTCTGGTCCATATAAAGTACATGCGGTTGTATATATGTATTTTACATGTGATAACATATTGTATATATATATCTTTTAATTAAAAAAAATTTAAATGTTCAAACACCTGAAAGGTAGAATGAGTTCGTTGGAACGAGTTAAACATTGAAGACTAAGATGAACCCTAAGGCCTGGTTTTGATATAGGAATAAGGATTGGGATAAGAAAATAATTGAGTTAAATCACATGTTATCTCATATGATGTAAGAAAAAAAAGGATAAAGTATGGGCAATTGTCTGCATTTTAAGAGAAAAATGAAGATATTTTGTTTTATGTAAAAGATGGGATATACTTTATTCTCATTTTTTAACCTTATTTTGTAAAACATGAACAATATTTATGACGCATTACTAAAAAAAAAAACCAAAAACTTCATAAAACTAAAACCAACAATATTAATACCTTTAATAGAAAAGGTAGATTTAGTGTTTTTTAATTTTTTTGACATTATTCTATATTTTACATCATGTAATCCAAATGCGAAATTAAGAATAAGAACATAAAAAATGAGGATGACAAAATGCATTATCAAATGTAAATATGGAAAAAAAAATAATTTTTTTATCCTCATAAATTAAACTAACTTATCTAAATATTTATCCATTTAATAAACTAGACCTAAAGATAAAAGACCTACCGTCTTCCACATTGTAGCATGCACGTGTTGCACATCTATGACACATGTGATGTATGTGAATGTCAATGTGCTTCTTGTAGCGTACATTGGTACATGCGATCGCATGTGCCGATGTACCCGGTTGTACTTTAAACTATATATGGTTACGAATAGGAATTCAATTTGATAGATTCCATGGAATCAAAAATGTTTTTCCATGAGGTTTTAAAAATGAACACAGAAATATTTTAAACACAATGCTTCTTGATATTTCAGAAAAAAGAGAATAAGAATTGCTCGTAAAAACTCAATAACAAAAAAATTGACTAAGAATTTGACCATAGCAACTAACATTAATTTTCAACACTCAATCAGAAATGATAGGGAGACATGTCCACTTGTTATTGGAATTTTTAAAATGGATTTGATACTCGTGTGTGTATAGAAACGAGCCGTTTCAAATTTTGTTTAGTATATATATGTCTCTTTCTTCTTGCTTAACGAAGACAAACATAAAGTCTTTGCTAAGACGAGGCGAGATACGTTTCTGATAAGTTCTGACTCTAATTGATCAGCTATCATTTTGCTTCGTACCTTTATACGGTGTATTTTTTATTTCTGGAAAATAAAAGTCAGCTCTCTTGTTATTTTTTTTCCCTTAATTTTGTCATTGAATTCTTGTCCTCCCTGCCCCACTTGGCACACAGAGTTATTTGTCTGTTCAATGTTTAATATGAATAATGTTACATTCACATGTCTGCCTTAAATTTTTTTAAAAGTGCGTGCTTAATGCAATGAGATGTATATCCGACAACAAGTTGTATGGTACGCATGAAGAAATGGAAAAATTGCATGATTTGTTTACCTCAGTCATTTTCATCATTAGATATATATGGGATTGCCTATAGGATTATAAACGAAATTGTGTAATTAACTAATGCACTCTATTTTATGTAATAAATATATATTTTCATAAAATGAAGTATATAATTCAATTAATAATTAATGTGTCCATTTATTTTATTGAAAAACTAAAACAAAGTTTCTTTATTTATCCAAATTTATATCTTTTTAGACATACGTGAATTACTTATATAGAAAGTAAATGTGGCCATGTGCAGTAACATGCCCATTAGCTATTGACCTGATCAATTAGATGGATTCAATATTTCAAATTTTGATAGGGTTAGCGATGAGAACATTGCATGTGTAATATTACTTTTGTTAAATAAGTGCTATTATGATATTATTGCTATATAGTTTTTCTAAAATCATTATTATGATATTATTGTACTTTTTTCTAGTTTTTTATTAAAATATTTAAGGTTTTTTTTATTTATCTATAAATAAAGTCTTTGGGATGTGAGTAAGGTTGTAGAAAGTCTGTATTGACACAAAGAAATGTCAAAGACAGTTCTGGAGCTCAAACAAGACCGGGTGGAATCAAATCCGTTTTTTTCTTTCATTTGTCATATAAAATAGTCTATTTCTCTTTTTTTTTTTCCCTATACAATGAAAAGAACAATTTTCCTTTAATCTAACAACTTTTGATTTGAGACAAATTTTATTAACGATATTGTTTTGGAGTCGGGTTAGTGTGACGGTCGTAAGGATGCAAATAAGGTTGGTATTTAAATGTTTTTAATCCGGTTCAAAAAAGAAAATTAACGTATCATAATCACTCAAATAATCCATGTTTCCCGCTTCAAAAACTCCCCGTCCACGTGAAAATACCGCCATCACACTCATCCAACAAAAATAAAAGATAGACCAGTAACAAATCATAGAAAAGTTATTAAATGCATTTATTGCTCAACCAACAATTAATTCACATCCTGTCATGGCCACTAGAAGTCCTAAGCAGCTAAACTACCGAAGTGTCCACTGTATATAACATGGTATGGTTTGCTTTATTCACATCAAGACAAACTGGCATCACTTTATTGCAAGAACCTCACCTCATCTAGATGGATAGGTGGATTTTATTTTTATTTATGTTTATCAAAAATAAAAAAAAATCACATTTTCATATTAAAATTTAAAATAGACAATTGTTCATATTATATCACTATTTTTTTAAAAAATGAAAAATTCAAATAACCCCTGCAACTGCCTAAAATCTATATAACCTCTGACGTTTCTTAAAGTCCATATAAATCACATATAACCCTCTGAAAATACCTATATAAATTCAAATAACACCTTAAGTTATTTTTCATTAATAAATAAGGAATATTTTATGAATATTCTGTTTTGTTAACTCTATTGAAAATATAGTGTACCAAAACCATTTATAATTTGTTAAAAATATAGAAAACCTTTTGTACATGACAATTTTAACTCTCTAAGAGATTATAAAACTCTATTTGGAGGAGTAAAATCGTTATTTAAAGATGATTTTTCATATTTTAACATATTGTAGGGGAGTTTTGGTATACTATATTTTCAATCAAAGTCAACAAAATAAATATTCACATAATATTCATCATTTGTTAAAGAAAATTTAACTGAGGAGGTTATTTAGATTTACATAAGTGTTTTAAAAGAGTTATATGAATTTTTAGAAAAGTCAAAAGTTATATAAATTTCAAACAGTTTATAGGAGGTTATTTAGATTTTTCCTTTTAAAAAATAATGATTTGTTTTTATCATTTATTCCTATCTCCCAGACGAACTAAGGCACTAGATATATCTAGCATGAAAAATCGCCTCTGGATCATGATTGTTTATTTAGATATTATATGTATTTTAAAAATATACAAAAAAATCAATCAAAATGCATATGGTACTTTTTTGAGTTAATTTAAAGGAAAAAAATCTAAATAACTCTTTGTAAACTGTCTGAAATTTATATAACTCTCTGACTCTTCCTAAATTAAATATAACCCCCTAAAAAAAACATCTATGTAATATCAAATAACATTTGATTTAAACTTTTATTGACATATGATGAATAGTTTGATAATATTCAGTTTTGTTAATTTTGATTGAAAACACAATATATTAAAAATCTTCTATAATTTATTAAAAATATGAAAACTTTATGTAAATGATGATTTTATCCCTTTGGATAAATTATAAAAACCTATCTAGATGGTTAAAATTATCATTTATAGATGTTTTTTTTACATTTTTATCATATCATAGATGATTTTTGGTATACTATGTTTTCAACTAGGGTTAATCAGACAGAATATTCAGAGAATAATCTTAATCTGTCAACAAAAATTTAATTTATATGACTATTTGTGTATTTGAATTTACATAAATATTTTCAGAGGATTAAATAGATTTTAAGGAAAATGAAAGGCTTATATATATTTCAAACAGTTTACAGTGGATTATTTGGATTTTTCGCTAATTTTAAAGCTCACGGGATCTTTCCTGTTCCTTCTTTTTCATCTTTTCCACGGACGGTCGACCGCTCTTGACGAATCAACACCGTTCAAATTTCGTATGAGTGGGATCTGATAGGTGAGTCAATTGGATGGCCGTTATTAAGTGGCTCAGAAGCACACTGACAAACCAAGATAAAAGGATTCCAAATTTCCAATATTATAAAGGAGTCCAATATTTTATTAGTATAAACAAAAACTAAAACACCTATAAATTGCTTGCCTATGAATGAAAGAGAAATCACCTACGAATCACCATTTTATATGTTTTCCTTCCCGTACCCTCTCCTTAAATAGCGAACAAGGAAGCATTTTTTTAGCTTAAAATGCGCCCGTACGTATACCATCCACTCCTATACAAATAGACACCCCCCTTAAATTTCACGAGCCCAACCAAAAGAGAGATCTAGATAGAGAGAGAGAGAGCCACTTCTAATCCTTTTTTTTTTGGCGATTGAATATCCACCGTAGGATCAATGACTCCGCGGGCGGCAGAGAAGACGAAGAGGGAGAAGAAGGAGATAGAGTTGGAGGTGGAGGAGATCGACGAAGGCATCGATTCGTCGAGGGAGAGCCGGTTCGATCTCATCAATGGCCAGTTGATCGGCGTCCTCCCGAAGTGGAGGTGGAAGAGTCGCGAACGGGTCCTCCATGGACTCAAGCGTCTGCCGAGGAGGTTCATCGTCAATCCCGAAAACAACAAGTAATCTCTCTCTCCCTCTCTTTCTCTCTCTCTCGATCGATCGATCGAAAATTTTCGTTGCCGCGAAAATTACCATGTTTAGGTAGCACCGTTTGGGCGAACGCGGGCTTCCGGAATTGGAAAAGATCACAAATTATTCTAACTGTACGATGGGTGGGTCTAGTGTTTGAGATTGGACGGTCAGGATGAGAGGCCAGTTGTCATAGAGTTCGATATCTGATACTGGTCGTTTGATTGAGATTGGACGTCTGGGGAGCTGTCATCTTTAGGATAACAGTGTTATGGCTGCCGTTGTAAAAATCCGGGATTTGTGTTTACCAAAAGGTCCATGACTACTGGGCTTCAAACGGTCAAATTGATCAACTCTGTTATACTGAGGTTTTTTTTTTTTTTTTTTTTTTTTTTTTTATAGTATGAAATATAATCTTATACTCATTGAAATATTTTCATATTGTTTAAAAAATATTACACTTAATCTATTTTACAGTGACAAATTTAATAACAAACTTAGACCACAAATATTTTTATTTTTATTTTTTAAATTATATACCTCATCTAACGAGACATGTAAATTTATAAAAAGTGAAATATATACTCCAATGAATCGAATGATATCATTTATTAAAAATGTGAAAAATTTCTAAAGAGTTCTATATCTTGATATAGTGAGTGGAGGAGGCTAACGATGTATATACGATTGCATTTGTGACTGTAAAAAAACTAGTGTAACAAAGCTCTAAATGATATCATACAATTTGTTAAAATTATAAAATATATACATCACATTTTATAAAAGTATGTATCTCGTTAAATGAAATATATGATTTTAGTATTAATGAATACTTACACGGTGTGTGTGTTAGCGTTGAACAATGTAACGATGCTTTTAATTTTTTTTTAAATCATATACTTTATCTAATGATGTATGCATTTTTATAATAGATGAAATATATAATCCAGTAAATTAAATGATATTATTATTTATAAAAAATGTAAAGATTTTTCAACTAGATATGTGTCTCATACAATGAGTAGAGGGGAGTAGAAGCGACTGTATATGTGACCATAAAAATAACTAAACGGAACGGAACGGAGCTCTTTCCTATTTTGATTGGGTTATCGTGAACCGCGTGGTTCTTTGCGAATAGTGTCTGAGTGATCTGAGTGATCTAGAGTCTAGACGATCATTGAATACGTTGGATTTATAATAGTGGTCCAGCTGTAATAACAGGGTAACACGAGTAGGACAACTTTACGCTCGAATCCTGGGCCTACAGTAGGGCTGGTAAACGAACCAAGCCGCTCATGCTCGACTCGGGTTCGGCTTAGTATAAGCTTGTTCGGACTCGTTCAATTAGACAAATGAGCAAGCTTGACAACTTTTAAAGCTCGGTTAGGCTCGGGAGCTGGTTTGAGCTTCATTTTGTGTTCAAACTTGACTTGTTTGTGTTATAAAAACTTAGTTGAAATTTAACTCAACTCTTTTGTAAAATCAGAATATTAAATTAATGTAAAGTTATGCTCGTTTAGGCTCATGAATATGACTCATTTATGCTAAAATTTTATTTTCAACCCCTAAAAACCCTAAATTGAATAAGAATACGAAGCTCGTTTAGACTCGTGAGCTCGACTCGGTTCGGCTCGGTGCGACTTGTTGATAAACGAGCCGAGCTTGAACATGTCAAAGCTCGGCTCGTTCGGCTCGTTTACCACCCCTAGCCAACAGACACCAACTAAATTTCATCTTTATCATAATTATATGTGCTAATTAAAGCGGCAAGCACACTAACACCGTGTCAGGTGGCTTTGGCTTTGAACAAAAAATTGTTTAATTAAGCTTAACTTATTCCTCGAGTTAAAAATAGTCTATCCAGCTCGACCGTAAAATCAGTTACAGAAGATCTTTCTGTTATAAAAAAAAAATTAAAATTGTATTCTATCGAACTAAAAAATTCTCTCTCAAGTTGTGCAACATAAGCTTCCGATTCTTATGTTCTCATAATAAGTCCGGCCCCACAATCACAACCCCACATGCCTCCCATTGTCCCACTTTTCTTAGGGTTTGGATGTACGATTTGGGATGATTTTGTTTTTTGAAAAGCTAAAATCCCAAAATCGTGCAGCCAAACGGGTTGGATTCTGGCGGAATAAAAAATTGAATTACTTTTAATTTCTCTCTTGAAATTCGTGTTTTAAAAAGCTCAGAAACTGTGATTTTCGGTTGGAATCGATTTTTTAAATTGAAAAATAACTTTTTCTACCAAACATTAAACCCCTTTCAAATATTGATTCCTAAATTAAAAAAAAGTATCTCAAAAAAGTCAAGGTCTAAAATCATATTAAAAAACAGCTTTATTTTAAAATCTAATTTTCAATATGTGTTTTCGAACGTAGTCTTAGTCCATGACTGTTTTTTTTAGATTTTTTTTCTTTCAAATAGTGTGTGTGCAGTTTATACTTTTTATCTCATTTAATAATTTATAGGATAAAAATATATCTGTTTTGTTTTCATATATATTTAACAAAATTTGAATAAAAACATAGAATATTAGATATTTAGTTAGAATAAAAGTTTAAATTGAGGAGATGTTCACACTTTTATCTCAATATATTTATAATAAACAAACAAGATAATATATTCCGCAATCATTAATACCGTTCACATATCTAATTATCCCCATATATATTCCATTGTGAAACCTGACCCTTGGCTTAAGTTTCAAGTCACTGCATTTAAGTTCTTGCTTTTTTTCTAGGTGTGACTTTTTCAGATTAACCAAGATGTTCGCGGTACTTTTTTTTTTTTGGTGTAAAATGTTCGTGGTACATTGAGTCCATCCTTTGCCCGACTGATATGATCTATTCTGATGACAACTGCTTCTGTAAAATACTTGTTCAGTAAAAACTAGAGGATTCTTGCTTTTTTTTTTTGGGGTGTACAGAGGATTCTTGCTTTATTTTTTAATAGACAACTTGATGAATGGACACTAATAATAAATGATAAATTTTATGAAACTTCTTTTATTACCCCGGCCAATGTTGATATCAACCAATATAATATATCTACTTAAAATATCATTTAAGTGTTTTTACAGGTCCATGTCTGATGTCTCCCTGCCAATTTTGTCACATCTTTGTGCTTTGTGTGAGTCGCGTTCGTATTAAATTATTATGAACAGGCTACTTATTAATGTCGTGTTCATGTTGTATGTCAGAGTCCTAATCAATCTCAACCAACTCATCTAATAAATCATTTTAACTATCAAAATGAACAAATTATATGTCAGCACAGCTTTAATTTGAAAAATAAATAAATAAATATTGACAAAGTGGGAGGGAAATGGAAGCAGGTTGTACGAGGTATGGACGCAATTCATACTGCTGTGGGCGGTGTATTCTTCATTTTTCACCCCTCTGGAGTTCGGCTTCTTCCGAGGCCTCCCAAAGAAAATCTTCCTCCTCGACTTCGTCGGCCAGCTCGCCTTCCTCGCCGACATCATCCTCCACTTCCGCCTCGCTTACAGGGACTCCCACACCTACCGCATGGTCGACCAACCCTCCCTCATCGCCCGCCGGTAAACTACCCCCACTCTTTCATTTGCAGTAATTTCACTCTCTCTCTATCAATATATGTTTCTCTTTGTATTTTTACTTTTGAGCACTTATACACTCAGTCCGTTTTGTAGCTGCATACATTATGATAACATAGTATATATTGCACTATCATAGTGTTGAGTTTCTATCATAGTGTATAACGCAAATTTTTTTATCATTCTTTCAACTTTAAAAAAAATACACAAATGTATCTCAGTATATATTTCATTTCATATAACACCGTGTACTTCAATCAGAGAGAATGTGATTTTTTTAAAAAAAAATATCGGTGTGGACTGCAATTGGGGCTGCGATGGGGGCAGGATGTATCATTTTCCTTTCTTTTTGCTGGCTTTGATTTCAGTCTACACATTTTTTTTAATTAAGGAAAAATCCATATAACCCCCTGTAAGTTGCCCAAAATCCAATTACCCTCTGAATTTTCGTGAAACCCCCTTGAAAACATTTACGTAAATCCAAATAGTCATCTAAGTTAAATTTTCATTGACAGATGAGGAATATTCCTTGAATATTCTGTTTGTTTGACCCTGGGCGAAAACAGAATATAGAAAAAACCCCTACATGTGTTAAAAATGTGAAAAATCCTCTATAAATAATGATTTTACCCCTCAAGATAGGGTTTTATAATCAATTAAGAAGGATAAAGTCGTCATTTATATAGGGTTTTTCACATTTTTAATACATTATTGATTTTTTTGGTATACTATATTTTCAGGCCAGGTTAATCAAACGGAATATTAACAGAATATTCCTTATTTGTCGTTAAAATTTTAATACAGGGCATTATTTGGATTTACATAGGTGTTTTCAGAGGGTTATATGGACTCTAGGAATGGAGTTCAGGTAGTTACAGGGGGTTATTTGGATTTTTACCTTTATAAAAAAATTATACCTCAACTAAAGGTTATGTTTTTATAAAAAATAAAATATGTATACTCCACTAATAGACTGAGTGTAACAGAGCTCTTGCTCTTGTCTTTGGTTATTCTAACTTTGTTTTTTCTCATCCTCCAACAGCTATATGAAATCGGGTTTCTTCTTTATTGATCTCATCAGTTGCTTCCCATGGGACTATCTCTACAAGGTTCTCTCTCTCTCTCACACTCACACTCACACTCACACTCACACTCTTTCCTTATCTTTAGATGGCATTCGGAAACAGGTTTTCAAAAAGCTGTTTTTGAAATTAGTTTATGCATGAAGCAAATTTTTGTTAGATTCCTGAAAAACTCATTTTGCCACCTTTTTGAAAAAAAATTTTGGGCCGCCTTTTAAGGAGGCCCAATTTTTTTTAAGACTCAGCTACATTTCTATCCCCAAATGCAGTCTGCATCTATTTTGATTTTATTTAAAAATAATATACTTTATTCAATGAGATATTTATGTTTATAAAAAATGAAGCATGTATTCCAATGAATTGCATGGACTCATTTATTGAATGCGTGAAAAAAATTTCTAATGAGATATATACCTCATTAGAGTGGGTGGGTGGGGCTAATGAGGTACATGGGGCTGTAAAATGGGCCGAGTGTAACAACAGTCATAAATGAATATCCAAACGTGGCCCAATTCTGTTTCCAAATGCTACCTTAATTCATTTTGTTCAACCCATGCCATCGTGTAGTAATGGAAAATCGGCACATATTAGTCTTGTACTCGCTAATTAGCTGGTCCTACTTGTGTGTCCAAGCTTCAAAATGTAGTTTAATTGACAACAAAATGCGGACCAAAAAATCACGTTGACATTAAGTGACCTACTTTTATGATTGAACTAGAACTATTATATCACTTGGATTAGCAATATTAATTATAGGAGAGCATCATTAGCTTTGACCTTCAATATTTTTCTTGTACAACTTGGGCATATAGATGAATATTGCGGTTTAGCATCTTTCCTTTTGTTTGTTCCACCTTGAAATTTACGACAATGTTGTATTAGCTGCTGCTCTTTTTTTTTGCAGATTTTTATATTTATGAGGGAGCAGGAATGTGGCTTACCATGTCTTTGGAATGTTCTTATCATTTCATATGTGCTAAGTTTATATGGGTGAATTGCAGGTGGAACTTGCTATATAGTTATATTGAGCCAATAACCTGTTCATGTACATGCCACTTAAAAAAGGCAATTAATGACTAAATAATAGATCTTCTCATCATCACCCATTGGTCTTGCTTTTATAGACCTTGTGAAGAATTCATTCCTACTAACTTTTGCATGTCTACAAGGACACTGCTAGGAAGGGCCACAATGAATTGAATTCAACTTTTTTACTAGGCGTTCAAGCATCCATCCTTTTCTATCGATGAACACGCCCAAAACGTTTTCCATGTAACACAACATCTGGGTGTAGAATTGTGCTTTGTCAGGCCATTTTCACATCTTAAAATCATTACTCTTGTTTTCTGTATAAGTGCCAGATTGCCAATCTTTCTTTGCTTAAATTTTGTTTCCATGTTATTCTATTAAATGCACTATGTTTTGGATATTCTTATGGATGTTTCCTAGAATTCCATGAAATCTGTTTTCTGAGAAGTGAATAATAACTTCCTGGCTAACACAACATTTTCAAGTCAGGTTTTTGGAAGGAAAGAAGAAGTGAGATATCTTTTATGGATTCGCCTATTTCGGGCACGCAAAGTCACCACCTTCTTCCAAAAGATGGAGAAGGACATTCGCATCAACTATCTCTTTACAAGGATCGTTAAACTCATAGTTGTTGAACTATATTGTACACATACGGCTGCCTGCATTTTCTATTATTTAGCTACAACCTTGCCTGCGTCAAGGGAAGGATACACCTGGATAGGAAGCCTGCAGTTGGGTGACTATAGTTATTCACATTTCAGAGATATCGATATATGGAAGCGATATTTGACATCATTATACTTTGCCATTGTCACCATGGCAACTGTTGGTAAGTCTCTATTTCACATGCCATTATTTTCATAGCATTCCAGTGTTTTAGTTGTTGTCTAATTAGTGAGTTCTAACGTTAACCAGATTTAGGGTCCGTTTGGAAACACAGATTGAAAAATAGCTTTTGGAATAAAGCTGCTTTTTAAGATGATTTTGACCTTGACTTTTATTGAGATGTTTTTTTTTAATTCAAAAAACAATATTTGAAAGAAATTGATGTTTGATAGAGAAAATTGCTTTTCAATTTAAAAAATCGATTCAGACAAAAAATCATGTTTCTGAACTTTTCAAAACACAGATTTTGAGGCAAAAATTAAAAGGAATCCAGCTTCCGATTCTAAATTAATCCACCCAGTTTGGCTGCACGATTTAAGCTTTTCAGCTTTTCAAAAATCGGAATTAGCTCCAACCGCGCAACCAAACAGGGCCTATTGTTGCAATAGTTTCTCCCTTTGGATTGTGGGTTATAGATAGGATAATTCACATAATTCCCTACTTCCTGGAAAAACTGTTAAACATGCTGTGAGATCACCATAAAATTGGGAAACTTTGTTTTTAAATGTGAATTTTATGGAAACAAAGGCTAACATAGATGAACTTTTGTTAGTATATTTCCTCATTATGAATTACTGCTATGTAATTATGATTACTGTATTATGATATATATTGAAGGTATAAAACAAATCTCAATTTCAACCAATTGAATAAACTATCTGAAGAATACTAAAAAATATCATTCCATGCCATATCTATCAGATTTTTTTTTTTTTAGAACTATTTGAATTGAAGTCAAATGGTCCTTGTCGGATTTATCTAAGATCATTATCCCATTCTCTGACATGGTTTCTATATCATGCTGTAGTGATTCATCATAACCTACAAACTTCTTCTCGTCCATCATATCTAACTGTATGTTAGAAAATTTCACAAGTCCTTGTGCATGTGATTGTTCATTTATCCAGTCTTTTTTTTAAGGAACGGATAATTTGTATCTATGAAAGTGTGATCATACTATAATGTGCCTTATTATGAATAAAGAAAATAACTAATGACACTCCCATATAACTGCTATCTCATGGTAACTCATTAAATTCTAGAAGACAAAGCATTTCCAACCGGTCATCCACCTCCTGATTTAGAAGTGCACCCTTCTTGGCCTATATATCTGCAACTTATTCAATCAATCTGTTAATACGTCTGGTCGAGAATTGTGATAAGAGTGATATATGTCAAATACTTCATTGAGGACTTTAGCAACTTTTGCATGATGTACTCTCCCTTTTAGTCACTTACCCAGCTGTCACACTTAAATGATCCTGTAGTCAGTGGCATTCACTTTGGGAGGGACGTAAATCTCTTTACTATCATCCCCTTTTCATCCTCCTCCCATCTTCTGATGATCCAGTCTAAGTGCGTATTTATTCTTGCCTCTTGTATCAAATGTTATAATGAATTGAGCCTCTTTAGGTTCAGAATCTCATTTCAAACTTGATGATTTGAATCTTATTTAGTTTGCACAATGTAGACATTTATGCAAATTGGCATCTTGAAGATTTTCCAAAGTTAAAAAAGGAACTTCATTTATATCATGGAGATTGCTTAAATGGAAGGTATAGTTGCCAAGTTGCCATCCTTTAGGTGATAAATTTCAAATGCATTTTGGGATTAATTTATAAACATAGTTTTTAAAAATATCAATTCTATCTTTATATGAGGATATGAAATGTTCTAAGGATGAGGTGCATTTAAATGTGGATAAATGTGATGTTTAGGAGTTCAGGTGTATTATGTATATTGTAGTTGGGTCTGCATCTTCGTACTCAGTGTACTAAAATATTAGAACTGTACTTACAATATATATATTTCTTGTAATCTTAATCCGTTTCTTGGGCTGCATCCAATATTCATTCTATTTTTTTTTTTTTTTTGGAAATCTACATGTTTTCCCAGCAAATTGTTGTTAACATGTGTTGGCTTGGGATTATTGGAGTAGGTGTGTTTTACCTCCTCATCCATGTTGGTCACCAGAACGTGCCTGTGTCAATACTTGGCTGAAACTTATTTGGTGTTTACAAAGAATTATATAAGATTGATACGATTTGGCAATTTTTGCATGTTTAATTAAACTAAATGATCCCATCGTCACTCTGGGGTTGTCATTGTATTATGCAGGCTATGGCGACATACATGCAGTCAATCTCCGGGAAATGGTATTCGTCATGATCTATGTCTCTTTTGACATGATTCTTGGTGCTTACCTGATTGGTAACATGACAGCGCTAATTGTTAAAGGCTCCAAGACAGAAAGGTTTAGGGATAAAATGAAAGATTTAATTAAATACATGAATAGAAACAGACTTGAAAAAGATATACGCGACCAAATTAAGGGGCATGTGCGCTTACAGTATGAGAGCAGCTACACG
This sequence comes from Acorus calamus, assembly GCA_030737845.1. Classification (NCBI taxonomy): domain Eukaryota; kingdom Viridiplantae; phylum Streptophyta; class Magnoliopsida; order Acorales; family Acoraceae; genus Acorus; species Acorus calamus. Next base: position 22,192,701 of record CM060876.1, read on the forward strand.
GATGCATCTGTGCTCCAGGACATTCCTGTTTCCATCCGCGCAAAGGTGGGAGGATGAAAGAAAGATTAATACCATGCCATTTATAGCTTCTGAGATTTTTTATGTTGCCCTGAGTTCATTATAATTCTGTCAAATTTTATGGTTGCCTATTGTCTTTTTTTTTATTAATAATAATGGCATGTGTGCTATTTTTCCATTGGTAGAATACTTGCTTATTTACAAAGTATATAATGGTTTGAATTTTCTTCTGATTATATGTTTTATACTTTCATGTAAAGTTGCAGTGTAAAGTTTTCCTGCAAGCCAGCATTTGTTAATAGAATGATGGTTTATTATTTAACTGTGTTTAATATGCAACTTTCTCTAAATAGAAAATGTAAGGCAGTTGCAGAGACTGAATACTAGGAATTGACATGACATTCCAGATGAACTACTCCTTTTATGGCTTTGCAGATTTAATAGGCACCTATGAATTTTGCAATGTGGATCATAACACATATTGGCTCACTATAAATCTCATGCGCAAAACTTGATAATCTTTCCACATGATGAATATTATGGATCTCTTTCTTAAGGAAACCTGTAGTAGTTTAGGTGATCTGCTGTTTGAAAATAAATTCTCTCTATATATCTTTGCAGCTTCTCTAGATTCTATATATTGTGGTTTTTTTGCTGAAAATGTAGTTATGAGAATTGCTTTATTCTTATGTTTTCCAAGTATACTGGCAGATATATGAATAAAATATTTACATGGAAGTGTCGATGTGATTGTATGCAATTTTTCTGTACCTGAATATGAATACGTGAATGGTTTATTGGAAGTATCAGAGACAGTATGCCTCTACTATTCAGGAAAAAAAAGGTTCTATATGAATATATTATTAGAGAAAAGATTATGTTAGTAAAATATCTTGCTGTGTTAGATAGATGACTTGCTTATCATGCATATTCATGTTGCAATAAACCACAATAAACCAAAATCTGTGTTCCTTGACTCCATGCAAATAAAACACTTACTTCTCTTGTTGCAAGTATAACATGACAATACCTGATATCTCAAAGGGATGCGTGAATTTGATTCCAGGGACCACTTGGGAGACCACGAGTATTTAGATGGATGATGGAGTTCTCTGCATGACAGCATTTTGTTGCCCCTTTGATTTTCATCTGTCTAGTATGATGTGCAAAACATTTTTAAGGCATTTAATACGTTCACCTGTACAATGTATGTACAAAACTGTTTTAACTGTAACATGATGGTGTGAAGCAGTGGTGTCAGATTTCAATATCAACTAATTTCATGGGATGCTTTTGAATTTGTTTTCAAGTGCTAGATATAATTTCTGATAGCATTGAGTTTCCACTGAGAACTGTTTATAGCCTATGTTTTGTTTCTCTTGCACCATATTCCTTGTTCACATTCTACTCTCTCTACTAAATGTGGATGTATTCCCATATTTATTTCAGTATTGAATGTACAACAAAACAGTAATATTAGGCAAAAATGTTGCTTGGTACATAACTAAATAGTATCAATGGTGAGTCAGGAGCAGTTGTAGGTTGTAAACTAATGGTAGTACAAGATGCATGGAGTTTATAGCTTCATGTTATTAATTATGAAGACATTACAATTAGTTTCTCTCAAGTTACATCATATTTTTACATCACTTTCTATGATGCTTTATTTAGGAACTGAGACATTTCACTTAACAGTATATTGGTAGATTTTCATTTTTGTGATGCAACACATATCAATGAAATAACTTCTCCAATACCGGCATGTACCAATATCGGCAAGTTGTCCTGGCAACTCTGAAGAAATTTTGGTTTTGTTTTTATTTAATTAGAGAGGGACACTATTTTAGTCCCTCTGGAGTGTTCTTATTTTTAGTTACATCTTAAATTCTTTACAAACATTTATTTGTCAGACCATTTCCATATCCAATCCTTAAAGATTGTACACACACCTTGGATTTCTGATGTCATGGTTGCCTTTTCTTCTGCTTATATCTAATTTATATTGATGAGTCATATTCTGCAGCAATTTTATTTTGTGATCTCCTTCTCTGCTAATGAGATGCTCAACTTGCAGATTTCACAAAGCTTATATAGGCCAGATATTGAGAAGGTTCCCCTTTTCAAAGGATGTTCATCAGAGTTCATTAATCAGATTGTAAGATTCTTATCACATTGTTAAAAAACAATGTTTGAAAATTTTGAACTGATTAATATTAATCTACCTAATTGTGAATGTTTGCATTAATGATATGTCGGGAACGTGCATGGTAAACCATCCTTAACACGATCCTAGTCAATTAAGAAAGACGAACTACTGATATCCAGTAGTATAGATGTGATAGTACAGTGAATAGTGCAAGATTTCTACTATTCCCAGCGATATTGTTTCTGATCTTTCTCATGTCTTGGCAGGTGATCAGACTACATGAGGAATTTTTTCTTCCTGGAGAAGTGATCGTCGAACAGGGAAATGCTATCGATCAGCTTTATTTTATCTGTTATGGTGTTCTGGTAACAGTCTACATCTTCAATCAAGGCTCTGATCTTCGGAAATTCATATTAGTTGGACTAAGTTGCTCATATAGATATTTGAGTAATTAATGAGAGGATAATGAATATAAAATCTGAACTGATTTTTTTTATAAAAAAAATTCCACCTTTTATCATGGATATGATAGTCTTACGTCTTACATGGATGATTAAGACTTCTTGTAATGGATCATAGCAAAAAAAATACTGTTTCCTGCATAAATTCAGTTAAATATTCACTTCCAGTTTTTTTTTTTAGTGAGCAAAAAAAATAGTGCCTTTTTAAGAAGGTCCAGGCTTCAAAATATAGCATCAGAGTTTCCTCTGTTCCAAAATAAAATAATCCTTTTCTATATATAGGCCAAAACAATTGATATAATCATTTATGCTTTCCGCATATACTAAGTGGTTGAACTGTCAAAGTTCAAGGATATTTGATTTGGTTGATCCGTTAAATTATTGTTAAGGTACATTTGCATGACAGCAATGGTGCTCTTTTTGTCAGATACAACTAAAACTTGACTTTTTTTCAGTGAAAAGTTTTCCTTGCTTGATTTGGTTGATCCTGTAAATTGTTGTTAAGTTACATTTGCATGACAGCAATGATGCTCTGTTTGTCAGAACAACAAAATCTGGACTTTTTACAGTGAAAATTGTTTCCTTGCTTGATTTGGCCGATCAGTTAAATTATTGTTAAGGTACATTATTTGCATGATAGCAATGATGCTCTTTTTGTCAGATACAACAAAAACTTGACTTTCAGTGAAACATTTTCCTCGCAAATGCATGTGCGAGTGCATACTTGCACTAGACAACCTTGCTGCAAAATAGTTGGTCCCTCTGTAAAGTTTCTGATTGTCTTTTGGATTCTGGCTACTGTTTCATTTTCATGATTTAGTACAATGCTGGATGAATAATCTTCTTTTCTAAATTACTAACCGTAACTGAAATTCCACCAGGTGGGTTTTCATGGGAAAAGCCGAAAATATCTATTTTTTGAATATTTTATAGAGCTCAAAATACCTGGATTCACCGAACCCTCATTTGAGGATTTTGGTATAACACCAATTATAAAGTTATTTTTAGAAATACATGGTTTATTGGCTTTTCTTTAGATGTTTTAATCGGTCAAATAATAAACATATCATTAACACTAAGGCACACCATTAAAACATGAACTATTTGATTTCTTTTTGGTTCTGACATGTACCAACTCTATTCTAGGGAAATACCAATAAAAATCCATGGATTTTGGATTTCTTGTTGAGGTAGAGGCTTTATTTTCACATTAAACATTAACAAAACTAACAAGCATTATCCTCTCAAAATGGGTTTGGCTATGAAACCCATTTAAAAATATAAAAAGAGCTTTGATTAAGATTTATCAAATTTTATGATTGGCTATGAACCTGAATCTAATTCTACAAAAACAGTGCCAAATTTGAGGCTAGTTGGTTGGAAAGAGAGATGATCTAGCCTAATGCCGGTTGAGGAGTTGCAAACCTCCTTTATGGATTATGCTATTTAAGCTGATGGAACTAAGGAGCAACTCAAATCTATTTCAAAAGTGTTTAGATAAGTAGGGAAGAAGGAAATTGGTGTTCGGTTTGCATTCAACTATGAGTCAATTCATTAAATACAAGGACAAAGAGAAAATAGAAATATTTCCTTAGCATTACATGGTTTTGGCAAATGATTGACATCCTGTAGTTAATGTTCGTATTAATAATAATGTCATACTAATGCTTTGGAACTTCAGCATCAAGGTGCATGCATAATTCTGATTTTTGGAGAGAACATTTTCCTTGCAGGAAGGCGTTGGCATAGGGGAAGATGGATCCGAAGAGACTGTTCTGAGAATGGAACCTAACTGCTCATTTGGTGAAATTGCAGTTCTTTGCAACATTCCACAGCCTTATACAGTTCGAGTTTGCGAGCTTTGCAGGCTCTTGCGAATTGATAAACAGTCTTTTACAAATATCCTGGAAATATTTTTTTGATGGAAGAACGATTATGAGCAATCTTTTGGAGGTAATTTTCCAGTGGATACAGTAGTCCCTGATACTGGTACTGATTTATCTATTCATGTAAGGGGTGTAAACATTAGTCTTGATATTGTTACTGCATTATCTATTTATGTAGTGAGCAATTTAGAGGATTTTTTTTTCTCTCGACTTCTCGCTTCATTTATATTGATATTATAATTTAATTATTGACTAAGATATTTTATCACCTTTTTATATAAATTTTGATTATGTCAATTCCCATTGGTGTTATGATTGTAGCTGATGCCCAATGTTCTTCCATTCTCAGGAGAGAGAATCTAATATTCAAATCAAACAATTGGAATCCGATATCACATTTCATATTGGAAAGCAAGAAGCTGAACTTGCTTTGAAAGTAAACAGTGCTGCCTATCATGGAGATTTAAATCATCTAAAGGGTTTAATACGAGCTGGCGCAGATCCTAATAAGACTGACTATGATGGACGCACACCATTGGTATGGATTCGAATTGTTTCTACTTAATTCGATCAGACATGTTGCATACCAGGATTGTCTTAGACAAAATTGAAAGAACTGGAGTGTCATCTCATTCCTGAAAAACTTGAGAGGATCTTTCATAATTTACATATTGTCCCGACACTGGATTTAAATAATTTTAATACTCACCCAGATTACATGTGGAGATTATGGCTCTCTCTGCAGTCAAATAATAAATGATTTTCAGATGGATATTTGCATACTTCTGAAATTTTTGATTGATGGATAGACTGAAATTTTTTTCTTCCTTATTTTTCTTGAGTAACATCATGGTTAAGTTATGATATGGTACTTGATGTTCATCCTCTTGATTATATAACCCAGTGCTTATCAAGTTATCTAATGATTTATTGGTGCTACAAGTTTGCTTTTCTTATAACATGTGGTAGTTAGTTCATATTGCTTTTATGCTCAAATGTATTGGGCCCAGCTATTGGTGCACCATTAGGCCTTTCACCACTCCGCTACTAAGGGATGTGGATCGACTCGTTGAATCCTTTTGAAGAATAGAGATGTAGATACTTTCTTTCCAAACAGAAAACTGATAGGGAAAGCAATATGCTCTTCCCATTAAGTTTGCCAACGATGTCAACAACAAGGTCAAACCTTTTTTTTATTTCAACTGAATGCACTATCCACCTAAGATCTATAAAGATAAACACTCGCATTTTCTATGCCCTTGGACTTTTGCAAGTGTAATGGGAGGTTTGAATTTCATTCAAGATAAGGAACAAAGATGCCTCTCTGCATGTATTATATGTATACTGAAGGAGCGTCATAGCACACCAAATAAAATGATATTATTATGCTACAATAATAAATAGTATGTTTCGTAGTGGTTTGGAGTTGGCTAGTGCTAGCCTAGAAACAAGTTATATTGTATAATCCGTCCTGGATATTCTGCTTGCATGTAGTTGCTGTACTGGGAAGGAAGGTCGCATCTTAGACATAGTTTGAGGTCAATATATATGGCGTTGTGGTTTCAATTAGTCATTTGCTAAGTTTAATCTGTGGAGACTTTTTTTTGGCTTAGAAATAGGTGTGCTAAGGCCTGCTTGGATGGTTCCTGCATATGAAGAAACCAAAATAGGAAATATTGGAAGATAAAATAGATTGGACAGAAAAAATAATCCTGCGTGGTTTAAGTACTCTTGACTTGTTTTTGTTATTGTGTATTCCGATCATAGCAATGAGATTACAACATGACCTACCTCCCTAGTGAGTTTATACCACCTTGCACATGGGGGGTTTTATTCAGGACTTCTGTTGGTGTATTTGTTTAGGTCCTGCCTGAGACAATTTAAAACATGTTCAGCAGCTTCAGTCAGTCCACTTCTTCTGAATGATGTCAACCATAGATCCTGCTTTCTTTTTTATTATTTCTTTCTGGACTAACGATGCACTTTAATGGAATTAAATGTTTCTAAGATATCGTCACTGTGATTGAGTCTTGTTATTCTCTTTTGTTTGTTCCTGTTCTGTATTTTGTACTCACATCTCTCTCCATCCCCCCCAACAGTTCTATAATATCTTTTTATGCCTAGTTCATATAATCTGTATTCTTTTAATGGCTGGACATCCTGTCAGTCTTTTTAAATGCATCATGTTGATGTTTATGATGCAAATCAGGAGTTTTTTTTACATTACATTCATATGAAAGAGTTACTGATCTGTCTGATTTGATGAAGAGCCTTTCTTTTCTCGTCAGCATCTTGCAGCATCAAGAGGTTACGAAGACGTTTGTTTGTTCCTTATTCAAGAAGGCGTGACCATTAACTCTTCTGGTAATGTTCTTACAATGTGGCAATAAAATGTTTTTTTGCGTTGTTTTATTGATTTTCATATAGAATTTATTAATAATCTAATTATTTTTTGTAAAACAGATAAATTTGATAATACTCCAGTACTGGAAGCCATTGAGAATGGACATGATAGAATTGCTTCATTACTTGTCAAAAAAGGTGCATCATTGAGCATTGAAGATGCTGGCAGCCGTCTTTGTTCAGCTGTTGCTAGAGGAGATTCAGATTTTTTGAAAAGGGTCTTGACCTTTGGCATTGATCCAAATGCCAAAGATTATGATCATCGAACGCCACTACATATAGCTGCAGCAGAGGGGTTGTTTATGATTGCAAAAATGCTTTTGGAAGCCGGGGCTAGTGTTTTTTCAAAAGACAGGTGCAGTTCCTATATATATATATATATATTCGAATTCAAATACTTTAAGTTTAAGTTGAGCTTCTGTTTACTCTTTGCTAAGTTCCTTTAGTTATTTATTTTCAGAGGATCATTAAACTTATCTACATCAAAGCAGCATGTTACAGAAATGTAATTGAAGTAGTAAATCATTCCACATCATGTTTGTTCAATGTCAGATATAACATATCATATGATATGACGGTATCACAAGTCATAGATGTGTATCTTTTTTTTTTTTATTGGTAATAGATGTGTATCTTTGCCTGTCATATATGTATATATCATCTTCTATTCTCAACAAAAATAAATAAATATATCTTCTCTCCTTTTTCCACATTTCTTGCACATTTATTGTTAAATCCTCCCCCATTCTATTCCATTTATTTAAATTTCTTATGAATAATCAAGGCCTTTTAATATCCCATTTCTTCTATCCATTTCTAAATTATTGGACTTGAGTTATTTAAAAGGATATAATTGATCTCCTTGCTTCCATAATATATGATAGATTCTTTAGCTTTAGGAATCTAAGGAGATATATAAATAAGTTTTTTGGTTTCTAGGCATGTATTTTAAAAATTCAAATGGTATTGGGACAGCTTTCCAGAAAAGAAAAAAAAATAGTATCCATAGGTATTGCAAAAATATTATATTATATCATATCATAAGATATGTCTTGGCTGGTCTATACCAATATTCCATTCTTTAAACCTTGGAATTTTGATGTAGTTTTTCAGAATGTGTGTGAATTCCTAAAAGATGACATGTTTTGACTTTGCTTCTGGTCCCCATTTCCTGTGGTGAGTTATTTTACAACCAAAGAAATAAGGTATTACAGAAGTCCATATGTTTATAATTACAATAAAGTTGTCCTTAATAACAATCAAGTACATGACAATGTTTTTTTTAATCATATATATATATATTAATTTTCAATACGTAGGCTCTATTACTCAGAAGGTATTAAAAGTTTTGTGTAAGAAATGAAGAGAAACTTGAAAGTCGTGTCACTAAGGCTTCAAGCTACATTTCACAAGACAGTTGTAGGGCCTGCTATGCTGTATGCATCAGTATTGGACAGTGAAGTAATCTCATGTGATGAACATGAGTATAGCAGAGATGAGGATGCTGGGGTATTGAATATCTAGAAGAAATCTACTGGGAAAAACTAAAATAAAGGACAAGGTGAAAAAAATGATCACGATGATTAAATATTTACTGTGCAAAAGAAAAGGTGTTGTAGTTGAGATCGGAGACTTATATGGAACAGTAAGGAAATTTGTAAGGATTTGCTGTCACGAATGAGATGAGACCGGACATGTGAATGGCATTGGAGGATACTGGTTGTGTGGAAAGAATTCGGGAAAATAAACACTTCACTTTTATGTTTATAACATAGTTCTATAAATAGCAGAAGTGACAGACATAAGCAAACTGAAATCTTTCAATCTCCTCATCCCCACTGGAGTTTGGGTGATTTGGTTAACTAGAAACCGAAGCAGTCTTCAAGGGGGCCAATGTGTCCATTGAAAAATTCATCAAGGATTGGGGAGGTTTTGGTGTAGGGGCTGGCAAGATGGGATTTTGGGAGGTAAACTAGTGATCGAGGAGTAAATTGAGGACTTCTGTATCTTTCGGAGTTCGTAGATATCTCTTTGACAGGCTCTATCTCCTGGCTGGTTTATCATCTTTTGCTTTTTCTCCATTTAGTTTTCAGATTTCACGACATTGAACTATGTTTCACTTAAAACGTGGTAGATAGTCTCCCTTTTTTCCCCAAAAGAACATAGTACTATAATCTTTCCTGTTTGTGGTCCATTTATGATTGTTTTGTGTGTTTGTTCGTAATTATGTTTCTCAACTCGCTTCTGAAATGTTTGGTTATTTACCCAATTGGCATCAGTTAGGAACTACACATTTTATAATGTTTCATCATAACGCTTGCTAGGAGCTTTGATATAATTCCTTTAGCTGGCTGGGAGTTCTGATGGAATCTTTTACAGTGGGTTGATGCTAGCATGGAAGTTGATCGTAAAAATATGTTGACAGGAAAATGCTTGTTATTCTTGTTGTTGTTGATTTTTGTAACCTAACTGATGTTGGGGTGACTTAGGGCAAGATGAAGTGTTGTCCATTAATCCTGGTTCATTTATCCTGTGAGCATGTTCAATCCATGTGCCTACTTGACCCATCAATGACGAACTAGTCTTTGAATTAGAAAGGTTCTATATAATGTGGGGTATCTGAAGATGAATAGTTTTTGGAAAGTTCATGACTGTTTGAACAAAGTCCTTGGAGAAGAAGAGTTTATAGATAAAATATTTAAATGTTCTTCTAGAAATTGAAAGGACATGTTTATGGCGTTAATTCAAGAGTATCATTCTGGGTACATGAGGTAATAATGCCTATGAATTGGAGAATGTTTTGTTGAAATTGAATTAATCCTATTCTTGGTTGAGGTGATCCACCCTATGCTAATGTCTACTGCTCATTTTACCCAATTTGGTTGATTATGGTCCCATCTATCCATCAGTTAATGGTGTTTGGTCCAGGTTTTGTATTTAAGTTATAACTTCTAATATATGATGAGAGAGAGTATAGGAGTATGCTAGGAATGTGGTCTTGCTTGCAAAAGGTTGGTACGATTAGATTGTGACATTAGTTGCAGTAATATAACTAAAGCCTCATTTCCCCCCCTAAAATGTTCTCAATTTCTTGGCTACACCTTAATATTAGTTGTCAGCATACTGATGACCAAACTAGGTTTTTGTTTTTGTCTAAGCTCTCTTAGCTCTTGTAATCTGCAGATGGGGCAACACTCCGATGGATGAAGGGCGTAGGAGTGGAAGCAAACCCTTGATCAGGCTACTGGAAAGTGCAAAAGCTTCTGAGCTTTTGGAGTTCCCCAATCGTTCAGAAGACATTCCAGGTATTACATACTCCCAACAACCTTTTCTTTTCCTGATGAAATCAAAAGGCTCTTTCAGATCTCTCTCCCTGAAGTATAGCAAGTTAAATACATTATAAATGTACTAGAAACAATGTCAGTTTGATCTAACATTCCCTTCCTAAAATCATTGTTCATAAGGGATTGAGGAATTTTTTTATTCTTATGATATCCTCATTAAGCATAAAGGACACTGAAATTATCACCATTGATACATTTTCATGAAATAATACCTGAGCTGTTAGGAATAGAAGATAAATGGATATTCTTAGTTAGCGCAAGCAAGCAACAGTAGAAGAGTACCTATGTGCAACCTCATGTGTGTAGCCTCACCTTGTAGTCATCACTCATCACCAATTTTCTTTTTATTTTTTAAAAAATACTCATTCATTGAGGTATATACTATTATACGAATTGAAACATACACTATGATATACTAGTGCATTTTTTTATTTAAAAAATGAAAAAAAAAAATCAATCCCACACTCAACGATAGAACTCATACACTGTCGTTATCATCCATGTAGTAAAAGTAATTTTGGGTAGATATGATTTGTTATTACATCTATAATGTATTCCTTTAAAATGATACTCAATTCTGTTTCACATCCTTGTGTATATAATGGTTGGACTGTCATTGTAGATAAAATGCACCCTCGGCGATGCACCGTATTCCCATTCCACCCATGGGATCCAAAGGAGAAGAGAAGAGAAGGTGTCATGTTATGGATACCACGATCCTTGGAAGACCTGATCGAGTCCTCGAACGAGCAGCTGAAATGCAATGGCTCCAAAATCTTATCTGAAGAAGGAGGTCGAATAACAGATGTAGATATGATTTCTGATGGTCAGAAGGTGTATTTGACTAGTGATGGAGAAACCAATTAAAATGAACATAACACAGTTCTTATAATTGATGGGTTAGCTTTAGACCCTTATTGTTTCTCTGCCAAATATGTACCTGGCACTTGTACAGATTTGAAATGAAATGAAAGAAGAAAATATAGGAAATGATACCTCTGAAAGATATCTTCTTTTGTTGTTCACCGTCTCCCTATGCTTATACAGAATCAAATATGCGAAACCATTTTAAATGGTTGCTGAACTAAATCATTTACATATCTGTGGATTCCCTTTTACAAGCAGTCAGAAGTACATGCTCCGCAGAGGCGTCATAAAGAAGATTTGATTCATCAGCCACAAAATGGTGTGCTTCCCTGAGTCATCTGCAAATAGGGAATAAAAGCTAGCAATGTTTGTTGGGCTTTATCTTCTATGCTTATTCAACTTTCCAACTTTTTACAAGGGAACAGGATGAGCACAAACTAGAGAGCAGCGGACTGTTAATCCAAAGAGAAGGCTCCATCACAATACCTGCAAGAATGAATATGCCATATGCCCATGTATTTATTCAAAAAATTATAACAAAGAAGTTAAGTAATCATTGTAAGGATAAAGACCATGCTTGAGTTCAAATTTTTAATACCATAAATGCACAGGTTCACAAAACCTACACTTGCCTGTCCTTTAAGCTTATTGACTATGATGTTGAAATCTTTAACAAGATATTGAATTTTCTAAACATTGTGGCATACTATACTCTACCCATTGATGGTGGTGGTTTAAAATGTAAATGATATTGTAACTGGACCATTGTCCATGTGGTTAATGAAGTCAATTTTGCAATATTGAGGTCAAGGGCTCAAATTCTACATTAACCATCAATAGGGAAACCAAGAACACCCCCCTCTCTGTAAAGGAGGTCAGGGATCAAACCCTCGGGCACCAATCTTCAAAAAAAAAAAAAAAAAAAAAAAGAGAAGAAGAAGAAAGAAAACAAGGAAACAAGGAAACCAAGAAATTGTGATTATTACCATTGCCCTGGCCAAAATCCTAAGGGCTGCTGGATCAATATCTGATTCCAGTTAATCTTCTGTTCACAAATATTCTGAGGAACTGCGTCCTGCTTGCTCATCCTCAGAAATGTGTGTTTCCAGGTGGAAACTGAGATGCAATATTATATTTTTACATGTAAGGGCAGCTTGGTCAAATTTCATAAGACATCGACCAGTATACAAGATATTATACTAATGACAAAGCAGCGCGTGGGGGTGTTGTTTGAAGTCAAAGGGCGTCATAGTCAGCAAGCTCAGTGGCAGATGTAAGCATCAGACTCATTAGGGAAATCAAGTATGAAAGTTGTAAAGTGATTGATGAATGGGAATATAGTTCGGGTTAGAATAGTGTCAGGAATGTAATTATCCTACTTTAAGCTCACAAGAATAAGTTTAAAAGGCAGTGTTTACCTGTCACTAAACTTCTCAACTGCATCAGAAGCATATAGAAGAGTTTCGCTGGCCTTTTCCAGTACCATATAAAGCTCCTTTCCTCTTGTAATTCGTGCAATAGCCCAGGCATTGTTCTTTGCTCTAATGCACACTTCTAAATCCTTATCACTGTCAGGAAAATCACTTTTTGCTCTACTTTTCTCAATATCAACTTCTTCCCTTAGCTTATTTAAGGCGTGCAAAGACTCCTGCAATTTGACAAGGAGACGAACAGAAAAATATTAGACATAAAGAAGTCAACTTTGGAATATAGACAATTACAAGCTACAATGGAGGGGAAAAAAACTAAAATGACATTAACAGTTGGTGACAGAAACAATATTCAACTTTCAAAGGTGTTTCCTCATATCAATGCAACCAAACAAGTGATATTGAACCCAAAGATATTTCCCCTGATTTTTCGACAATGTTGTATCGCTTAATTTCCTATTCATCCTTTTTATTTGAAAGATACATATTAACAAACATTGAGATTGCCATGTAGTCAAATTCCTTCACATTTTGGTGTATGCAAGTAGGGGCCTCAATTGCATATGCCATTGCATATTTTCACATATCAAAGCATTTGTCGCTATTTGTATTTTTGGAAGCAGTGATTTGTGAATAAAAGTTCATAGTTTTCTCTTTTTTTTTCTGATTTTCCAGTAGTCGGCGTTTCTTCTATTTCATTTTAATTTTCCTGAGTTTCATAAAAAAATCACCCTGCCAAACTTTGTGTCATCACACAAGCCTGAATTGATTGGAGCTCAGAAGTTGGTTGAAATATTGAGCTGATATCATTGAAGAAAAAACACAGGCGTGTTCTTTAAAATGCTCAATATTTAAAAGATTGATATCAGAAATCGTGGTAACAGTGCATTGTTAACATAAATAATTCCCCGTCAGCAGAGACTATGGAACATTGCTTGAAATAATCAAAACTGTGATAGATGTCTCACATTTTCTCAGCAGTTTTGCTATTTACATCAAATAAAAACAAATCTTAGCAAACATAGGTTAACAAGGATGGTGATTTATTACTTTTGTAAAAAACATTGTGCATTTACACAATTTTTAACAGACAAAGGAGATGCAGTGCCAAATTGTTCTGCAAGTAATTTTTATTAGTGATTTCCACTTTCAATCCCCAGGAGATCATCTTGTTTGTTATTTGATTACTCATGTTGGGTGCTAGTACACATTAACATTCCTGCAGTCCTCACCTTCTCCTAGCCCCATAATACTAGATCAAGAAAATGCAAAAAGGTATGCATTCAATTCATTCGAGGATATACTTAAGTTTTGTAAAAGCATGTATTTCATTACTCATTATACAAGTATACCTTCAAAAAAATTCAAAACACGTTGGGGACTGCAAAAGTGATTGCAAGAATGACTGTCCAGGGGTATAGACCAGTAGCTCAGTGGTTGACAAGAGAATTTGTAACCAAGCGTTCATGGGGTTTAAGTCCCAACATTTCCCCACACCACCCACCCACCACCAAAAAAACAAAAAAAAAAGGAATTGTCCCTAACATTTTCATTTTCTTATCTTATTATTCCTTCCACTTTATTAATTTGTTCTAACCCCATGAATCATTTCCCAATTCTTAATGTAAGAAAGGGTCGGTCACACAATGGTGGCAGGAGGTGGTAAGCGGGGGGGGGGGGGTGGCTATTTCATGGTCACCAGAGCTAGCTCGAAGGAAGGCACTGTTAGGGTGGAGTGTGGTTGTGGATTGGAATGAGCAAACTCAATTGTGCAGATATTTTTGCACCGTTACACAAACATTAGCAGGGTATTGGTGTAAGGAATATTTGAGTTCTGGGTCTGAATAGGGCCCTGGTGAGGCTGCCTTCCATGGTGACCGAATATCGGATTCTTGAATAGGAGTTGTCGGAGGTGAAGGGAGGGCTATTCTCTTATGAGGACTGTGTCTTCAACTTTTATTAAATTTTTTAGGTGGTACGATTAGCTTACAAGTGTGTGTCTGTTTTTCTTTTTCTTGCTTTCTTTTTTTTTTTTTAAGAAAGCTTATCATTGTGTGTAATCCAAATAATGTTCACATAACACAAAGCACTTGTAGAGTTAGATCTAACCTTTGTCAGAGTTGTGACTTTTCCTGGTGGGGAAGCCCTCGATATATTTCTATCACTGTCAAGAAGCAAGTAGCGATACCCACTAACATGATAAGCATTCTCACCACCCCATCCTTTTGTTAGTCTCTGTTCAACTTTCAAGATCTTCTGAGATGCCTGCCAAATCAAATACTCAGGATGATTTAACTTTTTGCCACAGTTAAATGTAAAACATTAAAAAGTTATTAAGAATGTTTCTGTCCTATTAGTTCACCATGTATAAAAGAAACAATACGCAACAACTATTCTAAAAAGAGCCCTATCAGTATTTCCCAAAAGAGCCTTTTTTTGTTTTTTTTGGAATAGGATGATGTTCACCACTTTATATTAAAAAGGTAAATCACGGTACAAAGGAAAAGGAAAGCAAGGGAGGTGATATAAGAAATGTCCCTAACCAACAAAACTGAGCATTGTTTTGGTGTAATTAATATCGGTATATGCATTTAATGAGAAAAAGGAGATAAATATGGTCTAGTACAATAAATAAAAAAATACTCACAAAAGAGAACCTTAGTATTAATCAAAGTCCATGGATGGAGTCCAATGTTGGAGCTACTTAATTTACATCATAAAGGAAACATGGGAGAGGAAGGCGAGAGCGTCCTAATTTCATATCTGAAACTGAAGTTCTTCGATAGCTCCCATTAAGAAGGGTATAGCTTGTCTACAAGTCTAAACGAAGACAAAGGCAAGTAACTTAATCACTGGACTACTAAGTTCATCGATGGGTAGAGGAGTAAGGAGCTAAGTCAAGGGCGACGGTCGGAGCAGGTAGGTAGTTTTCACGGAGTTTCTAAAGGCACGCCGGCTAGGTCATCAATGGAACGGTGTTTCGAGAAAGGGGTTGGTCAAAGACTGAAGTTGAGACAAAGTTAAGTCTCCACATCAGCCTTTATTGTGTTTATAGAGGCACCACCCTTATTCATTAGAAGAAAAAAAACCACTTTGATAACGGTTGGTAGCTGAATGCACAAGAGCCTCAATAATGTGTCATGAAGATACTTCTATATTTCAGCATTTTGATCTTTTGCTAAATGGTCAAACAATGTTTTTCCAAACTAATTAATTTTCTTAGAATTGAACACCATTACTGAAACAGTAAAAAGATACATGAATGCTACAGTAGATGAAAAATCTGGAAACAAAGAGGAAGAGTCATCATTTATACACGTCTTTACTTTGACTGGGAGGAGATTGTATGATGAACAAGTTATGTAAAGTTGAACCTAGAGCTCAATACTGTAAAATGCTGGAAATTTGTCAGAAAACAATTAATGGAGCCACAATACAATGGGCTACTAAAAAAGAAATCAAGCAAATACAGGACCATAATGTCAGTCACCTCACAAACATGCATCTTGCAACTGATAATAAACAGCAAAAGGATATTTAAACATGTCAAAGCAGAAAAGATCAGATATCACACTTCTTAAATCGATCATTAAACATGGGAAAAACAAATAAACACGAATTTTGTAGAAATTCGCTAAAATTTAATTTCTTATGGCAAACAAGAAAAATATATGTCAAGGAAATTTAAAAAAAAAATAACTTTTTAAGAAAAAAATAATACCTATTTACTAATAATAATAATAACTCACATTTTCAAGAAACTGCTGCTTCACTAGGAATATTCCTTGCTCTCCATTGATTAATGAGGAAACTGGAACAAGGAGTATTATTGTCAAGTTCTTGTGTTGATAAATGCAAAGATACATACGTTCTTCCGTCTGTTGGAGCCAAATTGTAGGGGTAATGGGAACCATACCACCAGCTTCTGAACCCCATATATCAGTCACAAGGAAACCATCCCTTCCTTTAGACCATTTGTCCCGCTGCAAGGGCCTCAAGGTGTTATGCCTTGGATCTTGTCTGCCAGGAGAAGTATCATGTGATGTGTACTGAAGTTCCCCCAAAGTTGATCCATTCTTTGCTAAGAAAGAGTCAGCAGCAATATTAGAGCCACCCGTTCCCCTGCGCAAATAGGACCAAGAATTCGTACCAGAAGACAAAGCATGGGGAGTTAACCTCAGAAGAGCATATGTAAAGAGGTTTACTGTATCATCCTGTCATGCAAATTAAAAGAGTAAAAACCCATGCATTACAGACTCACTGCAATTCAATTCTAAAGTCTGGCAAGAAAAAAGAAGCAATGACGCTAAATGGAAAGAAGATGGTAGTTACATCCGTACAGGAGAAAGAGTTGTTGAAACCAGTAAATCCTGAAATAAGACGAGTGAGTGGCAAGTCGTGTTCCCCAGACACGAAGATTCTAGGATGGTGACAAGAGACTGTTAAAACATAAACAAAAGCTGGTTAGTGGTTAAGTTTCTATAAGAAAGAAATAAATGGATGCACATTCTATAAGAATCAAATGGAAATGGCACTTTGTCAATATTGTGGGTTCACGTCAATCTAACTGACTGAGGACAATTGTATTCCATGGCATATAAATGATGATCAAGGTTAAGCCAATATGATTGCACAAGTGCCAATTATTTCAAGATATCGTTTGAAATCCTATATAAAATTCAATAAGGTATATTAGATATGTGTGCATGCAGTAAATTGATATTGTCAATCCAGCAAATTGAGGACAATTATATTCCATGCCTGTAAAAGATGAGCTAGATTAAGCCAATTGCATAACTACGAATTATTTCAAGATATTGTTTGAAATCCATTAAATATTCAATAAGATACTAGATATATATGTGTACACGTAATGTACATGTATACACTTGAATGGAAAAACAACTATAATTTCCAAACAAATAAAAAAAAAACTAAAAGGAACAAAATGAAAATCAACCTAAAACTCATGAACTTGGGACCAAATGAGCTGTTGTGCAGACTATTTGGCCATCCTAAGCTCACCTGGACTTCAATTGCTACATCTCGTCCAATTGTCAGCATCTGAACAGTTCCTCGTTCTCTTAAACAATCACGAAAGGAAGGTAACTGTAGTTTCTTCCCATTAAGAAAATCTGCACAAATGAGAATTTTAAAACTATTGAGAATCCCAACATCATGGCATTAATATCAATGGAAAGCAAGTCAAAATCAAACATGTAGACTGCAAAGTGTCAATAATAACGGTATATTCCAGAAAAAATGTTTGACAAGACATGATGAAGGGAAAAAAGCATGTCTACATATGATGGATTATTGTCATACCAGTTAAGAAATCCATGATAAAGGAATACAAATGAGTACGAGCAAGTTCGCCACCAGGTTGTTTCTCAAGTAAATTTCGCACGGATCCATAAAACATTAGAAAAAGAGAATGTGCTTCCTTAAGAACCGCTCGAAGTGCATCACACCGCCAAACAGCTTCAGACTCTTTATTTTTGTCCACCACCTTCAATTAAAACAGCGTGATATTTTAACTACATAAAGCATTTAAAAAAGAAGAAGAAATGAAACAACCTCAATAAAAGAAAACACAAATCTTGCCAAGTTAAAATGGGACCTTCCTTTCCTTTGTGACAGCAAAGTTATATAAAAAAGATCAACCAGAGCTATTGCATTTATACACATCACAATTTCCCATATTTCGATAAAATTAACATTCATTAGGAAATAACCCCCTCCCAAAGAAAAAGAAGAATATAAAAGAAAAGAAAAGGGAAACCTCCAAAACTATCAGACTCACGTATGAGGAGAAGAAAAAAAGTTGTCTCAGAATCCCAAAGGGAACATCACAACCGATGTCAATTATCAAGAACCCAAAAGGATATGACACGCCCTCAGAGGGTTCCTATTATGTTAACATACAGCAACATTAATTAATACATTTCCAAGTATTCTCCAGTATTTGCAAGACACAAAAGAAGGCCTCTAAATAACCCACTGACTCACAAAGCTAAAATTGCACATTTCTTATCACATACTAGCTTCTTTTCTTTTCTTTTTGAATAAATTATCACATACTAGCTTGTTTTATTTGTTTTGAATATTTACAAGTTCTCTTCGTAGTTCATTCACTAGCATGAACCATGCAAAAAAGAACCAACCTATGAGAATGGGACAAGTCCTATCTCCAAATCAAACTCCAATCTCAGCACTTTATACAATACATAGGAAAAAAAGCAAAAGATCATAAATTATGAAGAAAAAAAGAAGAAGCTAAGTCCACCTTCTAGATAACATCAATGAGCTATAAAACAACAAACATTGATCTGATTTAAATCTGATGCATAAAATATTTTCTCCATGGACAAGTATCAGCACATAAATACCAACATTTAGTAATTACTACACAGATATTTATCCGTAGTATCCACTCAATCAGTGCAATTACCATGACTACTTGAAATAAATGAGCCCTACCATAACCATCCAGATATCCGGCTCAGCTTGATAGAATGCATGGAAATGTCTCTCAGCTTCTATAACATCACAAGCAGCCTCTGGAGAAAACATTCTGCAAATAATTTAAAAACTTCTTATATTTTAAATTCAGTAAAAACCATCATGTACAATTAAATAAACAGTGGCTCAAAAAGTTGGTACAGATAAAAGTTTTAATTTTCAGATACTATGGATCATTACGCGTTTTATATAAACTCTCAATTGTACTTGAAAGAACACCACTCCTAAAATATTACAGAGCACCTAGTAATGCAAACACAGACCTCATAAATGTAATGAGTCCTTCGCTGAGTCCAATCACAGACAGCTGCAATGAAAGGTGGCAATCTGCTGGGAAAAAGAACAAGATTTTATCATGCTCCTGCCCTTCATGCTGTCCCCTTCTCATGTCAAAGACACAGAGCTGGATCCCTTCACCAACCGTCGTAGTGGACGACAACCCCATTGTCAAATTCTTATACGTCGGCAACCTGTGATAAAAAATGAATCTAAGATGATATTTTCACAAAAAAAAAAGAAATCTAACTGCTTTAATAGTAGAAGTTCAAACTAAAACGATAAAAATGCTACATTTCCAGGGGATTTAAATATTTCATCAACTGAGGAACTCAAGAAACTATAATTTGCTGCTCCATGGAAACAGACTCGTCGCATACCTATAATTCAGCATCTCACGTTCACATAACACGCATTATTTCATCCGGCGATCCCATAATTGATCATGAAAACATCCATATGAAATGAATACGTAATAAAACGATGTTCTTTTATTTTACACAAGTCACAAGTGCAACCTATTCATGATCTACAGCTTAAACTGTAATCGAAAATAAAAGGAAAAACCCTAAAGAAAACTGTTTTGCGAACTGATACAAAACAAAATGGGATTGCCGAATGGATTATAGAGAAAACCCTAATGAATCGCAGCAAAACAGTGGAGAGAATCGAAACCACAACGGATCCTTGAATGCGAGAGAAATGTAAACGAGACTCAGATTACTCACTATCGAACGGAAAAAAAACGGTACCGGAACAAATTTGCAATGACCTTTCCCCTTTTCGAATGGACGAAAGGGATCAACCGTTTGTCAATCGCCACCAAACCGTCTCACCGCCCGTGCATCCCTCGATTTACGTATCTGCCATTCATGAGTCATGACGATTGACGAAGCCTATCACGGACCGGGTGCGATTCGGATATTTTCCAGATCGAGCTTGAATATGATCGAGTTTGAATATGGGTGGTAAACGAATCAAATAAGTCGAGCTTGAATATGATCGAGTTTAATTTTGTGTTCAAGATCGACTCATTTAAATAAAAAAAGCTCGGTTGAAGCTTGACTCGGCTCATTTGTTAAACGAGCCAAGTCGAAGCTCGAATCAAGACTTGGCTCGAGTTTGTTTAGTTTTTTTTTTTTAAATTTGTTTAGCATTTGAGAAGTCATATTTCACAAATCACAACATCTTATATATGTGTGAAAATGACATAAGCTCGTACTCAGGCTAGGCTTGGCTTTTTGTTTTCCTCTTTTTATGTTAAGTAACGAGCTCGTATAGGTTCAAGCTTGACAAGGGCTCGACTCATTTACAAACTGAGCTTTAAAAATATTCAAGTTCGACTCATTTGTCTAATTGAACATGTTCTTTGCTTAGGAACATGGATTACATTATATTAACAGTTCTAAACTGAATCGACAATAATGACATATTCACCAATGCACAACTGAACTTTTGGATGATGCACAATCAGATAGCATTGAATTCCCTATCATTCCAAAGGTAGCATTGAACAAAAAAAAAAAAACCATTAGTCGGTAAGGCAAACCTTCGACATGTATAGAACATGTGGAGATGGAGATGGAGATGAAGAATGGCGACGAGAAAAAAGCCTCTTGAGAGGTGGGCGTAAAAAAAAAACTAAGGAAAATGTTAACACTCAGTCATTTTTACAAGCTAAAACTCAGATCGCACATGTTCTCATTTTTTCTAAAATAGTGAACATCATCTAATTAAGTATATGTTTTACTAAAACGTTTATACCATTCCATTTTGAATTGAATGAACTCATTTTTAGTAAATGTTATAAAATATATAATTAACAAGGTATATACATTGTATAATAAGGTATATGTTTCATTGGATCTATAATGAGGTATATAAGACTGTATTTTGGATCGTAAAAAAACTGAGTGTAACAGTGCTCAAAAACTAAGGATCAGATTTACACGGGGCTTTTAAATTATTTGTCTAAAACTTGAGGGGCTTACTTACAAGGGGGATTACTTATTGATTATGGGGGTGCAAATAAAGCCACTTTTAGCCCCCGTTTGGATACAAAATATGATTTATTATTGAGTATACAGTTATTCTGACACAAGTGGATATAACAGTGGAATAAATGATTTTGTATTTGATTGTGTTTTGAATTGTTTTCGTTAGGAAATGTAATAATACAGTTTTTGTTGTTTGGATAAAATGCGAATAAAATGTGGATACGGATTTATAAAATGTGAAAAAATGATGATAATTGATTTGACATGTGATTTATAAAAGATGACAATAGTTGATTTGATAGTGGGCCCACATATTTTTGGGTTGAATAACCTTGAATAACTTTAATTCCAGGGGTTGGTTGAAATTCATATACCACTTTGTACTGGCTTATTTCGGCATAGTTCATCTCTGGGTATTCAAGGCTCCCAAATAACAAAAACCATTTATTCTGCTTTATTCTCACTTATTCCCTAGGTTATTCTATATCTAAACAGGGGTAGAAGTTTACATAGTGGAACATCTCTATCAAATAGAGAAGCGAGAAACTGGGAACACATACAAGTTTACAGTGGAACATTCGTATAAACAAAACATACATCTTATTTCTGTCACATACAAAAGTATAGTATTAAAAATATAAAAAAGTACTGTCCTGGAATGTGAATGTTGGGATTTGAAAGAGCTTTTCAAAAAAAAAAAAAAATCAAAATTATATATTTGCTATAAAATACATTTTAATATATTTATTCAAAGTTTAGTCATTTGATTTTAAATAATCACCAATTAGATAAGTATATGACTTGAATATAATGTGGACAAGGGCTATATGTGTGGTACTTGACATGTAGATATGAACTTTAATATAATTCATGTGTTTTTTTGGCAAATTCATCATTTATTTTTAGCTTCTGTGACGCAGATGAACTAGAATTTGTAATGTTACACAACAAAACCACACAATATATATGCATGCAAGGATTTTAATGTATGTAGGCTAGCTATATGAACGGTCCCACGTTATCTGATGCATGCACTCTTTGCACATATAAACACTGCATGCAAATGATGAACTAGAACTCACGAAATAATCATACAGTACTTGACTTCTAAATATCATATTAACTAAGCGATTGAAAAAGAATGTCGAAATTTTATATCAAACAACAAAAAAAGGACCAAATCCATAAACAAGAAAAATATACACATAATTTGTGGAGTCCTGTTAGCTCCCTTTACTTGTTGGGTAGACCTCATACATGACACAATTTTTATAAATGTTTACAAAATAATAATTTAATACTATATATTGTGGTTGATCAATACTTGGGAGGATGAAGGAGCGGCCATATTGGTAGCATGAAAGGGAAGCACTCTAGCGTTGTAGAATATTGAACTCGTACACTGAAGTCAGTAAGCTCAGAATTTCCACTCTCCAAATCATAGTCAAGCATCTCCCCGCTGCCCAACAAAATAAAAATACTCAATTCACTCCTGTGGAAGTCCAAAGTAGAATACCAAAGAAAGTCCAAATGAGGATACAATAGGCTCTTTGAAGTTCCAGGAACATCTCTGATATTATATTTCAATGTCCAGGTGCCCCTATTGTAGTCCTCAAGAATCCATATCTTAAAACCAATGTTATCATAATCATATGTTGAATATCGGAGATATCCTTCTTTTGTCGCCCTTAACGAGTAACGGAGGTTTTCACTAGGCCCTCGATATGGTGCGAGTGGCAACTTCACTAATCCAAGGAGATTTTTATCAGGGTTGTAGGACACAATGTTTCCTGATGAATCTATCCAATGAAATGCTTCATTCAAGGCGACCCCGATATCATCAGGAGCAATGAAACCGATTGCTGAAACTGGATGGTGGGTCGTCGTTCTCCACGCACCCGTTAAAGATGAATATGATTCCAACTCGATAACATTGGTTTTTTGTTCAATCTCTAACACTGGCTCGAACAAGCATACTACTTGGTACGATGATGAAGAAAGATTGCATATAAGTCCAACATGGGCGCTATCGTGGAGCCGATGGTTTGGCATTGGAAGCTTGAGACGGACACCGGTAATGGGATCACATATAAAGTACTCGTCATGCCTGGAATGATAACGAGTACAGAGGAGGAGGCCTTCAGGGGATGAGACTCGAATGTAGAGGTCCAATGTGGAGAGGAAGCTTTTGAAGGTAGGTTGCTTAGTTAATGTGTAACCTTCTTTTGAAAGAGGGAAGAATGATATTGCCTTGGGACTGTTTAACCAAGGAATATAGAAAAAACCAACTGGTTCACATGGTGGATTCTTGGATCTGTAGTGTTTGATAAATGAAGGATTGGAGATGTTTCTCTCCCATTCTTTTGACACACACTTAAATTTGAAAAGGTTTTTCACTGGAAGGTGAGGGAAGATTTCTGTCACAATCAAATCCATAGGCAAGAATTGCAGGGGTCCCATAACGGTAGATTTAAACCTATGCTTCTCATTCCTTTTCAAATCCATGTGCATCTTTTAATTTGAACGATCTGTGATATTACGTATCCGCAAACGAATAATGAAATTTATATTTTTAATTAAAATATGTTGATCACTGAACAACGAGAAAGAGAAATGTAGAATTATTGTTCATTGGCTACATATGACATTATGTGCAACATAAGTTAACCTCAAGGTATTTGGTTTTTATTTTGAAAAATGTTTCGAGGGAGAGATCGAGTTGTTATCGGCTACATTCTACAATCAAACTCTGTGAATCTTAAGTTTGAAATTAATTAAGAAGAAGAATTTTTAATAGAAATGTGAATAAATTTAAAAATGCATCCATAGTTTTGCTAAAGATAAAATATTACAATTAACATAAATATTTGACTTGAATGAAAATTCTCTCTAAATTAATTGTATAACACCTGATAAACAAAAATTTTCTGTTATAGAACCACATAGTAGATCAATCAACTCTAATCCATTAGATCAATCACACGTGCCCCACTGTAAGTACCAAAGAATTTATAACACAGAGAATATTAATTTTTCAACAAATTCCAATGGAAAAGAATTAATCTATAAAAAGATAGATATTTAGTAATAGATAAAATTTTATCTTTATCAACACCTGCAAACACATCATAAAAAGATAGAATATTTTAAAAAAATAAATTACTATCAAGGAGTTGGCTTTTGTTTTGTTACTCAGCTAGTAGAACCATCATCTACTTTAATTTTTTTATGTTTTTGGGTATGTTTCGTTTTAGTTTAAATAAATTAAGGCTTATGTATACCATTTCATTAAAAACAAATTCAATAAAAAAGATCTAATAAAAAAATAGAATAGATCTGTCTATCCTATTTGAAAGCTTCGCATTACATCATGAACTGCTAATTGTGTAAAATTATGATATATACTATGATATATGCATTTCATTTTCTATCTCCTAAGATTAATTAGGATTCCTTTTCTTAAAAAAAAAGAAGAGATTATGATTTCTAAAACATATATATCATCATGTTAGATTGTGCTTTATTGTGTTTTAATCTGACCCTTAAATTGTTATTTAAGTCGGTTTTAAATAAATAACAATTCATCTTATTTAAATGTTGTAATAATTCCCGTTAAATGTGTATATGAATCAAAATCAATATTTCTGGGTTTCTCATATAGAAGTTAATAAAAAATAAAATTCTTTTAAAACATCAAGAAACAATCATAAAAATATTGGATTTAGGGTATATATAAAAAAATAAAATAAGCAGATACACACACACACATACACGAAGAGATGCAATGAAAACCAAATAATAATTAAATAAGAAATGGTAGTGATTTACATACAAAATCCTTCAAGGATTGCAGAATGATGTGGTGACTAGTGAGAACTCCCAAAGTCACTCTTTATATATAAGAGATCTGACGTCCATTCACAAAATAGAACTCTCAAAGACACTCTTTATATATATATGTGTGTGTCATAACAAACGAATTAGATATCTCAAACTGAACGAGACCCAAACAAATATTCCAACTGATTATATCTCAACCGAATATATTATATACACTTGCATGCACGTGAAACCATGCAATGCAAAACAAAAGCATCGGACATTCGGACTGACTTGAAAAACTGATTATATCTCAACCGAATATATAATATATAAGATCTGTTTTTAAACAGTGCAAAAAAAAATGATAATTGCATCTTTTAAAATTATTAAGAAATTAAAGAAAATAATTATGAGTTTCATTTGTCGTACATTCTAGTAAGATCAAAGAAAGTTTGATAAAACAATTTTTTTTAACTAAACAGATAAAGGAATAAATAGACAAAAGAATATAAATCAAATTGAAATTTATTTAATTATTTTTCTTATATTATGTAATTATTTTATACCCAAATAAGCTACCCACTAATTGAATAAGAGTTAAAAAAAACTAAAAAATGTTTATAATGATGTGCTAGTCTATAAATATGAAGTAATTTAATCAACAATCAAAACTACCTAGTATATATCTTAATTAATTTATAAAAATAAATTTATTAATATTTAAACAAATTAAACTATACACATATAATAGCTTTTGCAAAAACTGAGTGGGGGCAGCTGCCCCCACTCGGCCCTATTTTGTTGATCAAATTCAAATCCAAACTCAGCTCCTATTAGTTTTTATCTTTATTTGTTTGTTATCTTTATTAGAAGTTAATTTATTTGATAATAGATAAGAGTTTGTTTGATTAATCTGTTTAGATAGATTTTGTTAAAATCCTTAAAGTGGGCTATAAATATGTATTAAGTAGGAGTCTCATTGTCAAGTAAGACTTTAATTCAGTTGGGGTAGTTGATCATTTCCGATAACGTTATGGTCATGTTTATGCATTTCATTTATTAAAATAATAAATGAAATATAGATGTTGGTTTATATATATTTTATTTTACGTGCATGGAAAGTGTACGTATATTACTCCATTGAGATATATTCAGTTGGGATATTTGATTCATTTAGTATTTGAATGGGTGTCATTCAGTTGAGATATTTCATTTGTTTGTTATGTTTGTTACATATAAAGAGAGAAGGTAAAGTACAATGATATATAAAGAGGGTGACTTTTGGGAGTTCTCTCAAACTTCTTCACCAGTTACCACATCGTCCTGCAATTTTTCAACTGGTCTGCTCTGAGAGTTTTGTATGTATACAATCATTGCTATCTCTTATTTATTTATTTATTGTTTTGTTTTCGTTGCATCTCCTCGAATAGATCTGCTTTAATTTTTTTTTTTGTCGCCTAAATCTGATATTTTTATGATTGTTTTCTTGATGGGTCATCTTGCAAATAAAAGATTTTAGAATCTATAAATTTCAAAAAATAAATGGATTTTAAATTGTGCTTTTTAGTGTTCACTGTGGCTTATTATTTCTCCATATACTTAAATTTCCTGATCTCATGAAGGTTTTCTTATTTTATTTTATTTTTTAAATTAAAATATTTGATTTGTATTTGATATCTATTTTCCATCAGTTAAGTTATCAATAGATTTGATTTGAGTCATTTGATTTACTCTTACAGTGTTTTTGGGTCAGTTTTCTAGGGTTCTTTTTTGAATTTAAATTAAAAACAAGAATGGAAAAAATACATATTTTAAATTAAAAAATATCATGCATGATGTTAAATAATCACCAAAATCAAATTTTACAAAGTATTTAATTAAAAAATAAATTTAAGAAATATATTATTTTAATTCACATTTTAAATAATTCTTTTCAACATAAGAAAAAAAAGGATTATAAATGATTTGTAATTTTTATATTTTAGTTTTATTTGTTATATTTATCATATCTTTTCTAGATAATTATGATTAGTTAATGTTGAGATATCATTTAGATATGATTTTTTAATTTTTAATTAGGATTTGAATTTGAATTTTGAATTTAAATTGAATCTTGCATAGGTAGGATTTAATCAAATAAATATGTGATTTGAGAGATTTATTAACATTATTTTTCTGAATTTAAATTCAATCTTGCATAGGTAGGATTTGATCAAATAAATATGTGATTTGAGAGATTTATTGACATTTTTCTGTTATCACATGATTAATTAAGTTATTGATTATTTGAGTTGTTATTTT
This sequence comes from Acorus calamus, assembly GCA_030737845.1. Taxonomy (NCBI): domain Eukaryota; kingdom Viridiplantae; phylum Streptophyta; class Magnoliopsida; order Acorales; family Acoraceae; genus Acorus; species Acorus calamus. The sequence goes on from CM060876.1 coordinate 22,220,174, forward strand.
TCTTTCATTTTTATTATTCGTGGTCAATATCAACTAAATCGTTTGGTATTTCTGAAGAAATCAACAAATTATTGAAACTCATTGCCCTGGTATTCTTCTTGAAGAATAAACAATGTCGTTGGAGTCTGCCAATTTCATTTCTTTAATCGAATCCACATAAGAGCATATTTATATGCTACATCAGTTGGTATCAAAGCCATACTTGCGACCACCACTGCGAGCCACCACTACCGTTGAGCGCCGCTGCCGTCGAGAGCCACTACCTCCTAGCCCTGTCACCGTCGAACAGTCGTCGTCGCTGCTGCCGTCAAACACACAACCACCACTTCTATTGAGAGTCGCCGCGCGCCGTTGTAACCTAGTTGGTTAGAATACTCGGCTCTCACCCGAGAGACCCGCGTTCAAGTCCCGGCAACGGAACTGGCAACGACGATGGCGCGCGGCGATTCTCGATAGAAGTGGTGGTTGTGCTTGACGGCAGTAGCGATGACCATTGTTCAGTGGCAGTGGGGCTCGGAGGTAGCGGCTCTCGACGACGGCGGCACTCAACGGCAGCGGCGGCTTGCAGTGGTAGTCGCAACTTTGACTCTGATATCAACTGATGTAGCATATAAATACGCTCTTCTGCGGATTGAATCAAAGGAACGAAATCGGCAGACTCCAGTGGTGTTGTTGATTCTTCAAGTAGAATATAAGGGCGTGTTGGACTTCAATAATCTGTTGATTTCTTCAGAAATAATATCATACCATTGGAATTCTGCGTAGTTGATATTCACCACGAATAATAAAAACGAAGGAAAAATAATAACTTAGATAATCAATAACTTAATTAGTTATGTGATTACAAGCAGCATAAAATCCTTAACCAATTAGGATCTCAACAAATCTCTCAAATCACATATTTATTTCACCACATCCTAACTATGCAAATTTGAATTCAAATTCAAATTCTAATTAAAAATTAAAAAATAATATCATATATTATTTAGAAAAGATACGATAAATCTAATTACAAATCATCTCTAATCCTCTATTTAGTGTTTCTTAACATTGATCGAATGGTTAATGATTGTTTTGCATCAGTTTATATACACAATAAATAAAATTTGCATAAGTTTATATACACAATAAATAAAATATATATTAAAAGATGAGTATTTATACAACGGCAAAAACTGTTCTTCCACTCCATCAGTCCGAGAAAAGTGATTCTGATAAAAAAAAATATAGTATCAAATAAACATTTTCATCAAAATCATTCCATCAAAGCCCCCGTGCGACCATCTCAACCGGGCGTCGACATCTCAAACCGTGCGACCACCTCCACCGGCGACTAAAACCCGTGCGACCTCCTGCACCACCGGGCGGCGAGCACCACATTTGTGAGCAATCTCTCCACAACCCTAGCGACCACCTCCTCCCTCTCTGTCTTCCATTCGATTTCAATTTCGTCTAGCTCTAATTCTCTCCAGTTATGTACATTGTCTCCGACGATGATTTTTCTCTCCCATCCGTGGTGTAAATGCGACGGCGAGGCTTGATGTCGAGCAAATTTGGGTAAATGCAATTCTCTCTCACTTTTTATTCAATGATTTCAGCATTTTTAGGTATAATTGATAATTGATTTATAGCTCCATGTGTACATAAGCTAGAAGCCAAGATTGATTGGTAAGGATTAGGAAATGAATGTAATCCATATTCACTGATTTGTCCTGTAATGTAAAGATTGATTGCTAAGGATTGGTGTTGTAAATTTTGAAGGACTACCAAGCAAAAAAAAATTTTGAAGGACTATTTCATCAAGTTAGATTGTGCAGTTCCATTGTTTGATAAAATGACTCAGAAAAACAGTCATGCTTCTTTTTTTTTTTGTGTTTACTATCGAGGATGGACGCCCGTCTTCATATTCATGTGAGGAAATTTACATATAGAGGAGCCAGCATACACTTGAGTAGCAGGGGTAGTAAATTTGACGATAACAAGATTAATGAACTTAATCCCAGATTTTTAATTAGGACTTGCATCTTCCAGTACAACAGAGCGAATCCTTTATTTTAATTAGGGCCTACATCATCCAACTAGACACGATGCTCTTTGATCATGCAAATTCATTAACTTTATTTTCCTCTGTTGGTTTGTTACAACTAATTCTACTGAATATGTTTCTTTAATTACAGGGAAGTCTACTATTTATGTTTCTATAAATGTCTGATATGTTTATTAACATCAGCATAGAAAAAGGGGTAGATATAACTACATATTATATGTTCTTGTTTATGCTTATTCTAATAGGATGGATCAGAATTCATGGTAGAAGTTGCAAAATTATCTATTCATCAGATGATGAGGTGAGTTTCTCTCTCTTCTCCCCTGTTAACAGATTCAGCAGATGATCTTTATTAGGTTCTTATTCACTTTGATTCATGAAGAAGAAATTCTATTTTGATTTGGGAATCCAATTGAATTCATGATGAAATGATTGATTTTTTGATGTATAATCTGATATCCGTTTCATATGCATATGATGAAATGATTGATTTATTCATTATGATAAATGTGGAATTCTTGCCATAGAAGAATGGAAGGTTTTCAGAATAAAAAGAAACAATGAACCTGATTGAAAGAAGGCTGAATGATTGTGTTGTCATTAACCAATGATAACTATGGAAATAAGGAATATATCTGTTAGGCATCTGATAGCTTCCCCCTAGTTTTTTATGATCTACCTCTTGCTGTGCACCCTTTTACTAAAATCTACCTTCTTGGTATTTATATGTTTTTTTTTCCTTCTATCTTTCTGTCTTCTTAGGTATTTATATGTTTTTTAAGATATGGTCAGTCATTTCCTGTTTCAGGCGTTAAACAGATGTTTAATTACATACTTTTTTAATAAAAAAATAGCTCATGCTTTTAAGACATTGTTGGTAAACTTTAATGTGATATATATGGGAGCAGTGTTTACAATTTTCTTGGTTGGGTTTCATAGTTAAATAAGTCATAGTTCCTTGAAAACATTTTTTTTCGTTGTCAGAAAAAAAAATAACATGCTCTGACAGTTTGGTTAATTAATTAATTTGTGTAGATCAAAGCATTGTATATTTTGTCATGCGCGTGGAGTGCTGAGTTTTCTTAATGCATCTGATCTAAGGTAAATTTTAAATTTTATCTTCAGGATAACATCTTCTTTACTAAATTCATTCCCTCTGCAAGCCCTCACTCATGTTCACTCCTGCGGATTGACGTGCCTCTGCAGATCACCAAGTCAGGAACCCAGCGAGGCTTATCAAAGGGACGGAGAGGCCGGCTAGGCACTAGGACATGCCCGGTGAGTCCATGGACCATACATCTTTTATTTCAGAGTGGTACATAATTTGAATGAATTGAATTGTGCGTTATATGTTTGTGTTTATGATTGTGAGACTTTTTTGTATTGAATGTGTATTGTGATATTTGGATTGGTGGTACTGGTGATTACACTGTGATTTTGGTTAAGCAGATATTTGTAGTCTTGGTGTAAAAATTTTGGAAGAATTTGAAAGGTAATTGAAATTCTGGTCGGGCGGTTTTACACCTCACGGACGAATGACCAGGTACATGCCAAGCAGAACTCTGTGTGCCGACCAGACCAAGATCACGAGCAATACCTTAGAAACAGTCAAACACCCATAACGTCTATAACTGCCAGGTGAGTGGTTAAGGCCCATTACTAGTAAAACATGGGTAATTAGGGGCACGTTCAGCTAGCAAGATAGTTATCACAAAACTCGCTTACTAAGTAGCAATTAAGGGAGAGTTGTTACAATGGCTATCTAGCCCATGAACCCTATAAAAGGGAAAGTTAACAACAAATTAAGGTATGAGTTCACTTTGCTAACAAACCACCTTAAGAGTGAGATTACAACCTTTTTAATTCCTTTACTGATACATCTTTTTGGAGTCCCTTTGACTAGCACCATACAGCCGGTGCCCCTCTGATTCATTTTTTAGTGTAGGATCCTCGTTGAACAAGGTCCAAATTAAAGAAGGAAGCTCCATTCGATTATTTTGATTGAAAGCGAAAAATACATCTTCACCGTTGATATAAATTACTCACATGTCAAATTATTATCATTATCTCTCATAAATAAAAAGATTTCACGTTGTGGAATCAAATTTTTTGTCTTTTTATAAATTATTATTCACATTTTATTCATAATTTATTTATAGTCAATCATATAATAATAATCTCATTATTATATTTTTTTTAATAAAAATAATTAAAAATTAGATGAAACGAAAAAAATGATTTATTATATCCATTTATGTTGAAATAGTTATTTTTCCTGATAATCTATGTTGCCACTAAAAATGGGTGCAAAAGAAAGAAACAAACCGTTGATGTATCGAGGAAGGGTTGATATAGTTTATGATGATCTACACGCACGATTCATACGAAAAGGCACACGTGGAATATGTGGGGTCCATCCCTATAAAAGGCCAAACACGACGAAAACCACTCTTGCTCTCCATTTTCTATAAACGGTTGGAACTGCATGTCTCTCTGTGCGTCTCTCTCAAATTCCTTCTCTTTCAAAACCCTAAAATACTGCTGCAATGTATATAATTTAATTGAATTATAAGTTTAGTTTTAAAATCTTACAAAATATTTCAATCACGATAAATTAAAAAGATTAAACGACCACGAACGCTTTGAACAATTAAATTGTCTAACGCCTGTTGGACCTAACCCGATCCCCCACTCTTGCTCTCCATTTTCTATAGACGGTTGGAGCTGCATGTCTCTCTATGCGTCTCTCTCAAATTTCTTCTCCTCCAAAACCCTAAAATACTGCTGCAATGTGAATCGCCGATTGAGTCTTCCGCATATGGAATCCGAAGAAGATTCGAGAGATCGAGCCGATGCCGTCCGTGAAGAAGCCCCGTTCGAAGTTCTCCCAGCGGAAACGCTTCCCTATCCTCCCGATCTCCATGAAAGGAAACTCCGGAGAGGAAGAGGAGGAGACGTCGGCGGTGGAAGCCTCGTATTTCTCTTCATGCTTCCCCGAGAGATCTCCACGGAGAATAGCTTGAACGGCGGTCAAAATCCGAAGAACCGCTCGAGGTCCTCCCGGCAGAGCAAGCCGAGCGAGGTGAAGGTCGGGAGATCCGGATCGGTTGAGCGATTTCGGCCGGAGAAAAGGAGTTTCTTCGAAACGGAGGTGTTTTTCAATTCGGTGATGATTCCCGCCCGATCACGCGGTCCTACCTCAATTGGAAAGAGAATCTTAAGTCGGCTCTGTCCGAGTCAATCGGCGTCGATTCACTCTCTGGAGCGAACGCTCAGAAGGTCGAGGGGGCTCCCGACAAAGGCTTGAAGCAGATGATCTCCTCCTCCGAAGGCAGCGCGAACGGGGCCTCCGTCATCACGTTTTTGGAGATCTATGTCTCTGTCACTCTGTGAGAGTGATCGGAAGCCGAACGACAGACCGCCAGATCCAGAGATCCTCCTTGAGAGCGCTCTTTGATCGGTGAATTTGGACCTGGTTGAATGTGGATCCTGCACTAAAAAATGATTCAATTGGACACCGGCAGTGGCGGCTCCAGGAATTTTCATAGACGGGATCATTAAAAAAATAAATTTAACAAAATTTTTTAAAAATACATTCTTATCATATATCATATATTTATAAAAATATAAATTTTTTTTTCTTGGTTGACACAGGAAATCTTTTTTCGATTAAAGCTTAAAACTGCTTTTTAGTGAAAATATAAATTTTTAATAAAAAAAACCATCAAAGAAAGAACTATTTTGGATATATGTTTTTCTTATTTTGTTACGATCATTAAGATGAAAAGTAAAAAAAAAATTCTTTAAACTTGGATACGAAAGAGATTGCTTACTTTAAGACGGCTTTGCTTAACACCACAATTTTTTTTTGTAGAAGAAAAATCTTATTTTGATGTTGATTGTTTTTTAATTAAACAAAAACTTTATAAACATAAATATATAAAACAAAACGTACGATTAATCAACTGGATACCCACACTCATCTTCCCAAAACACTCTCTGGATGGGTCCACCCCCCCCTCCCCCCACAAGCATATATTAAAATATATTTTGATACACAGACAGGTAAAAGGCTTTCAATACACATACAAATGACTGAAAAATGGTGTAATATTGAAGGGTCTCATACTAGCGAATTTTTTTTTAAAATGGAGTAGTGTTTTACTGTTTCACTATTTTTTTCCTTTTCCAATGTGGGTGTTGGGTTTTTAATAGGTCAAATACTAGCTGATTTGTTTTAAAAAAGGAAAATGTTAGACTCGATTTTTTTACCAATCAAAATTCAAACCACACATGTTTTAATTTATTTTTATTTGTAAACATCATCTAACAAGGTATATGTTTTAATAAAAAATATATATCACTCTATTTCGAATTAAATAAATCCATATTTAATAAGTGTAAGAAAATTTTTAACAAGATATATACATCGTTTAATGAGGTATATGCTTCACTAGATTTCTAACAAGGTATATAAGATTGTATTTTAAACTGAGTGTAACAACACTCTTTAAAAAAATTTAATGGTCTGATTTGTTTTAAAAAAGTTTAATGGGGTTCAAGGTGTGTCAAAATGTGAATAAAATATAATGGGTAGGCTGGTTTGTTGTTTCTTTTTAAAATATGGATGGGGTCAATTGACCCCATCCTGTGAAGAGTGGAGCCGCCCCTGGACACCGGTGTGGTGCCAGTCAAAGAGCCTAAGGGTTCTTGGTTTAGGTAGCCATTGTAACGACTTTCTTTAGTGACTGTTTAGTGAGTGATTTTGGTGGTAACCACCTTGCTTTATTATAGCTGAACGTGCCATTAATTACCCACGTTGTTATACGAGTAATGGACCTTAATCACCCACCTAAGGGTTATAGGCGTTATGGATATTTGACCGTTTTTTCAGTTCTCCTTGTGGTTTTAGCCTGATCGTTTATACGTGGTCTTATTCGACGTGAACATATCCATTTACCCATGAGATGTAAGATCGTCTGACCAGACCTTCAATTTGATCGTGTCCCACCAACTCGAGAGTGTCCATGCGGTATTTTAAATTTAGATATGGGCTCTCGGATGTCAGATATGGCAGTCCAAAGCCGTAAACCCTGACACATGTCATCTTTTAATAAGGTGCAGATTTTTCCCTCCATAATTAACAAATTAAAATCTGATTACTCCCATTAATTCATAGTAGGTATTTCAAAACGTTAGTTCAACTAGGGGATTGATTTGCATTTAATAATATTATTATAAAGCCCAACTCGACCCGGTCAGTTGAACCAGTTAAACCTTCACATGCTTGAATTTCGGTTTGGTTTATCCTTAAAACTCGATGATATAAAATTAGTAGAATTCAATCAACTCACCAGTTGAACCGACGGTTTTTTAAAATTGGCTGTAAGTTGATTAAACCAGTTTGTTCTTTATTCATTTATGATTAAATGGTTGGTAAAATATAAAATCTAACTTTGTCGGTTTGAATTATAGTGTTGCAAAAATGCATGTTGAGCCCCTTTTAATCACTTGTTATCTCTTTAACTCGACTTTAAGTGCGTATTTGATTTGATGATTCATGTGTTGCAATTTGCATTCATTCCTTTCATTATTATATGGCCCCTCCCTCTCATCAACGTGACTAAAATATAATGAGATTTGTTGTGTATAATATATAGCATTGTTTCTCGTGGATAAAATTATAGCTTATATTATATAACAACGCAATTCAAAATTATCCCTCTATGTAAAACGATGCTCTCCCTTGGTGCACACAGGCACCACTCCTTCATCCCTCTATGTAAAACGTTTGTCGTTGAAATCCTTAATCATCAAAAGCAATTTCATTTCTTAACTAGGTCTCATGTACATTCGTCTGGGAAACACAAAACGAAATATCTGAATACAGAACTCACGCTCAGAAGTACATTCAGTACATCCCAAAAAAAAAAGAAAAAAAAAAGAAATTACATCATTCAAACAAAACCATCGTCACTATCAATCAAGAAACAAAACAAGTGTAACCGAACACCAAGAAACATAATACCCCTCAAGAAACTAAGCAAGATCACTATTCTTTGAGAAGACCATAGATGGTTTTGTAAGCTTGGCAAACCTGGCTCTCATGATCAGCAGAATCACTTTTGTTCCAACTTGCCAACGTCTCAATGGAGAAACAGCGAAGGCCTTCCGAAAGAAAAAGAAAATAAAGATCGCCACCGTCTTGAGGACCATTTGGGAGCAGCGCATCCACGCTTTCATGGCCGGTGGAGCATCTCGGTTTACGTTGTGGACGCCAAACCTTCGGATTCGTCTTCATGAAGATTTCAATAGAGGCCATTGATTTTTTTACATCGACTTTAATCAGGACCCGTTCCCTGCAAACCGCACAACGTCCAGGGCAGTACAAGAAATCACTTAGGGTGTGTTTGTGCATGATGGAAAGTGAAGGAAAGTGAGGGAAAGTAAAGATTTTCCCTTTGACCACTAAAAAAACTAGCATTTGTACCAAACAAGGAAAAGAAAAAATTTTCCATCACTTTCCCTCTCCTATTTTGTCTTATTAGAAAAAGTGAGAAAATTTTTTCCTTTTCCCATAGGTGAGAAAATGAGAGAAAGTGATGGAAAATTTTTCCACCACATGCACAAACACCTTGAAAGTTGGTCAAAAAGAAAAAAATTTACTTTCCACCACTTTCCCTTTGACCCAAATTCCATCATTTTCTTTCATTTTCCCTTCATCTTTGTGCACAAACACACCCTTATTTCCTAGGTTATTCCATATCTAAACTGGGATAGAAGTTTACATAGTGGAACATCTAACTCTATCAAATAGAGAAGCAAGAAACTGGGAATGCATACAAGTTTATAGTGGAACATTCATATAAACAAAAAATACATCTTATTTCTGCCACATACAAAAGTAGAGTATTGAAAATATAAAAAAAACACTGTTATGGAATGTTGGTTTTTGAAAGAGTTTTTCAAAAAAAAAAAAAAGTTTCAAAATTATATATTTGCTATAGAAATACATTTTAATATATTTACTCAAAGTTTTGTCATTTGATTTTAAATAATCACCAATTAGATAAGTATATGACTTGAATATAATATGGACAAAGGTTATATGTGTGGTACTTGACATGTGAATATGGACTTTAGCATGATTTATGTGTTTATGGCAAATTCATCATTTATTTTTAGCTTCTGTGATGCAGATGAACTAGAATTTGTAATGTTACACAACAAAACCACACAATATATATGGATGCATGTAAGGATTTTAATATATGTAGGCTAGCTATATGAACGGTCCCACGTTATCTAATGCATGCACTCTTTGCACATATAAACACTGCATGCAAATGATGAACTAGAACTCACGAAATAATCATAGAGTACTTGACTTCTAAATATCATATTAACTAAGCGATTGAAAAAGAATGTCGAAAAATATCAAACAAGGAAAAAAGACCAAATCCATAAACAAGAAAAATACAAACACATAATTTGTGGAGTCCTGTTAGCTCCCTTTACTGGTTGGGTGGACCTCATACATGACATAATTTAATACTATATATTGTGGTTGATCAATACTTGGGAGGATGAAGGAGCGGCCATATTGGTAGCATGAAAGGGAAGCACTCTAGCATTGTAGAATAATGAACTCGTACACTGAAGTCAGTAAGCTCAGAATTTCCACTCTCCAAATCATAGTCAAGCATCTCCCCGCTGCCCAACAAAATAAAAATACTCAATTCCCTCCTGTGGAAGTCCAAAGGAGAATACCAAAGAAAGTCCAAATGAGGATACAATAGGCTCTTTGAAGTTCCAGGAACATCTCTGATATTATATTTCAATGTCCAGGTGCCCCTATTGTAGTCCTCAAGAACCCATATCTTAAAACCAATGTTATCATAATCATATGTTGAATAACGGAGATATCCTTCTTTTGTCGCCCTTAACGAGTAGCGGAGATTTTCACCAGGCCCTCGATATGGTGCGAGTGGTAACTTCACTAATCCAAGGAGATTTTTATCAGGGTTGTAGGACACAATGTTTCCTGATGAATCTATCCAGTGAAATGCTTCATTCAAGGCGACCCCGATATCATCATAAGCAATGAAACCGATTGCTGAAGCTGGATGGTGGGTCGTCGTTCTCCACGCACCCGTTAAAGATGAATATGATTCCAACTCGATAACATTGGTTTTTTGTTCAATATGTAACACTGGCGTGAACAAGCATACGACTTGGTACGATGATGAAGAAAGACTGCATATAAGTCCAACATGGGCGCTATCGTGGAGCCGATGGTTAGGCATTGGAAGCTTGAGACGGACACCGGTAATGGGATCACATATAAAGTACTCCTCATGCCTAGAATGATAACGAGTACAGAGGAGGAGGCCTTCAGGGGATGAGACTCGAATGTAGAGGTCCAATGTGGAGAGGAAGCTTTTGAAGGTAGGTTGCTTAGTTAATGTGTAACCTTCTTTTGAAAGAGGGAAGAATGATATTGCCTTGGGACTGTTTAACCAAGGAATATAGAAAAAACCAACTGGTTCACATGGTGGATTCTTGGATCTGTAGTGTTTGATAAATGAAGGATTGGAGATGTTTGTCTCCCATTCTTTTGACACACACTTGAATTTGAAAAGGTTTTTCACTGGAAGGTGAGGGAAGATTTCTATCACAATCAAATCCATAGGCAAGAATGGCAGGGGTCCCATAACCGTAGATTTAAACCTATGCTTCTCCTTCCTTTTCAAATCCATGTGCATCTTTTAATTTGAACGATCTGTGATGTTATGTATCTGCAAACGAATAATGAAATTTATATTTTTAATTAAAATATGTTGATCACTGAACAAAGAGAAAGAGAAATGTAGAATTATTGTTCATTGGCTACATATGACATTATGTGCAACATAAGTTAACCTCAAGGTATTTGGTTTTTATTTTGAAAAATGTTTCGAGGGAGAGATCGAGTTGTTATCGGCTACATTCTACAATCAAACTCTGTAAATCTTAAGTTTGAAATTAATTAAGAAGAAGAATTTTTAATAGAAATGTGAATAAATTTAAAAATGCATCCATAGTTTTGCTAAGGATAAAATATTACAATTAACATAAATATTTGACTTGAATGAAAATTCTCTCTAAATTAATTGTATAACACCTGATAAACAAAAATTTTCTGTTATAGAACCACATAGTAGATCAATCAACTCTAATCCATTAGATCAATCACACGTGCCCCACTGTAAGTACCAAAAAATTTATAACACAACGAATATTAATTTTTCAACAAATTCCAATGGAAGAGAATTAATCTATAAAAAGATAGATATTTAGTAATAGATAAAATTTTATCTTTATCAACACCAGCAAACACATCATAAAAAGATAGAATATTTTAAAAAAATAAATTGCATAAAATAGTTATCTGAAATTCTGCATCATAATGATTCACTAAGAATAATTAAAAACTCAAATTACATAAAATAATGTTTTTATCCATGGCCTAGATGTTGATTTGAAAATATGAAAGAAATGGTAGGTTGAGAAGGGGATGAGAGGGAGAATGGCTCACTGTTAATTTGAAAAGAAAATGAGATTAATTAGATAATTATTAATTATTTACATTATAGTACATATTATGTTAAGGTTATTTTTTGACATTTTCATTTCTTAGGTAGAAACTAACTACAATTAAATTTGATTTTGGTAAAAAAATTACCGAGCGACACATTTGTTAATTAGAAATGATTCTAATGGTATAAAAGTAAATATATTATTTGTGATGTTATAAAATCAAACCATATTTTTTTACGGTGTACATGAAAAAAACCTATATATAATAGCTCATTAATTAATATTAAACTTGACTTGTAAAATAATTAGCCTATAATGATTAATATATGTTCATGTCAATGAAAATTAAAGTAACACCCTGGTGGAGCCGATTAATTTTAATGAAATCTGTTAGGCCAAATGCAGTCGAATCCTTAATATTTATTCACATCAATATAAATTTAGAACAATGAAAATCATTTTACTATTGATATATGATGAGTTTATATATTAATGTTTTTAATTTTAAAATAATTTAACAAAGTACTAAAGCAAACATGGGAAAACGACATACAAGAAAACCACGAACCACCGAAGTCCGAACCTCATCATCATAGGTTTCTATCAAATATTTTAGTCTCCCAAACATTAATATTGATGTCATAAGTAAATTCTTTGTAACAAATGAATCCTAAAAATATTTAACAAACAAAATATTGCGTGATTCAGACCGAACATTGATACACATGAATTCATTTATACCCGTAAATCTGTAACAAATAAAATGCAAACAAATTTAAATTCTCTATTTATTTTAAAGGTAATGATCTCCTGAATTATCTACTGAAGCATCCCTCTTTACCCTTTATTATCAATCCCGAGATGCAGCCCAAATTTTTTTTTGTATATTTGGGGACAAAATTACTATCAAGGAGTTGGCTTTTGTTTTAGTAGAACCATCATCTACTTTAATTTTTTAATGTTTTGGGTATGTTTCGTTTTAGTTTGAATAAATTAAGGCTTATGTATACCATTTCATTAAAAAAAATTCAATAAAAAAGATCTAATAAAAAAATAGAATAGATCTGTCTATCCTATTTGAAAGTTTTGCATTACATCATGAACTGCTAATTGTGTAAAATTATGATACATACTATGATATATGCATTTCATTTTCTATCTCCTAAGATTAATTAGGATTCCTTTTCTTAAAAAAAAACGATTATGATTTCTAAAACATATATATCATCATGTTAGATTGTGCTTTATTGTGTTTTAATCTGATCCTTAAATTGCTATTTAAATCGGTTTTAAATAAATAACAATTCATCTTATTTAAATGTTGTAATAATTCACGTTAAATGCGTATATGAATAAAATCAATATTTCAGGGTTCCTCATATAGAAGTTAATAAAAAAATAAAATTCTTTTATAACATCAAGAAACAATCATAAAAATATTGGATTTAGGGTATATATAAAAAAATAAAATAAGCAGATACACACACACACACGAAGAGATGCAATGAAAACCAAATAATAATTAAATAAGAAATGGTAGTGATTTACATACAAAATCCTTCAAGGCCAGTGGAAAGATTGCAGAATGATGTGGTGACTAGTGAGAACTCCCAAAGTCACTCTTTATATATAAGAGATCTGACGTCCATTCACAAAATAGAACTCTCAAAGACACTCTTTATATATATATGTGTGTGTCATAACAAACGAATTAGATATCTCAAACTGAACGAGACCCAAACAAATATTCCAACTGATTATATCTCAACCGAATATATTATATACACTTGCATGCACGTGAAACCATGCAATGCAAAACAAAAGCATCGGACATTCGGACTGACTTGAAAACTGATTATATCTCAACCGAATATATAATATATAAGGTCTGTTTTTAAACAGTGCAAAAAAAAAATGATAATTGCATCTTTTAAAATTATTAAGAAATTAAAGAAAATAATTATGAGTTTCATTTGTCGTACATTCTAGTAAGATCAAAGAAAGTTTGATAAAACAATTTTTTTTAACTAAACAGATAAAGGAATAAATAGACAAAAGAATATAAATCAAATTGAAATTTATTTAATTATTTTTCTTATATTATGTAATTATTTTATACCCAAATAAGCTACCCACTAATTGAATAAGAGTTAAAAAAAACTAAAAAATGTTTATAATGATGTGCTAGTCTATAAATATGAAGTAATTTAATCAACAATCAAAACTACCTAGTATATATCTTAATTAATTTATAAAAATAAATTTATTAATATTTAAACAAATTAAACTATACACATATAATAGCTTTTGCAAAAACTGAGTGGGGGCAGCTGCCCCCACTCGGCCCTATTTTGTTGATCAAATTCAAATCCAAACTCAGCTCCTATTAGTTTTTATCTTTATTTGTTTGTTATCTTTATTAGAAGTTAATTTATTTGATAATAGATAAGAGTTTGTTTGATTAATCTGTTTAGATAGATTTTGTTAAAATCCTTAAAGTGGGCTATAAATATGTATTAAGTAGGAGTCTCATTGTCAAGTAAGACTTTAATTCAGTTGGGGTAGTTGATCATTTCCGATAACGTTATGGTCATGTTTATGCATTTCATTTATTAAAATAATAAATGAAATATAGATGTTGGTTTATATATATTTTATTTTACGTGCATGGAAAGTGTACGTATATTACTCCATTGAGATATATTCAGTTGGGATATTTGATTCATTTAGTATTTGAATGGGTGTCATTCAGTTGAGATATTTCATTTGTTTGTTATGTTTGTTACATATAAAGAGAGAAGGTAAAGTACAATGATATATAAAGAGGGTGACTTTTGGGAGTTCTCTCAAACTTCTTCACCAGTTACCACATCGTCCTGCAATTTTTCAACTGGTCTGCTCTGAGAGTTTTGTATGTATACAATCATTGCTATCTCTTATTTATTTATTTATTGTTTTGTTTTCGTTGCATCTCCTCGAATAGATCTGCTTTAATTTTTTTTTTTGTCGCCTAAATCTGATATTTTTATGATTGTTTTCTTGATGGGTCATCTTGCAAATAAAAGATTTTAGAATCTATAAATTTCAAAAAATAAATGGATTTTAAATTGTGCTTTTTAGTGTTCACTGTGGCTTATTATTTCTCCATATACTTAAATTTCCTGATCTCATGAAGGTTTTCTTATTTTATTTTATTTTTTAAATTAAAATATTTGATTTGTATTTGATATCTATTTTCCATCAGTTAAGTTATCAATAGATTTGATTTGAGTCATTTGATTTACTCTTACAGTGTTTTTGGGTCAGTTTTCTAGGGTTCTTTTTTGAATTTAAATTAAAAACAAGAATGGAAAAAATACATATTTTAAATTAAAAAATATCATGCATGATGTTAAATAATCACCAAAATCAAATTTTACAAAGTATTTAATTAAAAAATAAATTTAAGAAATATATTATTTTAATTCACATTTTAAATAATTCTTTTCAACATAAGAAAAAAAAGGATTATAAATGATTTGTAATTTTTATATTTTAGTTTTATTTGTTATATTTATCATATCTTTTCTAGATAATTATGATTAGTTAATGTTGAGATATCATTTAGATATGATTTTTTAATTTTTAATTAGGATTTGAATTTGAATTTTGAATTTAAATTGAATCTTGCATAGGTAGGATTTAATCAAATAAATATGTGATTTGAGAGATTTATTAACATTATTTTTCTGAATTTAAATTCAATCTTGCATAGGTAGGATTTGATCAAATAAATATGTGATTTGAGAGATTTATTGACATTTTTCTGTTATCACATGATTAATTAAGTTATTGATTATTTGAGTTGTTATTTTTCTTTCATTTTTATTATTCGTGGTCAATATCAACTAAATCGTTTGGTATTTCTGAAGAAATCAACAAATTATTGAAACTCATTGCCCTGGTATTCTTCTTGAAGAATAAACAATGTCGTTGGAGTCTGCCAATTTCATTTCTTTAATCGAATCCACATAAGAGCATATTTATATGCTACATCAGTTGGTATCAAAGCCATACTTGCGACCACCACTGCGAGCCACCACTACCGTTGAGCGCCGCTGCCGTCGAGAGCCACTACCTCCTAGCCCTGTCACCGTCGAACAGTCGTCGTCGCTGCTGCCGTCAAACACACAACCACCACTTCTATTGAGAGTCGCCGCGCGCCGTTGTAACCTAGTTGGTTAGAATACTCGGCTCTCACCCGAGAGACCCGCGTTCAAGTCCCGGCAACGGAACTGGCAACGACGATGGCGCGCGGCGATTCTCGATAGAAGTGGTGGTTGTGCTTGACGGCAGTAGCGATGACCATTGTTCAGTGGCAGTGGGGCTCGGAGGTAGCGGCTCTCGACGACGGCGGCACTCAACGGCAGCGGCGGCTTGCAGTGGTAGTCGCAACTTTGACTCTGATATCAACTGATGTAGCATATAAATACGCTCTTCTGCGGATTGAATCAAAGGAACGAAATCGGCAGACTCCAGTGGTGTTGTTGATTCTTCAAGTAGAATATAAGGGCGTGTTGGACTTCAATAATCTGTTGATTTCTTCAGAAATAATATCATACCATTGGAATTCTGCGTAGTTGATATTCACCACGAATAATAAAAACGAAGGAAAAATAATAACTTAGATAATCAATAACTTAATTAGTTATGTGATTACAAGCAGCATAAAATCCTTAACCAATTAGGATCTCAACAAATCTCTCAAATCACATATTTATTTCACCACATCCTAACTATGCAAATTTGAATTCAAATTCAAATTCTAATTAAAAATTAAAAAATAATATCATATATTATTTAGAAAAGATACGATAAATCTAATTACAAATCATCTCTAATCCTCTATTTAGTGTTTCTTAACATTGATCGAATGGTTAATGATTGTTTTGCATCAGTTTATATACACAATAAATAAAATTTGCATAAGTTTATATACACAATAAATAAAATATATATTAAAAGATGAGTATTTATACAACGGCAAAAACTGTTCTTCCACTCCATCAGTCCGAGAAAAGTGATTCTGATAAAAAAAAATATAGTATCAAATAAACATTTTCATCAAAATCATTCCATCAAAGCCCCCGTGCGACCATCTCAACCGGGCGTCGACATCTCAAACCGTGCGACCACCTCCACCGGCGACTAAAACCCGTGCGACCTCCTGCACCACCGGGCGGCGAGCACCACATTTGTGAGCAATCTCTCCACAACCCTAGCGACCACCTCCTCCCTCTCTGTCTTCCATTCGATTTCAATTTCGTCTAGCTCTAATTCTCTCCAGTTATGTACATTGTCTCCGACGATGATTTTTCTCTCCCATCCGTGGTGTAAATGCGACGGCGAGGCTTGATGTCGAGCAAATTTGGGTAAATGCAATTCTCTCTCACTTTTTATTCAATGATTTCAGCATTTTTAGGTATAATTGATAATTGATTTATAGCTCCATGTGTACATAAGCTAGAAGCCAAGATTGATTGGTAAGGATTAGGAAATGAATGTAATCCATATTCACTGATTTGTCCTGTAATGTAAAGATTGATTGCTAAGGATTGGTGTTGTAAATTTTGAAGGACTATTTCATCAAGTTAGATTGTGCAGTTCCATTGTTTGATAAAATGACTCAGAAAAACAGTCATGCTTTTTTTTTTTTTTGTGTTTACTATCGAGGATGGACGCCCGTCTTCATATTCATGTGAGGAAATTTACATATAGAGGAGCCAGCATACACTTGAGTAGCAGGGATAGTAAATGTGACGATAACAAGATTAATGAACTTAATCCCAGATTTTTAATTAGGACCTTCCAGTACAACAGAGCAAATCCTTTATTTTAATTAGGGCCTACATCATCCAACTAGACACAATGCTCTTTCATCATGCAAATTCAATAACTTTATTTTCCTCTGTTGGTTTGTTACAACTAATTCTACTGAATATGTTTCTTTAATTACAGCGAAGTCTACTATTTATGTTTCTATAAATATCTAACATCAGCATAGAAAAAGGGGTAGATATAACTACATATTATATGTTCCTGTTTATGCTTATTCTAATAGGATGGATGCAAAATTATCTATTCATCAGATGATGAGGTGAGTTTCTCTCTCTTCTCCCCAGTTAACAGATTCAGCAGTGATCTCTATTAGGTTCTTATTCATTTTGATTCATGAAGAAGAAATTCTATTTTGATTTGGGAATCCAATTGAATTCATGATGAAATGATTGATTTTTTTTTTTTTATGTATAATCTGATATCCCTTTCATATGCATATGATGAAATGATTGATTTATTCATCATGATAAATGTGAAATTCTTGCCATAGAAGAATGGAAGGTTTTCAGAATTAAAAGAAACAATGAACCTGATTGAAAGAAGGCTGAATGATTGTGTTGTCATTAACCAATGATAACTATAGAAATAAGGAATATATTTGTTAGGCATCTGATAGGTTCCCCCTAGTTTTTTTATGATCTACCTCTTGCTGTTCACCCTTTTATTAAAATCAACCTTCTTGGGTATTTATATGTTTTTTTTTTCCTTCTATCTTTCTGTCTTCTTAGGTATTTATATTTTTTTTTTAGATATGGTCAGTCATTTCCTGTTTCAGGCGTTAAACAGATGTTTAATTACATACTTTTTTAATAAATGGGTGCAGTGTTTACAAGTTTCTTGGTTGGGCTTCATAGTTAAATAAGTCATAGTTCCTTGAAAACATTTTTTTTCGTTGTCAGAAAAAAAAATTAACATGCTCTCACAGTTTGGTTAATTAATTAGTGCAGATCAAAGCATTATCTATTTTGTCATGCGTGGAGTGCTGAGTTTTCTTGGTGCATCTGATCTAAGGTAAATTTTAAATTTTATCTTCAGGATAACATCTTCTTTACTAAATTCATTCCCTCTGCAAGCCCTCACTCATGTTCGCTTGTGCGGATCGACATGCCTCTGCAGATCACCGAGTCAGGAACCCAGCGAGGCTTATTAGAGGGAAGGAGAGGCCGGCTAGGCACTAGGACGTGCCCGGTGGTCCATGGACCATACATCTTTTATTTCAGAATGGTCTGATTACATAATTTGAATGAATTGAATTGTGCGTTGTGTTTGTGTTTATGATTGTGAGACTTTTTTTGTATTGAATGCATATTGTGATATTTGGATTGGTGGTACCAGTGATTACACTGAGATTTTGGTTAAGCATATATTTGTGGTCATGGTGTAAAATTTTTGAAAGAATTTGAAAGGTAATTGAAATGGAAAAGTTACAATTTTTGGTTGATGATGTAAAGTAAGGGTAAAAAAAGATCATTGCTTGCTTTGTTTCTAGTTCATATTCATAGTTTTGTATTTGGCTGATTTGCTTTATGATTCTGTTCAGGCATATTAGATTGGGTGGGAATTTCATGTTATGTCTTGTTGCTTAAAAGCTTGGGAAAGAACAGTTAATGTGAGACAACAATGAGGTTGAGGGGCTTAGGTTTTTCTTGTGGCTTCCGTTTATGTCTGTAAGGAATGATTTAATATGGTGGTGTGAGTGATAATTGAAGAGATTGTATATTTATCATTTGGTCAACTTGTTGCTGATGAATTGGGGATTATAATAAGTTCTCTTTTTAGGAAATTAATTTAATAAAAGTTAAAGGGATAATTTTAAATGACTTTCAATATTTATCGATTAAAGCCTATCATTGTATCATGAATTGTTAGAGCACCGTTACCGTATCTTTTAGTTTTTACAATAAAATACACTTATCATGATGGTTATTTGTCATCACTATAAAATCTGTATAATGACGGTTTTTAACCGTTATCATATATATGTTAAAATGTTAAGTTTTCGATGATGGTTATAAGGCGTCACCATAACCTACTTATCTTGTAGTGACAGCGCTTGGTGTAGTTTCCACGTCAGCAGATCCCCTAACCTGTTGAGTTTTTGTCAGTATATATTTATTATCATTTAATGGTATTCTTATTTATATCTCTACTTCTTTTAAGTATATTTGTTGTTTATATAATTATTTATTTTAATTAGTTAGTTGAATGTGTTAGCACTTTGTAACTAAATCCCCTTATCGGGTTATCCCATGTGCAACCCAGGCAAACAACCCCAATTCCCAAAAATAATATAAAAAATTGAAACAAAATCTAAAATATATAAAGAACAAATAATATAAATATGTTTGATTCAAACAATGACATTTAATATTAAGAACTCATCAAATTAAAAATTCTTAATTAATAGCAAGCAAAATTTTAAATCGATAGTATATAGAATCTTAAATGCAAAAAAAGTTTGTAATTCGATATTTTTGCATTTTTCAGCCCGGAAATAAAATCAATAAAATTAAAATTCAAGATACGTAGTAAACCCTAAAATTGGTTATTTTAGTATAGATAAGAATAAAATTATTTTTTGTTTGATTGTGTTTTAAATTATTCTCATTTAAAAAAATAATAATAAAGTTTTTAATTTGAAAAAAATGTAAATAAAGTGTGGATAAAGATTTATAAAAAGTTAAAAAATGATGATAGTTGATTTATAAAAGGTTATGATGGTTAATTTGACAGTGGACCGACATATTCTTTTGGATCGAATAACCTGAAATAATTTATTTATAGGGGTTGGTCGGAATCAATACACTCCTTTATACTAGTTTATTCTGGTATACATATTCTTATTTATTCTAACCTTTCAAGCACCCATTCCGACTAATTTTCACTTATGTAGGCCCTAACGGGGGAGTTTAATGTTTTGTGTGTTAACCAATATTTTTATGTTTCATACTAAGGAATTATTAGAATTTTTTGTATACTTCAATATTAGATATATGATTTATATTTTTGAATATTTGAATCATATTCTTATATATTTAAAATTTTTAAATAATTATCCATATTTGAATATGGATTTTTATTGGATTGGATACATACTTCTTTTGAATATCTGTGGGACATCGGATACATATATTTTTTGGATATTCAGTTCGGATATAAATATGAGACTATCTGATCCATCGACGGGTTTAGTTTATAGTTTGTCTATCCTATTCATTGACAGAATTAATTTATAGTTTGTCTCAGCACATTCAAGGAAGCAAAATGGCTGAAATTTTTTTCTTTCTCTGAGTGGGTATTGAATCTCAAATCTCATTATCTATTCTTTTTATTTAAAAAAATGTTAATGATGTTTTCAATGTTTTGTTCGTGTCATGTGCGGATGTGCCCTTTCTTGCGGTATACGAAACATTGTACATATTGGTTCGATTATGTTGTCCTACAAATTACAAAACCTTGATTAATTTTGAATCTTTAATAATATAACTAATGTATTTATTGTGTCACGATAATATTGTGGTTTAATTTCGAATTACCTGACTGTTAAACGGTGAGCCCTAACCCTGGATGTTTTGCGGTTCAATGAACAGTTCATTTTTCAAAACATTTTTGGCTCACACGTCATGGTTATTTTAATTATAGGGAAAATTATCAAAAAAATCTCTTAAGAGATTGAAATACCCAAATCAGTCATTTTTTAAAGTTATACCTAAAAAAATCTCATTTTACAATTTTGGAAATACAAAAAACTAATATGCCCTTATATAATTAAATCTTTAGTATCCATCTTTATTCTACACTAAAAACCCATTTTTCCTACAAAACAACAACTCTCTATACATGATGAAAAATCAATCATCTTAGATGTTTTATTATTACATACCATGCTGTGTTTCTTATATATATCTTATATAATATTGTTTATTATTTTTCATTATATATAATCATAATATATAATTTAAATCTGTGTTGTGACCCAATGTAACAGATGATATATTAGTATTCTAAATCTTTATTCACAAGTTTTATTTTTTTAGCTATTTACATATTTTTTTGATATTATTAGTACATATCCATTTTTAAAAAAATTAATATTTAATGGAGTTCATCATAAAAAACTCAAATTATATTGATACATATTTCACAAAACCCACCTAATCACAAAGAATTTACAATAAAAAAATTGATCTACATGAAAAAGTATGAAATATATTATAAAATTAAGAGGGTGAAATATTTTAACAAAGTTAAGAGATATGAAATGTATTAAGGATCTAATTGCATAAGGGTAGATTAGTCTTTTATGTTTCTAAAATTGAAAAACGAGATTTTTTCAGGTATAATTTTAAATAGTGACTGATTAGAGTATTTCTAACTTTTGGGAGACTTTTTTTAGTCATTTTCCCTTAATTATATGCTTAGTTATGAAGTACATTTTTTTATAAATAAAATAAAATAAATATTCATGTGAATAGAATATAAATTACAAAGATAAAATATATATAAATTTAAAAAGTTCAAATTTATAATGAACATTATATATCCAGTAAAATTGAAATACAAACACAAAATATATATAACAAAAGGGTTTTTTTATTTTTAAGTCCCTACAAACCATCATATTTAGTGATCGATCCCTCACTTTTTTATATTTAGAATTTAGTTCCCAAATTTAAAGGATAATTACTTTTTAGTCCTGCGAGGGACCTATCCATAAATTATTTAATTTTCTTTTTAATCCCTGACAGGGAATAAAAATGAATTATACTTTAAATCTGGGGACTAAAACCTAAATACGAAAAAGTGAGGGATCAATCAATAAATATGATGGTTTGTGGGAACTTAAAAATAAAAAAAACCCATAATAAAATGACACTGTTAAAATGAGCGTTGTTATAAACGGCCTTGTGGATAGCCTCAAATACAATAATATATATGTTGTTAGTCATTCATAGAGGTGTATACCTCCGATCCTTAGGTGAGTATATACCTCGATAAAAGAAAAAATTTATATTTGTTAAAAATTTGTTTGTTAAATTTGAAATGAAGTGATATACACTTTTCATTGAATTATTTATCTCATTAAACATTGTTTACTAATTTAAAAAAATTAAAACTTATACAAAAGTGTCCATGGGACTATCTCCGGACTGCCCCTAATAGTTTCCTAGTAAAATTGAGCCATACAAGTACAATGTTTTAAATAATAGAAATCACTTGTTATTAAATCTGTATCTATATTTTTCTTTTATCAAATTCATTTTCAATACAGAAAATCATATTAAATATTCCAGATATTTAGAGCATCTTCAATGGACATGTTAACTCATTAGTTAGTGTCAGATTTTTAGAAAACATATAAAAATGGTGCTCCAGTGGAAGTGTTAAGGGCATGTTAAATGTGGGTCCCGCCTGTCATATGTTAAGTGAAGTGTTAAATTTGGCTAGTGCTTCAACCATCCAAATGTGGGCCCTATCATTTAAAATATTCAAAAAAATATTATTTTGTGTGGGTTGAGAGGTTTGAGTGGGTGAAGAGGTGGGTCCACTATTATTTTGACTAGTTATTTAGCTAGTCCATTGGAGTAACAATAACCAACTAAATAAAGATATAGCAAATGAGTGTCTAGTTGAGTGATAAAGTATTGACATGGCACTCTAACATCTTAGTTAACTAACATGTCTATTGGAGATGCTCTTATACCCCACATACTCAAATAAAATGAGTTTCATAACTTCTCTAAAATCAATGGGAGGCAAAATAGGTTGTAGCCTGGCCTAGCCTACACATAGCTTCGCCCCTTCACTCATTTAATTTTATAGTCGTCCAAAACGCAGCATGTGAATTTTTCTTTTTGTAAAAAAAAAACATATAACTCAAATGAATTGAATGGTGCAAAATAAAAATAAATTAAACGCCCTTTAGAGCATCTCAAATGGTGGTCTTCATTTTGAAGAATCTCATTGGAGATTTGAAGACACATCATTTGAGATTTTAGACTTTTGAAGACCCCTAAACTCTAATGGGGTCTTCATTTTGAATATTTTGTTGTTTAAAAGATTCATCAACTCCAATGGTGGATTTTCAATTTTTTTGGTGTAGGTCATCAAATGAATATTTTGATTTATTAAAATTCTCATTCTACCCTTTGTCTCTTTCATCTTTATTGTTTATTGACATTTATGTCCTAATTTTAATGTAAATAACTAAATTATATTAACTCTATATTTACATGTAAAAAAATTAATATTTGTATGTAAAGTTGCAAGTGGACTTGTATCTAATCCAGTTGTTAGATCTGATGGAATAAAACATCTCTGTATTATCATGTTTTATAGCTTTTGATGTTTATTTTTCCTTTATGTAAAAGAATCCAATGCTGGTGGGATAAAACATCTTTGTATTATCATGTCTCATAGTATTGAATATTTATCCTCCCAAGTTGTGAAAGAATCCAATGATGATTGAACAATACATGTCTATCAAGTCATATCCAATGACATTGGATTCTTATCTCTTCTATACACACAATACAACCCAACTTTGTAGGTTATAAATAGATCATTTTCTCTCTATCAAAATCACTACTCTTCACATAGTTTCAATCTCCAAACTTTATTTTTTCAGTAGAAATGTCTTCAGACTTGAACACCAATGCTAAACTGTCTATTAGTGGAAAAGCATTTGCAATGGAAGAAGATCGATTCTCATACAAAGCATGACTTGAGGTTTTTCGAGACCCTGTAATGTGTAGCAATAAAAAAAAGGATAAGTTATGGAATCATGTTTCAGTTGCATTTCATAATTTAAGGCTTGACTATTGCAATACAGCTCGAACATCGAAATCTCTTCAATGTCGTATGAGTGCAATTTCGAGGGTCATCGGCAAATTTCGGGTATATGTCCGAGTAATTGAATATCAAAATCCAAGTGTTGCCTCTGAAATAGATATTGTAAGTATAAATTTCTTCTGTTATTAGTGATTATTTTTAGTGATTTCATATAGATTTTAATATTATCATTTTATATGTAGTTAAATAAAGCAAAAGTGCTATTCACACAAGATCTAGGAGAAAAGAAAAGCTTTCAATTTGATGGTGTGGCCCATACTATGTGATGCAGAGAAATGGGCAAATACAAATGCCAAGGAACGACAACAATTTGACAATTTGTGGCATTACCCAACATTGATGTGACATTTTCTTCAAATATAGAGCTCAACTCGGATCGGATGCCACACATGCATGCAACTTCTGTCGCTCACCTTGCTTTTCCGTCCATGACAAACATGAAGACGATGATTAAGAAAGATGAGTTGCCGATCTTCCGAGATGTGAGAGAGTGTTTCAAACTTCGGCAAGATCGTTTGACTAGGGCAAGATCTTTGGATGATCGATGACTTGAAGACTTGGAGCTCAAGTGAAGCTCACAAGGCAATCCTCCGTGCGATTGGAGATGATTCATAATTTCTTAATTGTATGTTTTTCCTTCTAAAGGTTCTTGTACTGTTGTGTTCTGATCGATGTATGCTTCAGTTGGAAATGAATTTTCTTGTTTTGCTTCCCTTCTTTTTTTTTGTTAATTAATTTTCTTGAGATGATCGATCTGTATTTCTTCTTGCGAGCGATGATCTGTCTTTCCTTTTTATACATTGTGATGGTGCTGAGGGGGGACATGATCCGCATCAGCCGATTCCGCGGACAAGAGTGGCTGGCGCGTGACTGCAGGCCAAGCTGCGAACGCGCGGCATACGCGCAGCAGATCATGTGCACACGCAGTGAGTGAGTGTCGGTGCGCGGAGATCTGTGAGTGAGTGAGTGAGTGAGTGACGGCACGCAAGCATGGAAGATGGGAACGGGCATGTAGAGGGTGTGGATGCACTGCAAACACGTTTCCGCGCGCTCGTAACGCTCGTTGTGCACGACGAGCTCACAATGCGTCGAGCAGCTGGTGTGGCACACGAGGCACTTGCGCGTAATGTGAGACAAACAGTGATTAGTAACACCACTCGTGTGAGAGGGATTACCATTAATGACTATATTTCTACCGTGAAAATAATCATTTGTAAAAATGCACAATTACCCACAAACTCTTTCCTAAGTAAAAATTTATATTTTTATATATTTGTTTACAGGGACTTAAAAATAAAAATCTTTAGATTTTGTCTATTTATTTGAAAATAAGTTTGTTAGAATTTGTAACTAAGTTAGGAGCATTGATACATGTAGTCCATTTTCTAACCTTGTTAGCGGTCCAGAAATGATCCACAACCCGCATGTACCCTGTGACGTCACATTTTATGAATTTTTTTCATTTTTTTTCAAGGAAAAAATTACAAGTGCATGCATCTCTATGCCCATGTTTGTTTCTGGTATAAGACCCTAGATAACTCCGGATAAAAAATTTCAAGTGTTTGTTTACCCTGGATAACCCTTAATAAAATATGTCAAAATAAATCCTGATAAAATGGTATATGGATTTCAATCAACCTCTAGAATTAAATTTATCATATGTTATTTCACCCAAAGAATATGTGGGTCTACTGTCAAATCAACTGTCATCACCTCATATAAATCATCTGTCAAATCATCATTATTTTTTTACCTTTTATAAATTCTTACCCATACTTTATTCACATTTTACCCAAACAACAAAACATTTATTCTTATGTTTACCAACAAGAATAATTTAAAACATAACCAAACACAAAATCACTTTATTCTTATTTATATTCACTTATGTTTGGATAAATGTATACCCTATAATAAAATCTATCCCTGTTCCAAACGGGGGGGTATGTGTATTTTAATTTTTATAATATGTACTTTAATGACCGAATATATAAATTTGCTTAAATATGAAATCATTGTGAACTGTACACAAAGCTAGACATATCTTTTTTTCTTAAATTATTAAAATATAGAAACTAATCTCATTTCCACCAACAGATGTAATGGACGCTAATACAATCATTCAATTTTGCAGGCCGCCGCGTATACTACATATCGCAATATATGAATTTTTTTTTACTTTTAATAAATGAGCGCTGATACACGCAACCCGTCGTTATAACCTGTTTTGCAGTCCGTACATTATGATAAATCAGTATATAGTACTTTATCATAACTTATAGGTTTCTAACATAGTATATGACTCAATTTTTTTTTCATTTTTTCACTATGAAAAAAAATAAACTAATGTATCTCAGTATATACATCATTTCATATAATAGCATGCACTTCAAATGATGAGTATATGATTTTATAAAAAATAAAAAACAGACTAGACTGTAAAACGGGTTGCAATGGGGCCTACATATATTTTTTTTCCTTAATGAATATGCATGCGTTATTGAGTCGGGCCCATTGGGCCCACTTTATTGGCCAAAGTAAACTCAATTTATATAATTAAATTAGAAAATGTTAGATTCAGTTACATTTATCAATCAAAACTCAAACCTCACATGTTTTTATTTATTTTTAAATAGTAAACATCATCTAATTTAATGAGGTATATGCTTTAACAAAAAATGTATATCGCTTCATTTCGAGTTGAATGAACCAATTTTTTGTAAGTGTAAGAAAATATTTAATGTGGTATGTACAACATGTAACGAGATACATGTTTCACTAAATTTTTAATGTGGTATATAAGATTGTGTTTTATACTGAAAAAACTGAGTGTAACAACACTCAATTAAATTATAGAGCAACCCATATCTCTCAATCCCCTCGACCCACAAAATAAATAAATAAATTTGGCGGGGATAATAGAAAAAGGGGACAATTGAGAGAGAGTGGTGGAGAGAGAATAGAGATGAGGTGCAAGGGGCAAAAGGTGGTGGGGAGTTCCGGAATGGGGGGGGGGAGGAGGCAAGGGGCAGGATGGGGCCCGGGCCCCCCAAGCCGTGTATGGAAAAAAAAATTTGTGTGTGTCGGTATGAGTTTTTATTATTATTATTTACTTGAAAACATGTAATGTTATGTGTTTACTAATATTTTTATGTGTTATACTAGGTAATTATTAGATTTTTTATATATTTTAATATTAGATATATAATTTATACTTTTCGATATTTGAATCATATTCTTATACATTTAAATTTTTTTGGGGTTTCAAGTAATTATCCGAATTCGAATTCCAATTTTAATTGGATGGGATGCGGATATATGCTTCTTTTGAATATCCATCGGATATCGGATACATATATCTCTACTTCTTTTAAATAGAGTGATTTGTTGTCTATATAATTATTTATTTTTCTATTAATTAGTTAGTTGAATGTGTTAGCACTTTGTAACTAAACCCCGTCACCTACCCCAACCCCAACCCATGTGCAACCCATGCAAACAACCCCAAAAATAAATATAAAAAATTGAAATAAAAACAACTCAAATGTAAAAAGAACAAATATAAATATATTTGATTCAAACAAAGACATTTAATATTAAGAATTTATCAAATTAAAAATTCTTATTTAATAGCATGCAAAATTTTAAATCGATATTATATAGAATCTTAAATACATAAAAAATTTGTAATTCGATATTTTTACATTTTTCAGCCAAGAAATAAAATCAATTAAATCAAAATTCAAGATAAGCAGGAAACCCCTAAAATTGGTTGTTTTAGTATAAATAAGGATAAAATTATTATTTGTTTGGTTATGTTTTGAATTTTTCTCATTGATAAAAGTTTTTGTTGTTTGGATAAAATGAGAATAAGCTGCAGAGCTGGATAAGGATTTATAAAAGGTGAAAAAATGATGATACTTGATTTTTAAGAGGTCATGATAGTTGATTTGGCAGTGGACCCACATATTTTTTTGGATTGAATAACCTGGAATAACTTAATTCCAGGGTTGATCAGAATCGATATACCACTTTATACCAGTTAATTCTGGCATACACATTCTCATTTATTCCAGCCTTCCAAACGCCCATTTTAAGGCTACTCCGACTAACTATCACTTATTCTGGGCCCTATTATTGAACCAAAGGGGGGCATAATGTTTTGTATGTTTACTAATCTTTTTATATTTTATACCAGGTAATTATTAGATTTTTTGCATATTTCAGTATTAGATATATGATTTTTATTTTTTGATATTGTATTTTTTAATATGAATTATACTCTTATACATTTAAATTTTTCATATAATTATCCAATTTTGAATGTGGATTTTTTATTGGATCAGATACGAATACTTCTTTTGAATATCCATCAGATGTCGGATACAAATATTTTTTGGATATTCAGTTCGGATATAGATATGGGTCTACCTGATCCATTGACAGGCTTAATTTATAATTTGTCTATCTGATCCATTAACATAACTTAATTTATAGTTTGTCTCAGTGCATTTAAAGAAGCAAAATGGCTGAAATTTTTTTCTTCTGATAAGTGTGTATTGAATCTTGAATCTCATTAACCAAAGAAAATAGTTTATTCCCGTTTTGAAATTTACTGCATACAGTTGTCCTAATTTTAAAATGAAAATTGAGACATTTTTTTCCATATAAAGGTTGGGATAGCATTTAATGATCCCAACTTTCTGCCCCAATTCTGATAAATGTGAATATGAACAAAATTGATGGATTCTTTATTTCTTAAAATCAAAACAATTTATCTTTACAACCTTAACTTTTTGTCAAACTAGCTCCAAAAAAAGTTTCCGTGTCATATATAACCCTAAAAATAATATGCATTGTTGGGAAAATAAGTAAAATCAACCGAATATGATCAAAAGATTTTTTAAAAAAAATTGTGGAGAATAAAATAAAAAAACACGAATGAGGGATTTCGTGTGAAAATCTTACAACAAGATCAGCCAATATTGAACATTTAACACCACAATATTTAGCTTTTCATTACCTTCAAAATATCACAAATTGTGATCCAACGGTGAAGATTTAGAGTAAATAATCAAGTATCAATGGCTCATGGCCCGTGTACAATATCATATGAGTATCTATTACAGGTTCAGATTGGATTAGGTTATTTATGATACCAACCCGAACCCAACCCAATTTTATAGACAATCGAATTTATCAACTCGAACCCGAACCTGAATCAATAGTTAGAATCCAACCCGTACAAAATTCAGGTTCAACATGTCGGGTTCGGGTTAGATCTGACCCAAGTTGCAGCACTATTTAAAATGCAAAATGTTACGCCCCGAGAACATACCAATCACACAAAAACTGACAAGGATCGAATAAGGTAACAAGGCTACATGGAAGCGATAGCCAATAAAAAAAAATGCGGAAGTATAAAGTATAAATAAGTCTGTAAATCAAAAACATTATTACAGACCTGAATACACAAACACTGTCCTGTGAGAGTCCAAGTCTAGTCCAATACAGCCATATGTGCAACACGCACGATTACTAATACATATACAAGAAAATAGGATTGCTGACAGCCTCGCACTCGCCAACTGAAAGATGGGACACTCCACGCACGAACCACGCTAGATAGATGCTCTAGCTCCACGCCAACCCAATCCCTGGTGAAAAAAATAACACACGAGGGGTGAGCTACAAGCTCAGTGAGTGGCAAGGATCCAAGCTCTATAATAATCATATGATATTAGTTCATCATCTTTGTTTTTCTTTCTAAGAAAAAAGAATATGGGATGAAACTCAACATATATAAATGTCACGTGAAGGCGCGATCTCACCTCACCCTAACCCTCGACCCGTAGGGGGGAATCTCTTAGAACTCTTGGAGAGGAACCAAACGGTTAACCATAATGAATATCATTATTAGATAACATAGTACCTTAAGTCTAATCGCAATGCCTCACACCATTCAGCAGATGTATTATACTTTGGGCATTCCCAATATAAATGTCACGCGACAACGTGACCCAAACTTACCCTAACCCTCACCTCTAGGGGGTGAAATGGGACTATTGAAATCAGAAGCCAACTCGCTAACTCCTTTAACCTTCCGGTAGCCCTCTCCCGGGTAGCCCTCTTCCTAGCAACCATCCATGGTAGGTCCGATGCCAAAACAGTGTTAAAATACACCTTGGGCATCCTACGATGTGGAGGCATAGTCCAGGATAGCTTCAACACCGGGTAGCTTCAACGCGGATACGAGGTAGGGGAGAAGCATTCAACGCTCGGAAACTTCGACGCACGACGATGCGGGAGGAAGCACTCCAACCTCGTCCCCATCTTCACCCCTAGGGTGACATGGGACTATTAGAAAGGAAATCAACCCGCTAACTCCCTTAACCTTCCGGTAGCCCTCTCCCGGGTAGCCCTCTTCCTGACGGCCTTCCAAGATAGGTACGAAGCCACAAGGGTATCGAAATACACATTGGGCCTCCTATGATGTAGGAGCCG
Source organism: Acorus calamus (assembly GCA_030737845.1). Classification (NCBI taxonomy): domain Eukaryota; kingdom Viridiplantae; phylum Streptophyta; class Magnoliopsida; order Acorales; family Acoraceae; genus Acorus; species Acorus calamus. The sequence goes on from CM060876.1 coordinate 22,251,033, forward strand.
AATCCAGGATAGCTCCAACGCCGGGTAGCTTCAACGCGGATACGAGGTAAGGGAGAAGCATTCCATGCTCACAATACGATCCTCAAGGATCAACTATAATCATCTAGCAAATAACAATGCTAATGAATTCTCTTGAATTGCTATACAGATGCATCACTCGGACGTGAGGAAAAACAGTTAAGTTCTCGCACTTAACAATACGATGGCAAGACCCTAAAGATGGGTCATCCACACGCCTATTACAGATAGACCAAACATACTATCATAGATATCGGTTAACGAATACAATAAATGAATTCTTCTGAATTCTTATATGAGAGCATCGCATGGATGCAGGGTAGATAACCTGCTACATTTGCATAGTAAAATAAAATATGATCCTAACCATGGATCGCACATATGTCTATCACAGTTATGCCTGACTAATTAAACACACACACAATTATTACAAGAGAAACTCTATCATAAAAGAGGTATATGGACCACATGTCCAAATAACCTGTGATTAAACCATATATATACACATATATGCACACTTTATACAATCCAACAAGAAGAATTCTGTCATAAAAGAGATATATGGACCACATGTCCAAATAACCTGTGATTAAACCATGTGCATTCACATATACACATATACGAGTTCAATTAATTGAATATACAAGCAAAAATACAGTTCACTCTAGGCTTCCAAACCTCTCACATAGAACTAATGAATAGAATGGAAGTCAAACAACACAAGTCATAGACTAGCCTGCATTCCACAAGACAGTAATAAATGAAGCATACGAATCAATTAGTGATCAATAGTGCTAAGTATGACTACGCATCGAGATAATATCACATATAAACTAAATATACAGGTTAACTAGCACAATATCGATTTAGTATAGCAATACTCTTTTAGAAATAAAGATTGAATATAGTTATAAGGCCCCAGGGATACGCGATGCATGACTACATGCATCGAGCGCTTCCCAAAAGGGGTGGATCGAACCACTCACTAGTACTTGGATCGCCTCGCGTCCGGTCTACGAGATCTGCAAGAACAACCAATGATGCTCCATTAAATATAAATCATCTCGACACATATACAAGCCTTTTTCATGAAGACATCAACTCCTGGTATTGCCCACACCATGCATAATAACTCTTTGACACATATTTATACAAGATTAGACCATCTACTACAACCAGCCCCAAACATTAGTCTCCACAGCACAAAATACACATCCAAAAATACTGAAATAAATCACACACATTCTATGATATGTTAGGATCATATTCCATGAAGACATAATAACTTGATAAGATCCCTAAATGCCCGAAATAAATTATTTTCCGAAACTGGTTAATTTCTGCGCGAATCCGGACAGACCATGAACATTAGGCTATATCTTTCAATACAGGTAACCAAATGACACCAAATTTGATATATAGCATCTAGACACATAGATGATCATATGAAATGAAGACACAAGCCTCAAAATATGCCTCCAAATACCTCAAACACAAGGATCTTAAAGAGACAGAAAATCTGCCTTACAACATAAAACCACCCCATTCATGCATTAATGCAACCATCTCATGTGCAGTAGCAATTACACATTACACTCTTCCAACAGCACCAAAATTCAATAATACACACTCATACAAGCATAAACACAAACACATACAAGGCACAAAGGGGAAGTGAATATACCTTGGGAAGAAGAGGAGATGGTGCACATAAGGAGTTCCACCACCATCACCACAAACAACCACCATCACACATGCCACATAGCACAGCCACAACCACCACCAAATCAGCCATCTCACATACACCCTTCATAGATGCATAAAACCAAACACATGGGGGGGGGGGCTGATTTAGAGAGGGAGAGAAACAACAACAACAACCAACAATAAACACAAGCTCACACACCTTTCTCTCTTCCACTTCTTCTTGTTGTTGCATAAACACAAGCACCTCATCTTCACCACCATCCCTAGCTGACCCAACACAAAGAGGGATCAAAGAGAGAGCTTGAAAGATAGAGATCAAGCAAACACAAGGCTCCTTCCCTTGATTTTCCTCTTCACCTTGATCTCCTTCAACTTCCTCTCCTCCTTTACACACACAAAGGGGGGAAAAGAGAGACCAAATAGAGGGAGAGAGAGCTCTATGAGAGGGTGAGAGAGGGCTGAAGTCGTAACATATAGAGGGGATTTAATGGGCAAGGTCGGACTGAATGTCCGAGCTGTCCTCGGACTAAAACCTCTGTACAGCCTTCACTTAAAAGGCCATAACTTCCTCAATACAGCTCGGAATTGCATGATTCCAGTGGCATTGGAAAGCTAAGAAGATTATCTACAGCTTTCATGTTTACACCCAGATCAAATAACCTCTTCAGCTATTTCGAAATCTAGGCTAAACATCATACAGGGCTGCTGCCTGGATTTCATATCCCCAGGGTATAATTGGAAAAACACCCATAACTTTTGATACATGAATCCAGTTGATCTAATTCCACTTTTGTATGAAAGCTAACTTAATACTGAACATCTCATGATAAAACTAGATTTTTACTACTTCATCTTGGTCATTAACAAAATTAAATCCAAATACCAATCGAAACTGCATAATTTCTAAAAAACCTCAAAATGCTACAAAAACTTCCATGTAAGCCCAAGTGAACACCAGAACCACAAATATGCAATTTGATTTGAAACTGAATGCCCGAACTATTAAAATAAATAAAACGCGATATTTGACCTTTAAAAGTGACACAGTCTTAACACAAAAGATTCTTAAACGCGGATCCAAACACATTTTCAGCTAGTAGCGTTTCAACCCTCATTTTGCTTTTTTAAACTATAAAAATTTTAGTGATTGAAAAGCTAATAAAAATAATGTTTTTCAAAGCAGAATTTGAAATACATGATTTTAAGAATCTTAGCATTTTAACCTTACATCCAAACGCGACCTAAATATCATATACCTCACCTAAAAGTGGTATGTAAAGTATATATATTCAAATTAATTAAATAATATCAAATGTCTAACAAGATATGTACCTCAATACAGTGAATGGAAGGAAATAATGAGATATATAATATTATTGCATTTTTTACTGCAAAAATGTCTCAGTACAAATGTATAATAGAGCTTATTGTGTATTCTACAAATTAACTGTGGGCCTAAGCCTTTGTAATGCGTTGGATTTAGGGTGTTTTTTATGCATATTATGTTATCTAGTTGCTTGGTATAAAGAAGTAATTAGTCAAAAAATTTCCTTGTAGGCTTGTAGCAAAAAATTTATGGATTAGTTAACAAGTTTGTTAGTGTGTGTTAAGACGATTAGGAACAGTTAGGTTGTTAAGGTATATTGAGTTGTTAATTTGTTAGTATATATTGGATGGAAGAAAGCTGTTTGCTATTTAATTAAATTAATATCAACACTCGATCAACTTGAAGTTTGCTATTTTGAGTATGACAAAGGACGTCTAAGTTTTAAGAATTATTTCTTAAATTTTAAAAAAGCTCTATATGATTATTATGGCTATTTTTGGTAGCTAGTGTTGTGCAATAATTTTTTTCTAGTTTGTTTGTTCTTTACTATCATATTCAAACAGCTGTAGCTGCATCATCTAGTATGAGAGCTGGAGCTTCTGATCATGCTGAGTGAGATCTAAGCGAGAGATTCTTATTGGTACAGTGTGTAGCATGGACCCCAGTACCCAACCCTCAAAATGTGCATGAGTATCCCCAAAACCCAGCTTGGACACAATTTATGATTTTATTCAGACATTTGACAACACTTAGAAGTATTCTTATATTAGTCTGTCACCATGTAATCCACGACTTAATTCCCATCATTAAAGAATATATCTTGAGAGTTTTGGATAACATAATACAAATAGATCGAGTTGTAACTGGTTTACACAACTCTCAATGCCAAAATTTCAACACAATTTTCTGTGGAGCTCCAACTTGAGTATCATCAAAATGTTTGAAGTAGGTGTCCTTCCATCTTCTCCAGCAAAAAATCACAGCTTCAACCATCACACAAATTTGATTATATTTTTATCTAGCTAACTGATTATAAAATTCCAAGCCGCATTCAACTCGTCAATTTGTATTTGACCACAGTAAAGAATGTGCTTTTTTTTTTCTATGAAGTTACACTCATTTTTTTTACATTTTACATACCTGAATATAGCTCATTAAAAATTCAGTTAAACATATATATCATTAAATGATGTATATATCTCATTAAAAAAATTCTTAAACTTATTAAAAATAGATTAATTCAACTTAAAATTGAATTATATGCACTTTTATCAAAGTTAATGTCATTAGATGATTTTTATTATTTTTAAAAAAATAAAAATATACATGGTCTGAATTTTGGATGTAACATTTTTTTACTAAAAGACATGTACAACACAACAGGATACAAAACACGTAGGACAGAAGAAAATATTCCTCACAAGGGGTCTAACCTGAATTGGACCCAAATCATCCCCATGGAGTGGCTACAACTCATCCACCTCGCCAACAAGGGGTGGTGCGTAAAGAATGTGCTCTTGAATCTCTACCCCCACCCCCCCCCCCCCCCCCCAAAAAAAAATGAAACAACAAAAATTACAATGTCAGGTTACAGATTGAAAAATATTATTAACGTAAGTTTCTATTTATTTCATATTTTAATTTGATGGAAATCTCTTGTTAATGAACACAATTACCCAATCACATATGAGTTTGTCCATGTTAATTGTCACCTTCCTCATGCGCTGAATGGATCTTGATTTATACACGATTCATATTTTTAAAGTATCTTAACATATATATGATTTATAATTTTTAGGCACGGAATCATTTTTCTCAGTGTATGTTAAGTTCAATAATCAAATATTTTTTATATCAAAATTAATTTTCTTCAAACGTTGATCCTTAGTTTTTCTGTTGGTTCCACGATTGCAGAAATATCTTCTTACAAATATAAAAATTGTCCAATTATGCAGCCGAATGCAGTCGGAAAAATCAATTTAAATTTTGAATAATTTGCTTTAAACGATTTAGAATAAAATCAGTTTCATGACTTTTTAAACTTTAACTACTAAATATGAAATTTTTTTTTTGTTGAGAGTAGTTTTTTTATGAATTTTTTTTTCTAAAAATTTGTTTTAAGCAGTCATAGCTTCTAATTAAAAGAAATTAATCATTTATACGTCGGTTTTGATTAATAAAATGAAATGCATGATTGGCCCTTGTTATGAATGCAAATGATTTTAAAAAAAAAAACTATTGATTTTGAAGAACCAACAGCTTACAAGAAGCATCAGAGGCCAGCTCAACCTGCAATTGAATAAACAATATGTGTGTCTGCCTTGCCTGTCAATGACACCACCCAAACATGCCTCTTCATCTGTATATGTACACAAATCTTGATTAATAAAAAAATAATCCAATCAAAGATGTAGTTTCTGTAAAGTTCCCTTTTATATTCATGCAATATAAATATATCAAATGAAAGCCTTGCCTTTTCTTCTTTAAAAAATGGCACTCAATTCTGTACCAGTAGTGACTGATAATTATACTTTACCATATCTATACGTTTCTGTACATTACAAAAACAGATGAAAAAGTGGTTCATTGCGTACGGTGAGGGCCACACAATTTTTTTTTAATACTAATGAAAATATTATATAAAACAAAATTCAATTGCAAGGAGCATGTTTTGAATTGGATTGATCTTATTGTCCTATCTAAGTTTTAGCTGTTTGTGATATATTTAATGCCTCCTGTTCATTTAGAAAGGTCAACTTCTCTCCATTGATATATATGACAAAACAATTGAAAGCTAGGTTTTACAAATAATTCATGTTGAGACATTTCACTAGGCAACAAGTTATTGATAGGCTGGATGCAAATGTATGGAATTGGAAAGACTGTCGTCCTCTGTAGAGTGTGGAAAAAGCTAGTCAGGACACACAATTGTCTGATGCTTCATATGGGAATCTCCAAAACTAATTTCAGTTTTACTCATTGTTACTACTCATCAAGGAAAGATGAAAAAACAACATTAGTCATAAAATATTGTACCCTTCATTAATATCACCATATTTGTCTGCAACTTCACTTAAACACATGATCATTAGTCATTACTCATTAGGGAATGGTTTCATCTAGTACTGGATCTGTGCCATCTTTTAAGTTTTATCCCCTCTTTTTATCTTTTTTTGAATGTCAATAAGTGGTAATTAAACACTACAACCTCAGAGGGTGGGCCAAGGACCACCTGATTGTAGTGTAGGATGACATTGCTAGGTGGTCCTCTGATCAAGGCCGTCCCCTTCAATTTATGTGGCGGACATTGAAATGCTGCTGCGATGTATCACCGGTACATCAACAGATCGCGATATTAAAGGACTATAAAATAGACTGAGTGTATCAACGAACCACATTTAATTACCTCTGCAATGAAACGGTTAGATTGCATTTTACCTCTGCTATTATAATTGAAATTCTGAAGACACAGGAAAACAATCTAGCACTATAAAATAATGAAATTGTTGCATTCAACCTTTTTTGCAATCCATTTGTGTACATGTTATGATATATAGTTCATTAGTTAATTACAATATTTTATAAGAATTAGGAAGATACTTGTATAAATTGAATGCTATATTTTATGTCTATCCTAATAGATTATATATATTATGATATAGTGGAGGATATACATTGTAATTTTATATACTATGTTATTGATGTGAAAATTGTAGATGTAAAAATTGTAAAAGACTGAAAAATGTACTAAGTGCATCAGCATCCTAAAATAATACACATCGCACAATCTGATAGTGAAATGATAAAATTTTGAGATTTGATAAACGGTTCGTGTATCACGAAATTAAAGTTTACTTGGACAAATTATATCATGATCATGTAACAATAATGAATAATATTAGGGGATAGCCCATATGACAGTCCCGTGTAGTTTGCACACATTTAGATTTTTAGTAAACTTCCTTTAATGAAAAATATATATACCTTCACGATGTATTGCATCAATTAATTCATTGGAAAAAAAAAACATGAAAATTTACTAACAAATTACATACAGTGCTTAAGGAAATATTTATGAACCGTCCATAGACTGCGTGTAACAGTGCTCAAACATGATTTGGGAAAACCCTATATATGTGCAATAATCAATTAACCATACCATGTGCTTCGAACCAGGGGGGATTGAAACTCTGAAACAAAAACTAAAATTTTACAAAACAACCTACAAACTTCTTAAGGAAAATTACATGACCTACAGTTCTCTTGGAAACTTAAATGGATTAAAGATTGATTTTGAAGCACGCAAGAACCTTGCAGAGAATCTGAATGAGTACAGCGCAGCATATTCACTCTTACAGTACCACGCGCATGAGCTTCTGCTGAAATTGGATTTTATATTGAAAATAGTAACCTATTCCAATTTGAAGATGCAGAACAATTTAGATTGCTGTTTATGATGTCTGGGGCATGCTATGCCTATTAAAATGTACAACTTTTATATATAGTTAAAATGTCATAGATTTAGCTGGATAACTTTTCAAGACGTTGGATTGATTACAACCTGATATATATTTAACATCAACACCAACATAAATAAGGGGGCCATTCCCATTATGGGTTTATTGGTTGACATATATACTGATATGTCTCTATCAGCCTTTTTAATATTATTAGTATACCATATCTTTTCATGCATTATAAACATCTAGTTTTAATGGGTTATAACCCACTTGCATTATGTAGTTAGGCAGTCATGCACATCCAAAATCTCTTAGACAATGCGAGCTCATCTAATATACTCTAGACCTCATCTTAATTAAGTTCCTTGTTGCATGTCAAACCTCATTGAGTTTATCAATTAAGAAAGAGCACGGATTCACTTAATCTATTTTCCAGTCGTGTCTGCAGCTCTATACACTGTGCATACGAGATCTATCAGGGTGTATGAGGCTGCAAATATTTTTCTCAGAGAAATATACACAAATGTATCTCAAGTGTATACTGCAATTTATATAAAAATATGTAATTTAGGATTTGTGTATATATATTTAAAATAAAAAAAACCTGGTGATGACATGAGGTTTATCATTTTCCACTAAAAAACGCACATATACCCATTTTAGTGATCCAATTGCAGTCCATTAGTTATAGTCTCTAGCGTAATTTTAATTAGGTCCGGAGGTTTAATTGGATTTCAAAATTAATATTTGGATTTAGGATTTATAAGATATAAAATTCATTTGAATAATTTATATATATAAAATGAGCTCCAAACCCTATTTGGGTTTAGATGATAGCACAATAAGAATCGTCTAAATTCGAACATTGCAATTTCATAAATATTAAGATAACTAAATTGAAATTGTATATTTTTGAAAATGAATGTCTTAATATATATATCAGCTCCTTAATCAATCAATCCAGTTTTATTACAGAGAGTCTCTTGGATGGTCCAACTGAAATATGTTGGAGAAATACGAATGACTTATAACAGTTTCTTGAATTCCTATCAATAAAAATAAAAGTATGGTGCAGGATAATTATATGCCCAACATTCCTTCTTTTCGTAACATTTTACAACCTTTCAAGAAAAAACAGGTATACAAAAAAGCATGCAATGACTTAAATACACAATACATGAGCAACAATAAATGTATAATACTTAAATGGGTTTTTAAAATCTGATTAAATTCTCAGTGAGTCATACAGACCTTTTATAATTTGCAATCATGAAATCGTGGGTTCATATGGTCGTATCATCCAATCTTAAAAATCACACAGCTCACATATATAATCCTGTAATTATGTGAATTGCAAAGATCAAATATGTGTTTTTAAAAATTGACAAGTTTAATTAAAATTGAACGTTATTGTATAATTCTGTGTGTCATCATCACATGCTTTGTATTTCTATATATGTATATATATTTATGTAACAAGGAAATTCATAAAAATAAATATATACCCCAGCATATATATTCACTTATAAAATAAAAAAATTACATGGTTCATCTAATTAAACTTATATTTCACCAATAGAATGAGACTGCACGCGTTGTTGCAAATAAGAACTACATATGACAATTTTCTACTCTGATATATAGACTTGAATAAAAAAATCTTTCAATAAATACAACATTTTTATGAAAATCCTAATTGTAATAGAACCTCCTGGGGAATGATTGAAAAAGGCTTAAATATACCAAATAAATTAAAATGGAGAAAGGTGGCACGTCTCTCTAATAATCAAGGTTTATCATAGTCACATTTGCAATCACCACCTCACAAACGCAGTGTATTAAATCGTTTAAGACAATATATATATTATACTAGCTCTATATATTATATATTACAAAAGTGTTAAAAAATATATACATTGAGTTTGTATGAGTAGATACATTATTTTTTTTATTAAAAAGATATACTTTATTAGTTAAATTTGTGTGAACTGTAAACGAGGGACCAGGGTCATAAAGGTAACCAATTAGATGAGAGAAAGAGCAAAGGTTGGGGTTGAGGTGTCAAGGGAGGAACAAAAAAAGAAAAAGAAAAGCTAAACTAAAGGGATCACGTGGGGGGTGGGTTTAGGGAAGGGTACGTCCCGTAAAAAAGTGAGTTGGTGGTGGTCTCATCCATGCCTGTCCTCACGTGTCTACGTGTTTGTTATGAAATGCAAGTGATGATATGATTTTAATGGAAGGTTTTCATTTCATCATAAACTTTATAGACAACTTTATATAAAGCAAAGCCCCTCATTTTCTCTTCCATTATGTCACTCGGTCGGTCTCCTCAGCTTTTTTTTCTCCCTCTTTTGAGCCCAGCCAGGCAGCCAGGCACGTGGTGCAAGGAAATTACAAAAACACCACTGCTTCCCCAGAACCCCCCCCCCCCCCCCCTCCCCAACTATGCAGCTCTGCAGATTATATATGTGGGTGATTATGGTAACTAAATTACAATAATAACCACGCTTAAAATAAGGATTTCTGAAACCTAATTCAATCTGATCATCAAATCCAAACTGATTAATATGAACTCAATTCGTTGAAGATGTTTCATGTTTGGTTTGGGTTTAAGCTTGATTCCAGTTATATCATGTTCAAGTTAAGTTTTTACTGGATTCAAGTTTGAATTACATTCAGACATGTTTTTCAAAAATGTGTTTTTTTTTTGTTTACCGCATATCATTAATTGGGGTATGTGCATCAAGGATCCCTCCAGAAAAAAATAGTTTTGCATTATGGATCAATGTGCAGGTTAACACGATAGTGGTGGGGAGGTAAAAAAACTTTTGAATCCCTTCTGAAATAAATATGCTTAAATTTTGCTAGAAAATTGTGTTTTTCAAAATTTAAATTTTATAACAGTTAAGAATGACAAATAAAGATAAAAAAATGAAAGGGACAGCAATAGAAACAATGAAGAAATAAACTACAAAAGAGTGATTATTTTTGAAAAAAGTAAATTAAATGTTTAAATTTCATATCATAAAATAAATTTCAAATTATTAAACACATATTTACATTACCACCATCAAGTCTAGATTCTGATTACTATGACATCTCAATCACACTGGATTCAAATTTGTTTAAATTCATGTTTGAATTGAACCTAACACTAAAACCTAATTTAAACCATCAGGCCAGATTCAACCCATTGAAGTTTACATCCAAAGTGTACATATGTATTAAAATAAAAGCTAATGAAAACCATAGATTCATTTTTTAAAAAACTTAATAAAATCTGTGGGGGTATTTTCGGTATGTAAAAGGAGGTAGCCCGCTGGAATAGGAAAGGTCGGAGCACGTTAGCTAATGATGGCTGATCCTAAAATGCACCGCGGTGAGTATATATTATTTTCTCTGTCAAGCGCGACCGAGACAGGCTTTCACAATAATTAGATATAATATGCTTTCATGCTTATTATCATCACAAAGTGAAATATCCGTCGCTTTCGTTCTCTCTCTCTCTTACACACTTCCTCTTCTGATTCTGTTCGTCTGTTTATATTTCTCTCCCTTCAACGGAGTCTCCTCTCTCACTCAATTTTCTGGGTTTCTTTGGGTTTCCATCTCTGCATGAGGGAAGAGTTGTTTGCAATTTCGCATTGAATTTCGTTTTTCCCGCTCTTTAAACTGAGGCAAGAAGTTTCACTGAAAGGTGGGTCTTCTTTTTTAATATAGATTACCAATCACGATGAGTTGGTTGTGTATTTTTTTTAATTGTTTTTAACTGGAACTCTGAGTTTGTGTTTCTGGGCAGCTCTGTTTTTGAGAGAGACTGAAAGAGGAGGATGAACACCAGATCCAGGACAGCGTTGCAGGCAATGAAAACTCCTTACAAAAATGAAAAAGTACGCTCCTTTGATGATTTTTCGAAGTGGGTTCTCCTTATTTTGGTGATTTGGTCCAGAAAGGCTGTTTTTTGCATCGAATTTTAAAATGGGTCATTGGATTGATTGGATGACAAATTAAAAAACATGGTTTTCTCATGTTGTTGAGATTGATTTATTCACTACCTTGCAATGGGAAAGCATAGAAAGTAGGAATCCTTGATCCAAAATTATGAAAATTTACTTAAACAGGATTGTTTGAAAGACTGCTTTGTTTTTTATAAGGTTAATTGATTGCACTAGTGGATTTCAAAGTGAGTAAATTTAGTAAGAGCTCACTATTGATGGAAATTCAGGTATGGGTTTTCATTCCTTGAAAAATTGAATGTTTTGTTTACAGAATGGATAGAAATTGAACTAGATTTGTATATTTGTTGATCAACTAAAAGGTCGCTTTGTTCAAAGCATTGTTTGATTTGCTCTTTTGGGGTGTGAATAAGCAAAATCTACTTCCCAAACACACTCAAATTGGCTTCTTTGATTGAAATGTGATCTGGGTTTTCTTTTTTAAATTTTAAGATTGATAGAATCAAAAGGGCTTTTTAATCAGAAAAAATGATTTTTTTTTACTTTTGGCTTGGTGAAGGAGAAGGATAAAACAGAAATGCAAGGGATCAAATTAGTGGGCACCAAAAAATCTCCCAACGGATGCCAGTCACGCAGAGAGAGGAAGATTGCCTTACAACAAGATGTATGAACTTTTGTTTTTTTAGTTAGCAATTGAACTTTGATTAATTTTGTAATGAATCTTTTTTCCTGATTTGTCTGAGCAGGTCGATAAGCTCAAGAAGAAGCTTAGGCATGAAGAGAATGTCCACAGAGCTCTGGAGAGAGCTTTCACGAGACCCTTGGGAGCTCTACCTCGTCTCCCCCCTTATCTTCCTCCCCAAGTAATTTTAGAACTGGTTTTTATTTAAAAAGAAAAGATTGTTTTGTAATTGTGAATTTGCGGATGAAGTTAAATTTTCTATTGATTTTTTCATTTCCATCATAGACTCTAGAGCTGCTCGCCGAAGTTGCTGTCTTGGAAGAAGAGGTCGTGCGGCTCGAAGAGCAAGTGGTGAATTTCAGGCAGGGCCTCTATCAGGAAGCTGTGTACATCTCTTCATCGAAAAAGTCCTTAGAGAACTCTGGTGATCTTTATCGGGTCCCCGACTGGGAGGGCCCGGCTGAGAAACCATCCATCTCGAATCAGTCATCATCGTCTTTGGATAAAGAACAGAATGGGCATTGCTTCAATGGGCTAATTAATGGGAAGAGACTGATGAAGAAGCGAGATCCCTCAATGGGTTTCCATCAAGATGGGCGGGGAAAAGAGAATCAAGCCAATGCTAATTCCACGAAGAACAATAAACGGTCACCACATAAGGTCACAGTGACCAAAACATCCACAAAGAAGCCACAAGATAAGGGGCCTGTGGAAACCTGTTTGGATCCTCGAAATTCACTAGTAAGTGTTGTGTTGTTGTCGATTTTCTAACAAAAGAATTGGGGGTTATGTATTCCATTTTTAATTGAAGTTTTATAGCTTAATGTTTTCTCTATAGATGGAATGCAAGACTAGTGATAGAGAGGTTCCCAATGGAACAGTATTTGGTGAAAGTGTTGGTCCAAACAAAATCTCAGAGGACATCTTGAAGTGCCTGATGACTATAATACTGAAGGGTTCTGCTATGGATACCGAGGCATTCCTGACTATCTCGGGATCCCATGAATGCTTAGAGGACATTGGATCCCGTGACCCATATGGTGTGTGTGCGTTGTTTGGGAGGAGGGATGTCGGACCATATAAGCAACTTTACATGATCAAAGCAGGCTCAATTTGTCCTGACTCTCTTGCTAGCTCTTCATTCCTAATGCAAAGATTAAAGTATGTTGATTTGATCTGAATTTTCTAATATCTACTCTGTGTCTCTCTAACCGCTAATGATTTATTCGATTTCCTTCTTGAACTTAGATTGTTTCTCGAGAAGCTTGCCTTGGTGGACATAAGGGGGCTTAGTCATCAGCAAAAGCTTGCATTCTGGATCAACATCTACAATTCCTGCATGATGAATGTACAGTCTTGAGAATTCCTAAAATTTAATGAATATCCCGAATTTTTCACTTGGTTAGTCTTTAGATGATTCTGATAGAATTTTGAGATGTTGAGACCTGGACAGGGGACTTTCCTGTGTTTCTTGCTTTATATAATTATGTCTGCTTTTCTTATGCTCTCTGGATTTTGATAACCTATTCTCATTATTGAGATAGAATTATAAAAAGTGGTTCGCTCATGTATAGAGCATTTGTTCATGACTTTTTAATATGTTTCAGGCATATCTAGAGCACGGAATTCCGAGCAGTCCTCAGATGGTCATTGCTTTGATGCAGAAAGTATGAGCTTCATTCAATCTCAGCATCTTTATTAAATGCCTGGGAACCCTCTTATAACTTTAGACTGTGATACTTTTTCAGGCTATGATTAATGTAGGTGGCCACCTGTTGAATGCTATGACAATCGAGCATTTCATATTACGCCTTCCTTACAACTCAAAATGCGTAAGTGTCAGACATCATTCGCAAATTTGCTAAGCGATCAATTTAGTTACACTACCATGATATTTAATTTCTTTTACTTGTCTACAGTTGTATCCCAGGGGTGTTAAAAGTGATGAAATGACAATGAAGAGCTTATTTGGACTGGACTGGCCTGAACCACTGGTCACATTTGCACTGTCATGCGGAAGTTGGTCCTCCCCCGCCGTAAGTTGTCTGAAGCACATTAGTTTTTTTTTCTCTAAAAATTAAGTGGTAGTCAGTATGGTGTCTATAAAGGGATTAATGATTGATGAAACACCCTTCATCGCAAGTTGCGCACACACAAGCAAACAAGCATTTGGCCCCACCTAATGAAACCAATTATTCGAATGGTCATAGCTGAAAACTTATTCCAGCTGGATTTGTTTATTTATTTTTTCTGAGCCTGCTTTGATTTTTCAAGACATGAAGTTTGAATCATTAATATATGTTTCTCACATAAAAAAAAATTAAAAAAAAAAGATGAAGAAGAAGAAGAAAAATTCCCCATCAAGTCTATGTGAGCCAACAGTTTCGAATGAAAGGAAAATTTTGGATTTCTAATGTCGAGATGTTACCATGTTCTACTCACTTTCTTGGATCCTTTAATTGGAGATGCTTGTTTCTTTTACAAAATATAATTATAGGACAAAAATATTGAATAACAAGATCACTTGTTGGATTTTTTCTTTCTTTCTTTCTAGCAGCAATACTTGTCTTTACTAATACTAAGCATTTCGAATCAAGGTGCGGGTGTATACAGAATCTCAGGTTGAGGATGAGTTGGAAAGTGCAAAGAGAAACTACTTACAAGCAGCAGTTGGTATCTCTTCAGCTAACAATAAATTGGCTATTCCAAAGCTTTTGGATTGGTATCTCCTTGATTTTGCTAAGGATATGGAAGCATTGATAGACTGGGTCTGCCTACAATTACCAACCGACCTGAGGAAGGAAGCTCTTGGTTGCCTTGAGAGAGGGAGAGAGACAGCCTCACAATTTGTACAGGTGATTCCTTATGAATTCAGTTTCAGGTACCTTTTGACACCATAGAAGCTTATCTTCTTGTGGAACAAATATATAGTAAACATACCCATAAGAAAAGGAGAGGAGAAAAAAAAATGAAAATAAATTAGTTGATTTGTATGTAATTATGAGAAGTGGTGTGTTGGTTATGTTGATTCTTCTTTTCTATTCCCTCTTGGGGTAGTTATTTACATGAGAAGCAGGTGTTTTGAGTACTCTTGTGCATTTTTTTCAGAAATATCTATTAAACCATGGACTTTAAAAAGGAAAAGTTTTCTAGGACCAGATTGATTGGTATAAATGGGTGGTGTGAAGGTTTCCTTGGTGGAGGGGTAAGTGTTTTAGATACTGTTCAATAAGAAATATATGCATATATTGATTAGTTGGGGAAAGAAGCCCCAATTTTAGCACAGTATTATTTTGAAGTTGCCATACAGTTGTAGCTGGACAATGACAGGAAGCCAAGAAGTTTTGTTTTATTCCAGTTTGTGTATGTTATTTAAAATATGTTACTGGTTGAGAATCGGTGGTCAAACAAATTCAGACTTTACCTTCCCACCAACAACATTCATGACAATAATTGTCACCAGAACTACGAGTTCCATATGGATATCTCCCCTTAAGTATTCCATCAAATTTTAATGCATAAAACAGTCCCCTTAAGTATTCCATCAAATTTTAATGCATAAAACAGTGATGAAAACTCACTGAAGAGGAATTGTTGTTCAATTCATTTTCCTATTTTTGATGGTAAGTATTTTTTTCCTAGTTAAATCTTATCATACCAAGGGGAGTAAGATTTGAATCCATGGTCCCTCAACCAACCTATCAAGTGGTGGTCCTTCACATTAACATTTCTTTTCCATTTTATTTCATGTGATCCATTACCACTTCTGAAATCAATTGAAAATAAATTGCTAACCTTCAAGTCCTGAATTTCAACTTTGCAAAAAAAAAAAAAAAAAAAAACAGTCAAAGCAAAGCAGACAATTTCAATCTATTGATGATGAAATAAGCCAAACAAAAAGTGTGACAACCTATCCTCCAACTTTCATAAAGAAAAAACAAAGAAAAAAAAAGAGAGAGAATAGGCCAAGCAAGCCAGCTTGCAATGCCACCAAATCATGAATGCTTGGCATCATCACCACATCCAGCTCCCAATCAAAGCAGAATTTGCATATTTTTGGCCGTGTAACTTTCAATATGACTTTTTTCAACTGTGTTCATATCCAACAAGGAAGTGAGGGTTGGATGGTGGGTTGTCCATACACATTGTCATTGAATAGAATAAAGTGATGTTGTGCAAGTCGAAGAGAAAATTACAGCTGACAGTGCTTCTTCCAAGCTATCAAGGTAATGACAGCATTTAGAGGCCAGTGGATGTAGTGGGATTTCCATTTGCACGCCTGTTTTGACTATGTGATGATCTTTATTTCTTTTTTTTCCAATCAATAAAGAAAAGATTCAATTTCGCATGCGTACAAAAACAACAAAATGAAGAGGTTAATTATATTTTTATAACTATTCAAAAAAAACTTAATAAAAATCCATGAGCCTCATTTGTAGGTTCTAACATATAGAAGAAAGACAAAATCTTACGAGACAAACAAAAAAAATACAAAACATTATCTAAACAAATAAAAGAACATCAACCTCATTAATAAGAAGTTGGTGATCTCATTTATGGAAACTCTAGTTAGTGAACCTCATTTAGGGGAAAAAAAATTAGTTAGTCTGTTCCATAATCCGAAATTTTAAAAAAGTAGAGTTTCATATATGATTTATTTTTATACATATTAACTAGATTCATAGTTCGACCTGTAAAGAGAGAACATTTCCATACCTTTCAAAATATCAACTTTAGACCCATTTATTTAGCATTTATTTTGCTTAACTAGATAACGTGAAAGGTTTAGATTATGAAATTGAACAATCTTTTTGGATCATGCGTGCTAATGAAGTTTTTGTAATTAAAAAAAAATTATCATGGCCAAACTGTGAAATGTCCCTCAAGAAACAATTTTTTTTTTTTTTTGAAATAGTAGATGACCACATTTTTCCTCCAAACAAAAATAAAGGTGAAACGTCTCCTCTGGATCACTCCTCTACCTCTTAGGAAGAAGAAGAAGAAAGTCGACCAAGCTTATGAACTAGGGTGCCAGTGTAATGTCAACCAAGAATTTTCAATGCTCGAATCACTATATACACCTTTCATAATCAAGAAACTCTCCATTGGAAATTGATAAGTGGGTCAAAGGATAATATGTACAGAGATCAATAAAAAGCTATCATGTGACATGTTAATGATAGACACGTGGTATAGAAGAAGTCATGCATCAAATATGATTTCTCCATTTAGTCACGAGTCTTTAAATAAATTTGTTCAGATCTTTATAACTATTGACCAAGTCAACATCCAAGTCCTGACCCATTCATAACTCATCTACCATATGATGCAATATTGAAGTTATTGAGCTCTGACTCTTGTGGTCTCAAACCTTCTCGTGTCTTGCTATAACATCTTGTAAATCCTACGTTATAATACCTTATGTAGAAAAAAAAATATTATGCCCTCTATATGTTGGTCCAGAATCACTATTATACATATATATTATATTGTATACAACTTGTATCAAGAAACTCTCCCTTGATAATTGATAAGTGGGTCAAATGATAATATGTACAAGATTAATAAGAGGCTATCATGTGACATGTTCATGATAGACATGTGGCATAGAAAAAGTCATGCTTCAGATATGATTTCTCCATTTAGTCACGAGTTCTTAAATCAATTTGATCAGGTCTTTATAGATCATTGACCAAATCAACATCCAGGTCCATGCCTAACCTATTCATACCTCATCTACCATATGATGCAGTATTAGAGTTATTGAGCTCCTGACTCTAGTGGTCTCAAACCTTTTCCTATCTTGCTATAACATCTTGTAAATTGTACGTTGTAATACCTTATGTGGAAAAAATATTATGTCCTCTATATGTTGATCATGAATCACTGTTATACATATATATTATATTCTATACCAACTTGTATTTGCTTGTTCAGCTCATCATCTTGCGGGGGCGTCATCCATAGAGTTTCATCAAGGGATTATTCATATCACTTTTTTTTTGTTTTATTTGATGTTATAACCTCGTTTATATATGCAGTCAGGGTAACAATTGTCTATCAGTTTATTTATAAAAAAAATCAGATGTCTATCTTGATAGATAGGAGTGACACGTTTACTTGTGAGATCTCGTTGATTTCCCCACCCCCCACCACAGTTCCCATGTGCAAAATTTCCAGAATTGTTATAAAGTTCTTTGTTTGGCTTGGTAATGAGGGCATCTGAACAGCATAATTTATTTTGTAGTTTGTACAAGGCACACTTGAATTAATAAAATGAGAGAAAAAAAAAGTGTGTCTTTGTTGCGTTATACACCTGTACTTGCTATTAATAGGCTCAAGTTGGGGAACCTATTAATAGTAAGAACAGTGAGTGTTTCAGGAAGTCATGCATCAATATAAATAATGCTCATATTGTCCAGGCTATCGTACATCTTACAAACACAAACAAAACTAAAAACAAAAAACTGCACTGCGTGGGTGGCAATTACATATAAGAAAATTGTTAACATCGCATTTTATTTATTTATTTATTTAATAATAGTATATGTATATAGTTTTATAAAAAAAAAAATGTATATTTTAATTAATTGTATGAACTTATTTATAAATGCATAAAAAAATTTAAACGAAGTATATATCTCACTAAGAAGCTAACGAGATATATGATGTTGTAAAATGAGCTATTATAATAATAATAATAATAACAACTTTTGGAAATAACGTTTATTAATCCTTTTATTTCATGTTTGAACCCACACCAAAAGTATTTGCCGGATCTAACATTTGACCTAGTCTGCGGGACACTGACAGAGGGATTTTATTTTATTTTTCTTGAGGCCTGATATATAAAAAAATTAACTTTTAAAATTTAACTTATATCAATCTTATATATGAAGATTTTGTCTTAATCTTAAAATCTTATACAATGTGAAATTTAAAATATCAATATCATATGCTAGGTTGAGAAGTAATTCAGGGCTTAACCGATCCCCGACAGACACCTACCACCATTGTGTCAGAAGATATTCCCTACGCTTTCTATTATCTTTTTGACGTAGATGTGTAAGCGCCTTTTCTTTGTCAGGCCAGACCCCGCAGTCTGGCCTCACCTGGGCGGATAAGACTATAGTGATTGGTCATCCTAGTCACGTCGGTGGAAGTTAGATCCTCCTTGGCCAGGTCGGGCGACTTCCTCATCTTCTAGTCATTCCAATATGGTTGGATGCTTGATCAGTTTCCCATGGGTCCGTCCTGACAGACAACGATGGGCTCATTCTTAGGACGAGGTGGGCCGGATGGCAGCCTCTCCTTCATGGGCTCTCTAACTGGATAGCTCCGTTAACCAGCTTGGTCTTGCAAATAGGCTCTTCTGGTATCTTATTCTTATCTGGTTCTAGTATTCTTGCATACCTTTATTTCTAATTCAGTTACGTGCCGATTTGGTCTTCCACATATATTATGCTCATTATGAAATAGTATGACAAACTTATGTGTCATGGTCTATTCTATCTTGGAGGGAGCCACACTATCCTGCTTCCATCATCCACCAAAAAATTCAGTTAGCCATTTTGAAGAGCTCAACACTGTCAATGAAACTACCCATTAAAAAAAACAATGAAACATTTTTCTGCAACAAGCGTCACAACAAAGATCTTGATGACTTGATGAAGATACAAACACAGTCATATTTCAGATGGCTTCCTTATATTAGGCCACCCTTTATTTTTGGATAACAAAATTTTTGCCGACTAACACATGCATTATTCTCTTCTCCTCTCCGCTCATCCAAAGATAACTTGCCAATTTCAATTCAATTTTTTTGTAGTTCCTCTCCTATATAAAAGGCATTGGTCCAACATAAATAAGGTCTACTCAAGACCAATTTGATGAGTGCTACTCTTCCCTCCTCTGTGAGCAAATGGGCTTTTCAACTACCTCTTCTGCAGCTATTCGGTTGAGCAGTGGTGAACACAAATCACATATTAGTTTGGTATTGAAGAGTAAGAATTCTAGATGCCTTATAGGGACTCTGTGATGTGCAACAAAATTTCAATTGAGTGGGAGCAGATTCGTTGCCCTCCAGGGAGGTAATTGCTTTTATGTGTGTTAATGCACAGGCCAGAGAATTGGAGGATGACTAATAGATATTCCTTTCTATAAAAATCATAAGGTTTGTCTGATCTCACAGAGCTATTATGCACCGGACTATAGACCCCTTGGGATGATTTAACAAAGGGATAAAAGATAGGATAAGGGGGTAAATATAGATTTTAGTGGGAGAGAACAACTTATCTCATTTAATATAAATAATCATCTTGATAAAGTATAGACAATTGATCCGATTTTGAAATCTAAATGTGGATAACATTTATCTTAACTTTTGATAACATTGTCTTTTTATCCTTTAAAATCTGAACAATTTATCTTCAAATGAAATGTCTATTCCCACCAACCATCTCTCCCATCCCTATTAACAAAAAAAAATTGCCTGTGGAGGGGGGGGGAGGGACAGTGAATGAGAGAGATAGAGATAGGATGGTGGAGAACGGTAGTTGGAGGCCAAGTAGGGCGGCGGGTGAAGGGGGTAGTAAACGGAGGATGTCGGGGAGAGGGCGGGGGAAAGAGAGAGGGAAAGAGAAAGAGAGAGCCTGAGTGGGCGGAATGGGCAGCAGGGCAGAGGGGGTGGATAGGTCGGTGGTGCAGAGAAGACTGATGACACCCCTCCCCAGCCTCTCTCTCTTTCTCCCTCTCTTGTTATCTCTCCCCTCCCTTCTCCAACCTCCGTCACTCGTTGCCCTATTTCTCTCTCCCTCTCTTTCTCTCTCCCCTGCCCCCCTCCCTAGCTTCCTCTGTCTATCATTCCTTGCTCCCACCGCCCTACCCGCCTCCTATATCATCCTTCACCCTCCTCTCTTTCTTTCTCTCTCTCCCTCTTCCTCTCCCTCTCTTTTCCCTCCCCTCTCCCATCCCCACAACTAAAAAAGATTGGGTAAGATTGGATGGGAGAGATGGTTGGTGGGAGTAGATATTCCCAGATGTGAAGTGGTAGGTTTAAGATTGATGTGTTTGGGATATAAAAGGGGGTGGGTTAAGGATTGACAAAAACAATTAGGAAGATGATGGATCTCCCCGAGTAGATTGAAAATGGCATTGCGGGGACCCGTTCAAGAAGACTTACAAAGATATCAATTGGTAGCTGAAACCAAAGATATCAATTGGTAGCTGAAACCCAACTGATTTTTCATTGCAGAAATACATGGCCTAGAAATGTCATCGAAAGCCTTATGTGCATTCTCTTTGATGCATATTTTTGTTAGTTGCATGTAAATCCCTCACTAAATGTTAGTAGAAAATTATCTGAGATCTTACGCCCCAGAATAAACACAGATCGTCTCAGGCTGATGTTATGAGGGGCTGAGGGAGGGTCTTCGTAATATAAAATTTACTTAATTAACATAAATTGAAAATTACTTAATTAACATAAATTGACATGGCGTCAGCAGAAAAGAAGAAAATTGACATTTTCCTTTTTAAAGAAAAAGAAGAAGAATATCGTCTTCCTCTAAAATAAATCCTCGATCCACAAGTAGCAATTGAATCCACATAAAAATTATATAATTTTTTTTTTATTAATTATGAACTGTCCTTTTCCTCTATATCACAATTAAATAATGTAAACTTAACTAAAAAAAAATTGTAAAGCAAATCCTTAAAATTCTAAAGATCCTATCAAACTTATTCAAATCTAAATATGAAACATTCAAAAATTTAAAATCTAATCCTAACTAAGCAAAGGTGATTATTGGCATAATCTATGCTACATCATAAATCGTCAAAAATATTTATAATTATACATATACATACATACTAGACCATGTCTCGCATACACTGGCACTGCATTACACTGGATATGATCAGATATTGTAAGCACGTGACAAGTTCACATGCAAAACATGTACTATTATGATAATTTTCTAGTTAATGACATGTTAATCTTAATAGGCAACCAACAATACCTGATAGGATTCAACACTAACTACACCTCGTCTTGCTTTTCACCATTGCCCTATCATGTAAAAAAAAAAAGGTTTTTATTTTTAAGTCCCCACAAACCATCATATTTAGTGATCGATCTCTCACTTCTTCGTATTTAGATTTTAATCCCCAAATTTAAAGGATAATTCTTTTTAATCCCTATCAGGACTACAAAGAAAAAATAATTTACGGATAGGTCTCTCTCAAGGACTAAAAGAATTATCCTTTAAATCTATGGACTAAAATCCAAATACAAAGAAATGAAGGATCGATCACTAAATATGATGGCTTGTGAAACTTAAAAATAAAAAACCCAAAAAAAAAACCATAACCCTTTGGATATAATGAGCAAGAAAAGATGAAGGAACACACATAAAAACAGTATCAACCGTGTCACAACTCGTCTCCCAGAAGATAAACAATGACAGCAATAATCAAATTGATTAATGAAATTTGGGCCTACTCATCAAATAAAAAAGGAAAAAAACATAACCAGCAGAAAAGAGCAAACTTTGATAGAACAAACAATGAAAATATGCATATCCAATCAGCACTAGCATTCTTGTCAATATAAGTGGAACTTTGGAATACCTTCACTTGGCAGAACAATATTTAATCACCACGAAAAAAGAAGAAAAAAGACATGGAATCAAAACTGGAGCATCACAATCAATCTTACATGGTAAAATATCACAAAGAAAACACTTTAAAAAATTAGATAATAACAAATATGAATGACACAAATGTACAAATAACAAACCAAAAAAAAAAATGTTTGTACTCATCTTCCGCACCATATTGCACAAAAAAATGCACAACAAATACGATATCCACACAAAAATAACTAAAGCGCTCAACACTACCAGAAAGCAATTCACTGACTCAACCAAATGGTGAGGGCACTGGCCCAGCCTGAGAGGCATCTGATCTTTTAATGCTCCCCATACCACAAATGATGCACCCTGGGGTGGTGAGGGCTGAAAACTTGGCACCACAAAGATCACAAATATCGTGTCCGATAGTTGACAGGCGGCTTAGTGTCGCAGCACAGAACTGAGAAGGGTCTTCAAGCGGATCGATGGACTTGTTTGACAAACCCCTCTGGACACACATGTCGATCAGGCTCCTGAGTTCATCTTGCTTGTTTGGTGGTGCCTTGGAGAGGAGAAGCTCCAGCATTTGCTTTCCATAGGCATAATTCTGGACCTCCATGTTCCGCTTTATGGCGGTCCTTATGCAATTTATGCGATGCTTTGCGAGGAGGGGGAGTGAACCAAGGTGCCGTGACAACCTCGCCATCTCTTCTTTGGCACTGATTGCACCCGGACCTTGGACTTTCTGAAGGCGACCTATTTCCTGTATCATAATACCAGGGAAACATGCAGTTATTGATCATGATGTTGTGATGTTTGAAAATGAAGATATGTTATCTGAAATTTTGCACGGATAAATTTAAGCTCATTGTGGGGTTTACACCTATCCAATTCATGGTTCCCTTGGTTACAAAAATTTGTTTCTTTCAGCTCCCACTTTTTCTTTTATATATAAACAACCAAAGATAAAAGACAGATCTTGGCGGCTCAAGAGCTCCAACTACTGAAAATACGACACTAAAGCTGCAAAGTATTGTGAAGGTTTGTGACTAAACTTTAGATTTTTTCAACTATTAAAGCATAAAAACTTAAGATTTGGTTCAACCAAAAATTGTGCTATTATTCTATGTTTATTTTGACAATTAAGGCTGGGTTTGAATCAAAGTTTCATGATTGCAAAGTCAACTAGCTGAACAATTGAGATACAGGTCAGAACCAACTAAAATTATGACCATATGCTAATTCATTTGTCCTGGCTTCAGTGATTATATAATGTGCATCAAATGTGGACAAATCCATTACCTGAAGAAGAGCAACTGCAATCTTATACTGAGCACAAATAGTAGCCTGGGCCTTGACATCAGCTCCACGGGACTGATCCTTAGCAAGAGCCAAGAAAGCTTCATCCAAACAAGATAGAGCATCAGGAAGCTGGTTCTGTTCAAGGTGAGCAAGTCCCGTTTTGAAGCATACTGAAGCAGCTGCACCTCGAGGAACCTGGGGAAGGAAAAATCAATATTTTTTTATGCTTCTAAATTAGATTTTTTAAAAATACCAAAAGACATGGAGGGCATATACTTGGCCTGGGCGGACAGATGCTGGAGGGGAAGGAGGACGAGCAGGAGGTTTTCCAGCACCTGATGCCTCAAGTGAACTCAGATCAACAGTTGGAGAGATAGATGTCCGGGGCATTTGACTCTGTGTTTGTGGAGGGATGCCCCCATCTGGAAATCCAATTGACTCAATAGGCGGCATGGTAGGAGGTTGTGTAGGAGCCTGAGGAGGAACACCTCCATCTGGAAGCCCAATATTGCCCATTGCCACATTCCCTTGATTGGAAACTGATACATTTGAATTAACCCCTTGCGGATTCTGATCTGCCCTTGATATGTATGAACCAGGAGCTGGTATAGAGGCAGCAACCTGAAGGGAAGATATTGTGTTCTGGAAAAAGTCTTCTGGGATGGGTCCAGCTGATACTCCATGCCCGTAACCATTGTTGCCGGTTGTGCTGCTGTTGGTGCAGTAGGCACCAAAGAGTCAGTTCCAAATAAGTCAACTCCAGGAGCTGGAACTGCAGGAGGCGGAGCTGGTTGAGATAACACAATTGCCAAATCTTGGGATCCTCCAGATAATGATTTGGTCCTCTTTGGAAGACCCAACCCATCACCCAGTTTGAACTGTTTAGTGGCTTCTTTAATTTTGTCGACATCCACCATAGGAGGCGCAATGGGTTTCTCATGGATCTTTATGCGTATCTTTCTGGTCTTCGATGTCCCCTCATCCTCCTCGCTGCTGCTACCATCAGCACCATATAGGGGTTTCTTAAATTCTTCTTCAGCTTTTGCCTGCAAATCTCCAGCAGCAGAAACACCACCTAGCTGCCTAGCCAGGGTTTCAGCTACGGAATCCCCTTTCACATTGCCATTAGATACAGTTGCCTTTCCCTTATCAGATAATGACTTGGCCAAAGTTGAAGGTAAACCATTTTCCTTGTTCTCACCAGTCTTCGCTGCTGTGAAATGTTTGACCAAACTGCCCTCTCTTACTTCCACCACATTGCCCCTTCCTTTCACTGCACCAAGATAAACACCAATGTGGTCCGCAATGGTTGATGGAATTGAGCCATCACTAGTTTTCATGTATGGCATCACCTCAGCTGCTAGCTCCCACTCAGGTATATCCTTCAGATCTGTAGGTGTCTTGATGTTCCAGTTCCCTCCACCCCATTCTGGCCCTTTAGGAACCATGCTTTCAGCAGCGAAGTTAGCAAAGATACCTTGTGTCCAACCAGTAGAGCGAACTCTTAAAATTCTTTCACAGTATCGACGGAGTTCTGAATCAGTACCAGCGTCTTCCAACTTTTGAGCTAGGCGTCGCATTGCACTGGGGTTCAGGTGGCATATGAATAGATCAAGCATGCTTTCATAGTCCGCAATGACCTCAAAAGTTTCTTTTGCACTATCAAACTGACCATACCTGAGATCCATTTGTATATTAATGTGAAAAGTAGACCAATAAACAGGCAAATAAATATTTGTATTTTGTTCACATATATAACTTATTTTTTAAGAAGCCTTGCAACTTAAGAATTGGTGACATGTTGAGATATAAATGATAAGATTCAGATCACAGCATAGGACTGATTAAATTTAATTAGGAGAGATGCATTACAAGAATAAAGTCATCTATAAATGAAGTATCCAAGGACACCAAGTTTTTCTAATCTAACTAAGCACTAAATTACCACAGAAATCTCATTGCACGCTACAATAGCATACTGGTTGAGCAACCACTTCCCTAGACAATTGAATGTCCATAAATTTTTAGGTATACCATCCAAATGACATCTTGAACATCCTGTCGGACTGATTTAGCATGATTCCATCTTCACATGACTGGCGGCCTAGACCGGTTTCATCCAGAGCAATCAGAGCATGGATAGTGATTTTTAAAAAAAGCCAAAGAAGAGCAACATAAAACGCATCCATATATAAGAAGTTTCTTTCAATTAAAGATGAAAAGTGAAAATTTGATGAAACTACCAAGGCCATTTAGGACCTGGTAGAAGCATTCACCTTACAATACCCCAGAGTGAGAAAGCTATCTGTGCCAACAGAATGGCTGTCAAATGAGTTAGTTTTGTTTTGCCCGGGAAGACTTATCAATTCTCTAAAGTTTTATTCTTAGGAAGAGTTTTCTACAAAGACAAATAGAGTTAACCTCCTTCGGCTCATTAGCAAAAGGAACTATACTAATTATAGAAAGTTTGTTGAGCTCTAAGGGACACCCCACTTTTGTGGTTGGGGGAGGACCAACCATGTGGTGGGTTTGGACTAAAAGCCCACAAGTGTGTGCCAGCATGGCTCAGATCGCACGCGTGAATTGATTCTTTTAAGGAAGATGATATGCAATTTCTCAATCTTCGCAATATGAACAAAGCTCTATTGGGGAAATGGCTATGGAGATTGATTGCCGATCCAAATTCTCTTAGGATAAGAGTAATTCACGAGAAATATTATACAAAGTGCACAAGATTGTCGTTGATTCCTCATCATAGAGTTACTTCTAAGTTGTAGAAAGATATCCTTGACTTAGCCGTCTCCTTTGTTCAGGGGCTTCTTTTTTCAGTATTAAGATTACTCCTTTTTCAATAATTATACAAAGATCGTTAGCTGCAAGAATAATACAAATCCTGATGCATCATTATGGATAGAGGTTTAAATATTATAAGTGTAACCATATAAACCCTTTATATGCAGTTGAGCTGCAGATAACATTTGCACATTTATGTTCATCACTTGGTGGTATGACAACACCTAATATATTCTTAAAAACAATATACAAGTCTACTTACAATATAATACAACTCTTAAAAACATAAGGTCTGTGCAATGTAACTAATATAATCCTAAAAAATGTAAAACACACTGAGTATGTGTTGCAGCCCCATCTACAGCCCAAAAGCAGTCCCCAACTGCCTATACACTCTGCTATTGGAGTGTATATTGTGATAGTGCATTATGTAATCGACTACTGCCATGTATGAAAAAATGTGTTAGTTCATCTACGTATATACTTCACTTTTATAACAATATGTACTTCAATTGGCAAGTGTATAATTCAAAAAGAAAAGAGGTGTGTGCTACAGACTGAGCTGGGCATATCATTTTCAATAAATTTACTTACTTGATGCATGCATATCCCAATTGTCGAAAGCGATGAAACAAATGAGAAGTAGGAGGACATTGAGGATAGTCTCTTGAACGTAAGAACTCATCCTTAAGGACTGACAAAGCAGTTGAAAAGCGAAGGGCTTTGATTGAGTAAAGGCACCGTGTTACCTAGGCAGTTCAGAAATATTTAGAAATCATAATTAAATGAAAAGAGCAGATTGGCATACATAGCAGTCATAGATTACCTGAGTAAACTGGGGACCTGCTTGTGATAAAGATACAGCAAGATTACCACATACTGGAGATCCCTTGGCTAAAATATCAAGAGACCTTGGAGTAATGCGCAAGCTGTCAAACCTGTCATGAAAGAAATTAAAAACACATCAACTGTCAAGATATTACCTAGAACCATATTGCACACATATACTTCTCAGTGTGACAAAGGTTAGAAACAAAAGAAAGCAGACAAGATGTGAAAATTCTTAAGTGATTGGACATGAAAGAATGACAATCTCTCTTAGAAGTTCACAATGAACTGAGACAGACGATATTGGCAGCTAGGACAGAACCTTGAAGATATTTGGTACAGTATCTCTGCTAGGTCCAGCTTCTGCTCAAAATTTTGTTGCATGGTAGCAAACCCAATAAGAAGAGGCTCAAGAAGACCTACAAGACAGCTCCTTATCTCAATCCCCTTCTTCTGTCTAGGATTTATATCTGTTGGGCTTGCAAATAATAGGCGATCATTCAGCACACCAACCAACACTGCAAGAAAAAAATGAAATTGATGATGCAAATAATAAAACACAAATGGAGTATAAATTCATTATCATACATTTCTTTTCAAAAATATAATAGGTGGCAAAATACACCAAGATTAAAATTATATTTTTTTTTAAATCACCAAGTTCAGGAATATTGGGTTGAATTAGATATGAAGCATGGAAAATCTAAGATTAGATCTTACATAGTTATGTAAGAAAAAAAATATTTTCTTCCCACAATGGAAATATGCTAAAATATATATAAGGGGTCATCATTTGGGATAACCAGAACTAATTTGATGAGTGGAAGCATTCCTTTACAATGCTGTGTGATGATCATTAAATAAGAAAAATAACTCTCACCAGAATAGGGCATGCTCATGGATAGAATAGATCGCACTTTGCTATCCCAACCAAGCACACATACTGAAGTTGCACTTGAAAAGAGAAGTGCAGGCCCAACCCATAAAAGGGATCTGAATTACAGTGAAGTTAAGGTTTAACAACAAATATTACATGGTTAGCTCACTTATAAAAAATACACAAAAGAAAATATTTGAACTGTTTTGAAATCTGTATTGAGGATATTGAAGGAAGCCCTTTATCGTATTTGGTAGAACTGCTTGATAATATGTCTAGATCTGCTGAAACAATCATCACTCTGTGAGTAGTCAATATTCCTGCAACTTGGCCTCTAAGAGTCTCTTGCCAGTGAACCTGTAAAAATATCGTCATTCGTTTATGTGTAAAAATCCACATCTTCCATTCCTGTCGATGGCTATTATATTTAAATGAAACCAATATGGTCTCCATTGTCACTTGTTATATCCTAAATTAACATCTATCTAACAGAAGCAAAAGATGAACTAAAAATATGCATAAAAATGAAAATTTCAAATCTTTTAATGGTGTGTGTGTGTTTGGGGGGGGGGGGGGGGGGGTTGATTGCATAAGTCACCACATGAAAATTATATTACTAATTTAGGAAGATTTATTTTTGAGAAATCTATGATGTCAATTTATTATCTCAATCTAAAGTCATTATCAAATTCAAGACCACCTCAATGGATTCATTAAGAAGAACTGAAGACCCTCAACTTATTCATGCAATGCAATCCATGAAATCCTTTAACATGATCAGGTTGCTTTGGTAATCTTCATCAAGCATCTGGCTGCTGTGTGACATTGTTGTTGACAAAGTTTAGTTCGCCTTGATGTAGTCCAGTTTGTCTCTGCATGTGTAGTTTTATTTGGCCAGCTTTGGAAAGTGATGAAAAATAATTTGGCACTACTGCACCCATTAAGGTGCCAACAGATGCCCCAAGCATCCTTTGGCACTCTACGATGGGGAATGGGATTGCTCTTCTTGGCTGGCTGCTTAAGTCATGGAGCTTCAAACTCTTGTTGACAAAGTGCTTCTATCCTTACTAGCCCAAGTAACATTATACCGCTTCCTTTCATTCAACATTAGGCTTTTCCACTCACTTTCACAACACTTCTACCCAGATAGTGCCCTCGTCTAGTCCTCACCTAGACAAAGATGCCTTTAAAAATAAAATAGTAAGAAAAGGGAAAAGAGGTACATGAGATACCTAGTCCCTATTGTTCATAGTCCCATGCATGACTGATCCAATGTATCCTCTCCTCACACATTTCAGACTCACAATAAGATTCCAATTTGACAACAGTCAGACCTATGTGGCATATTGGAGTGTTTTGAGTGGGTGTGGTGCTAGCGAGGCACTGATACATTTTCAATCCCCAACACAAAAAGGGGGAAAATAAGCCTAACAGGCATACACACGAGCGAAAAAGGTCATTCGGATGTTCCCACCTTTGAGCCTCCAACTAAAAATATAAAAAAAGCACACACACACCTGTAAACATGAGGCACTGATATGCTGGCCCAAGATGATATAGATGTGTATAAAGAAACCATTTTCTTGGTAAATCTCCCCCCCCCCCCCCCCCCCCAACCCCCAACACACACACACACACACACACAAAAAACTCGAGTGTTTACAATTCAACATTAACCAATTTCATGGAGGTGTTCTATTCTTGTAAGATTTTTAGATCACAAGTCCACATGTACTCATTTCATTAAGGGGTGTTGGCAAATGAAAGATTTAAACTGTAACTGCTCTCTTCTGATTTTTAACTTTTCACGAAAACATAGCCCTCTCATATATTCAGTCCTACCAAAATCCCTGTACCTATGTAATCCATGCATGCCATAATACACAGCCTTCTTCATTAATAAAATTGTCAATCCCAAATCCCAAAGCAAAAACCTTAATGTTTCTAATCCTTCAATTATAACATTAAATTTAACTAATCCTATAATTTTCAAAGGTGCACCTCTGTAAGTCAAGAATATTTGGGAGGCAGTTGTTCACTTCATTAAGGATTGGGATCATTTTTGTGTTGGGCTAGCTGGGTTTTATACATAAAAAATAAAATTATGATTGAGTAAAGGCAATTGTTTTTGTTTCCCAGGCCAGTGCCCCAGGCCAATAGACATCTCTTCTACCATGTGTCCCAGTCTGGACGTGCTTTTTTTTCTCATTTTTATTTGCTTTGTATTTGGGCATTCTCTTCGTTTTAATAAAATTGGGTAGGATGCCTAACGCTTCCTTAAAAATTAAAAAAAAAATCCAATACTATATCTCAAACCTAGCCATATGAAACCTTATTTGAAGCCCTAAGCTCAACCATAAGCTAGGGCCCACAGCTCCTTCCAGTCAAACAAAAAACCACAGAAAATGTTGTATTCATGCTTTGGTTGAGTAAGATTTCTATCAAATGACTATTCCCATTAACATGAAGGATGACAATCACATGATCACATGCACCAAACCACTGAATCAAAATTACTCGAATTATTTTTGACTGGATGGAATATGACAGGAACTAAACAACATACATGGAACACCCATTTCATAGATACAGAAACTTCTATATAGCTCGGTAAATACCAACAAATTTAGCAACAGAAAACAGAAATTAGAACAAATTCAATACTTGAACCACGCCAGGGTTAAATAATACAAGAAGTCTCTAAAAAAATTTCATGACAACAAGGTGAGGATGCACGCCAAATTGATTAATATATAAGGAAAATAGAATGTACAGTAGAAAAGTAACAGAAAAATTACCTGGAGGACAACTTCATTAAGTCTCAACTTTAGAGATTTTTTTCCTTCAGTTTTTGTTGGTATATAATGGCCACCATCAGATGAAAGCCGGTATCCTTGTAGGAGCTTGGCCAACCCGATATGATTTCCATGGGAAGAATACAAAATGGTTGATTCTAAAATAAAGAAATTACTGCTATCAGCAAAACATCCATATTTTAATAGCAGGCAATTGCTATCATCATTAATCAGTCCACATTGTGCAATACAATTCAGAGAAATGTCATTTTATCTACCTATGGGTGAAGAAAAAATGCGATCAACTTCAGTTTCAAATGTAAATTGCAAATGACCCCGCTCTGAAGCACTTTTTGTATCCGCAAATGAGTTCACATCAAGCGCTCCAACATTTTTGCCAGATTCCTTTGGAGTTACACCTGGCAAAGTAGGAGTCACACCTGGCAAAGTATATAGAGCCACGCTAGCCTTATCATCATCCAAGATCGCATATTGATTCTCACTAGGGCCGACAAATGCTGCATCGCGACCTAAATAAAAACAACAAGGCCAGGACATTAGCATAAGCATACTCCAAGTAACAGAAACAATAGACAATAATAACGCACAAACCTTTAATAGTGTTTCCTTTATTATTGACAGATTGGGAATCAGTTTGTTCCCAATATAGAACGACTTCATGAGTTGTACCATTGGTGCCACTCAGTTCAAAACTCACAAGAAAGATGTGTTGCTTTGAGCTGTAGAGCATGTGGTTGGGATTGCATTCAATATGGGCAGGAACCTGAAATAAGTTAGTGGTGAGTGATTGATTATAATCAACTTTACATAATGAAATTACATACCAATACTGAAATGAACCGCTGAACAAATATGAGATATGACACTAAACTAAAAAACTGAAAATACCGATGAAACAAGCTTCTTGTATAAATTATCAACTCCAGAGCAGAGATTATACGCCATAAGATTAACACCATCTACATAAAATGCCCTGACAGGATAATGCAGAACGCGGTTTTCTTTGTTGAAGAAATTCAGCTCCAAATGAAATGGCTGTAAAATAACAAACCTTGAATAAAAGTTTGAATAAAACATCACATGTATATGGTGAGTTAATTATGGGCTTTAATAAACACCTGGCACACGGGAAGATCCCTCAGATGATGATTCACATCTGAAATAGTAATGAGAGGCAACCGAGATATGGGACCATTCTTGGCATGTCCTTCCATGAAATGCTATAAGAACACAATAAACATAGATGTAGTGAGTACAAAGAGCTTTCTAGTATAGAAGTTACATTCCACCACTAATGAAGACTCATATAAATACAATGTAAAAGAAAGTAAAGAGAGATTAAAGTCTGCTTAGTTCCTGCTTAATCCCCCAGATCACCTATCCATGTGGTTAAACACATATCACCATCATGGACAGTCAATCCTCTATATGTTAGAACATCTGGATCATCACTAACAATCCCTACATGACGTGGATCATCATCATGGACAATTGATCGCCGAGGGATAAGAATATCCTGACCGCCAAGATTAAATCTTATCCAATTAACAACCTCATATGGCCTGGATGTCTATAAAGCAGAACCACTTGTTAAGGGTTGAGATCATTGTATTTGAAAATTTCCTCTTAGTTATTTAGTGAAACTTTTAAAAAATCCACCACTTCAGTTTGAGTTAGTGTTTGAGTAATAGAATTTTCTTATTCCTCTTCTTTCGTTATCTTTTTTTTTTTCCTTTTGTGAAGATTGTATGCACTGAGTATCAAACCCAAAAGAATAGAAATAACAAAATCTTTTGCAAAAAATATATATTTTCCAGAACAAAGCCCCAAAATAGGTATGTTGTAATAACATGAATGTTGTCAAAAGTATATGCAGAAAGAAATTACTAGCGATGTCAAACTAAAAAAATCCAAGGCTTAGACAGTTATGGAAGAAGAAGAAGAGCAGATAGCACATGACCAGAATAAAAAGAATGCTAAATAGAACGATCAGGGAAACTACCCTCTAGTTTTATTTTGTTTCCTTGTCATTTCTGTCCCAGATCTAGAGATGAGTACAACAAATCAGATTTTGATGAATATTTCTCACAGTGTGCAAACAACCTTGATGTCAAAGAGGCATGTGAAAGATGGATTAAGTTTGGCATGAAGATTTATCCAATAGAGAAAGCCACACAAAAGTCAGATCAAGCCTGGGTATACTGTGGAGGTGGAATAGCAGGACACTGCATGAAGAATTCCTCAGATAGAGCAAAAACAATCATTCATGTTCAGAAGAGGCCAGGATCTTATATTTTTTAAAGATAAAGGAAATCCATACTAATCAGGAAACTGAGAAAACAGAAGTCCTAAAAGGCATCAACTCGTGGAGAAAGAAGAAACAAAACAAAAAAGGCAAAATATAAAGAGAGCCAGAAGAAACAGAAATCTCAGATACCCAGGGCAGCACGTGAACTATTTCTATTTCTTCCCCATTGGAAGTCCTCTTGAGATGAGGATAGAGAAACAACTCTTCAGATGAGAATAGAGAAACAAATTAGGGAACCATCTCTGACAACTTTTGCCAAAAAGTTAAAGCAGCCTCTAACACCCACCCTATCTTTTCAATTAAGTAAACAATAAGATGGAATCCCATCAATGCATATTTGGAGCTGCCCCCTTTGGTCAGCTATTCACAAACAGGATAAATTCCAAAAGAGATTGCATTGCATAATCAATCTCTCTATCCCCTACCCTGGCCAACAAATTCTACAACATCCAATCCTAAAGGGTAACCCAATCTGTCACATGTAACTATTCTTGATGAATTAATAGTGATATCACTGAAAGCAACCACTCATTGCATACATTTCCATACAAGGTTTCCATCAATCTTTTCAGACAATAGATAACTCAGCAACTGAGAGAATTAAAATTAGCAGACAGAATAAGTCCCACTAATTGCAAAATTTCCAGTAGTGTTATCTCCTAGTAACTTAGAATGAGAAAGTTTCAAGGCAGAAGAGAAAGTTGAGAGAAAAAAGAAAAATAAAAAATAACCTACACTGTGCAGGAAAGCTTTTCGTGCAATATCTGATATGGTGAGCTGACTTTGGCTGGCGTAGAAAAAAAAATTTGACTTATTAGTATACACATAATATGAAATTATAATGTAGTGAAAACTTCAAAACATCAATTAATGATAATAAAGATCTATACAGAAAATCAATGCTCAAAGAGAATTTTTCAAACAATGTCAGAAACTGGAATATAAAGAAACATAAGTTATATGACAAATCAAGAGCCATTAGATATTCAGCATCACCTTTTTTTTTTTGAAGAAAATATTCAACATCCCATTGACAGATAAATATCAGCACTAGAAGTCAAACAGTCTTTCTTTTGAAGATACGCAGGTCAGTTAAATGAAAACAGTAAGAAAGGAGAGCATGTTAGAAACAAGGTTGGAAAGAAGAACCAATAAAAAAAAAGGTTGGAAAGAAGAAAGGGTACTAATAAAATTCGGACAAAGGTTCATAGAAGGACCTTAAGGTAGTAGATTCATAAAGCATATCTCATACAGTTGGTGACAAGGCTATATTGATGATGATGCACAATCATAGAGATTAATCCATTGTTTGCTTTTGCAGTACAAGCATTTAGATCGCAGAACTTGATCATGATTTATGCAATATAATGAATCTGGACGTCTGGCTACCTTTTCTAGTCATGCTGTTGCAACTTGCAACTACTTTCTGCAATAGCATATGATTCATTTATATAGTTGCATCATTATGTACATTTACCACAATCATGATTAATGAATTTCAGTGCCAAGCCAAGACCGTAGAGCTTAACTAAAGACAGCTGAATACAAACAGTGATACATATCTTATGTTGACAACGTCCCTACATGCAGATGAGAATGGAAACACGATATTCCTTCAAACTCACCCTTTCAGTTGATGCTCTTGCAGTTGTGTCTGGAGCTGATGGTCTGCCAAAATCCCAGATGACCCTAGAGATGAAAGTTTTTCCTTCAAAACCGCAGCTGCAAGACACCGCCAGGAATTAGAATGTCCCATAAAAATAGGAAGGTTGCTCAATCATTTTGTACAATA
Source organism: Acorus calamus (assembly GCA_030737845.1). Taxonomy (NCBI): domain Eukaryota; kingdom Viridiplantae; phylum Streptophyta; class Magnoliopsida; order Acorales; family Acoraceae; genus Acorus; species Acorus calamus. The sequence goes on from CM060876.1 coordinate 22,286,530, forward strand.
AGTTAAACAGAGGCAATGTCAAAAACAATTTAATGGATGCAGGTATTCCATCAAACAACTTCTTAACTGTTTAATGTAGACACCATTAATTCCATGGTGAATATGATAAGAAAACATAAACTAGAAGACATAGAATCCAAGAAAATCAATGTAAATTTATGCACAGCATTCAAATATTTCAGTACGAAGATCATTCAGGCATGTTTCTTAGAAAAGAAATTTTCAATTGACATCACAGCACGCATGAGAATCTGTAAATTTTCATTATCACAAAGTCCAGACCATTATTCAGCAGTAAAGAACTTGGAGATTGATAAAAACTTTATTCTGCCCATAAATAACAGAAAATATTACCCGTGTTATCAATCATTAAAAAAAAACAAAAATTTACATTTCCTTCTTTTCCATGTTTTCCTTATCACTTTTTAAATGATGGTCTCTTTTCCAAAAAAATATAGAGTATAAAGACAAAAATGCATACAACAAACTAAAAAAGAGTTCAGTAACTTGGAGAATTGCTCAATCTATAACAATATATATATATATATATATATATATATATATATATTGTTATTTTCTGTTCATAATTAGCTATGGAATCTGCAACTGCATTTGCAGATTTTTAAAAAAATTTGACATTATTCACACACTTTCTGTAATTTAGTTAGTGTCAACAATATGCAAAGGGGAGTTAAAGCAGAGGTGGTTTATGCAAGGAATGCTTCATGTCAGATCACAGTAAATCATATGAATCCTCAGGCCCTTCCGCTGATACAACTCTCATTTCATTCTTTCACCTTTTCTTTACTTTTCTTCGGTACATACTCTTCCTTTGCATACTTTGTTGTGAATACACCCTCAAACTACAAACTACAACCATAGTTTTTGCCACTTAAATATTAAATTCACATTGCAGGCAGAATGAGAAAAATGGCAAAAGAATGTGCCTGGTGACACATCTTGGTCTGGTATCAGTTTTATAGGACAAGGGCCTCAAGCAAAAAACTAATGAAGTATGAAAACCTAACAGTAATAATACATCAACTTGGCGCTGACTTACCCACCTGTTTGTTGGCGATTATTCGAAAGAATTTTCCTTGGGACCGGGGCAAACAGGCGGAGGTAGCTTTCCCAGCTCGACCGTAAGGTCAGCCACGGGGAGTCCCTCCGATATCAAAAAAATAAAAATAAAAAATATAAAAATAATACATCAACTCAAAATATCTAAACTACGAGCATTACCACATAAATCAACACTATAATATCTAATATTATCAACCTACACAAAAAATAACACTCCATTCACCGTTAGGGTATCATACTATGCCTCTCCTAAACCAATTAAAAAAAAATACAAAATCACCTTGTAAAGTAGGAAAGAGAGCGCTTGTGCAGGGGCTAGTAGAGTCTTGTTCTTGGGAGAGAACCTTACGCATCGAGGAATAAGGTCTGGGTTTTTGTTTCCTTAGCGGTGGACCCCACCTCTACCATGTAAGTTTTTATGCTTTGGGCAAGTGTTTTTAATTTTGTAATAAAATTGAGGCTCATGCCTACCATTCCCTAAATTAAAAATTAAAAAAAAAAAGGAGGAAAGAGAACTACAAAAATATTATTAATGAAGAATTTGATTAAAAAAAAAAAACCTACTCATTTATAGGTTTGGAAAGATTTTTTTTCAACTATCAACCCATCAAAACCCTCTACCTTCAACTGGGATTAGGGAAATGTTAAAATGATGAGAAAGGAAAAGTGAAAACATTTTTTTTCAAGATAATATAGGAGAATCTTATTGTAAGAAACCCCCAAAATTAACATTAGAGTGCCTCGGAAAGGAGAGGAAGGCCTAGAAGATACAATCTGAAAGTTGTAAGGGAGGACTGAGAGATTATAACACTATGAAACGAGTCTAACAAAACGACCTAATAAACTAGTAGTAGTTAAGATCCACAGAATTCTTCAGAAATCAAGCTATGTCAACAGTTGAGTTCCAGCACTGGTTTGTCTTTGGAGCAAATAGAGAAGAGAAGTTCTTAGTTAGGCCTCAAATTAACGAGAAGGGATGCCATATTGCTATCAATTTCCAAGAGTTCAATCATCCAAAAAAACCCAGGGGTGATTAATGAAAATGTGCAGATAGGATTAAAATTGGCTAGATGAAGAGGGGATGGAGAGGGAATACACTTCTTGAGTGGTTGCACGACCAACGAATAAATAAATAATAGATATTTTATAGGGGTACCAAGTA